>CM062818.1:186501922-187101922 GCA_031772625.1 Pinus tabuliformis
GGCAGCTTCAAGATCACTCCATCGAATAAGGATACACAAGGGTCGAGCACAAGGATCATCAAGGAAAACTAAGAAGCATCAAGGACATCAAATCATCAAGAGCATCAAGGAGGAGTACCCATCACAAGGACACATCATTACAAGTTGTGGTAGAAGAATAAGACCTCAAAGATCCTACCTTCATTCAAGAAGGACTCAACTCTTGAATTCTCCACATTCTGCATTTCTACTTCCAAAGGAAGCAAGAAGAAGCATTGCCATCAAAGGTGATCTCCCTCTCATTGAAGAGAGGATCACATTTCAAGCAAGAAAGGCATCTCTCAACATCTATTAGAAGACATCTTCATCAAGAAGGCATATTCTATTGTCAACATCATCAAGAAGGAATCAAGTTGAAGACACCTTCAAGGAGCATCTTAACTTGACGAGTATTTTATATTTCTATGTCTCAAACCTCAAACCAAATGACTTCATTCTGCAAGGAGAACAATAAATTGGTTGGGACCTCAAACTACCTTGCATGGAAGAAGAGAATTGATCTAATTCTCATGGAGAATGAAGTTATTGAATATGTAAAGGGCTCCATCACCAAACCATCTCAAGAGCAAGCTCAAGCACTATCAAAGTACATGAAAGGAGAGATAAGGGCACAAAGGATCCTCATAGAGTCAATCAAGGATTCTCTCATCCCTTATGTTGCAAAGTTGAATACAACAAAGGAGATCTATGACAAATTGGTGGAGTTGTTTTTTGTGAGCACTGCAGGAGAAATCATATCTTTGAGAACCAAACTATACAAGATGAAAATCTCAAGGGAAGAAGGGATAGCCTCATATTTCATGAAGGTATCTGAAATTAGAGACCAACTACAAGAAGGTGGAGAAGTAATGTCTAATCGAGAAATGACCACCATTGTGCTCAATGCACTACCTAATGAATGGGGCAACTTTGTGTCAAGTATCTATGGGAAGAAGGAAACCACTCCATTCAGTGATTTCTGGTCATTATGCAAAATTGAAGAATCTAGATTAAAAGCAAAGAATGATGTTGGATCAACTAAACCATCTCAAGCATATCCAAGATCGACAAGGAAGAAAGGAAAATTTGGGAAATTTGAGCCCCGAAAGAAGTTTCAAAAGAGAATTGATATGTCAAAGATCCAATGTTATGAGTGTAATGAATATGGCCATTTCAAAAGAAATTGTCCTAAACTCAAGAAGCACAACAAGAAGAGAGGAGAAAAATGAAGCCCATATCACCGAAGAAGTAGAAGAACCCGAAAAGAAGAAATCAAAGGAGGAGGAAGTGAAAAATTTGTATTATGACTAAGATAACCTACTTCACTCAGTTGATTTTAGCATATAGAAGTTAGCAGTCATGATGGAAAGCATCACAAGAATGCTAGGATGCATTGTAGCAAAGAGTAAATATGACATCATCATTGAAGCATGGAAGGATAGTTGAAGTAGAAATCTACATGGTTGATGCAGTCATCATGATAAAAAGGAAGTAGCTCATGGCATCTTCATTAAAAGCATATTAAGATAACCGAAGTAGCAGAATATATGGTTGGAGTAAGTCATCTAGCAAAATAGAAGATAAAGAGATCATCATACATCATCATCATTAGAAGGGAGCATTTGCAGAATGAGGATCATCAAGATTCTCCATTGGAATCTTCATTAGAAAGTTCAGCTCTACTTGGAAGAAGCAAGTGTCTCACAGAAAGTCTACATTCCACCTTGCATGGATCCACTGGTTAGAAGGACGAAGGTATGGTGACAAAGATGTGCAACAAGTCAAGTTGGTTGAAGTATTTTCATCTTCAAGCAAGGAAAGAAAGATGTTGGAATGAATTCTAGATGACCACATCAAGGAAGAAGTATGTATATATTTGGTAATAAATAGATAAAGTCGTGTCTTTATATAATTGTAGATTGAATGGTTGAATGCTCTGCCTCATGAGAATGATGAAAGAAGAAGAAACTCTTCCATTAGAATGATGCATAAAGGCATGTAGAAAATGTGCCTTGAACTCTTCGACACATTGACAAAATGAAATCAACATAATATGACCTCATGAAGAATACAAGGTGGTTGATGAAAGGAACTATGTATAAAAGATCCTAAGGAAGCCATATACAAAGAAAGGTGAAAGAACAGTTTGTGAGAAGATGCATCTACTAAGATAAGAGAAGTGATCAACATCTGATAACTAGAAGGATTAGCTATGACATTTCCATGGAGAAGATATGAAGACCCTGATATGTACGTTGGATAAAGGAAAACCTTGTTAATGTATGCCTTGGAGATGGATTCATACATATGCGAAAGGATGTTGATGTTGCAAGAAGTTGATGTCAAGACGAAAAGCCATCATAAAAAGGTAACTTTGATTTGATATATCAATTTAATTTTTGAAAAAATTTGGTTGGATTGAAACAGGGCTACCAAAAGAGGGTTGTAGAAGTCACCTACAACTAGTATTCATGAGTATGGATGGAAGATCCTGAAAGAATCATGCCTTGAAAGAGGTAGTTGTATGAAGAATAGCCAAATGTGAACTAGAAGATCACTTTCCGATGAAGAGGAGGATGACATGACTATTGGTTCAACACGATGTTTCGTTGAAGGGAAGTGATGAAGAAGATGGTTGATGCCCTACGAAGAAGAAGGCTCCATAATGAAGAAGTTGAAGTTCATGACACGATGCAGAAAGGAGTCCTACTAGCAGCTGATAGTACCATGATGTCCACCAAAGAGAGCTGATATTAGTAACAAGTCCCTTGTTAAGAGGGAGCTTGGGTATTTTCCTTTTATAAGAATGAGTTGATCCTCCCTAGTTGAGAGGGAGAGATAGAAACATCATTCTTGTCTTCGTGTTATGAAGAAAAATCGGAGGATTGGGTAAGCATCTGAGGTTGATCCTAATACTCTTTGAGGATGAGGTAGGGCATCCAATAGGTAAGAGTATTCAAAGAGGAAATTCCATGAGGATGTGTTAATCCAAGATGGGAATGGTCGTAGAAGGACATATCTTGTGAACATCCAGATGAGGTATATGCCTTGAGAGACAATGATGAAGGTGTTTATAAGTCATTGTCTCCCCAACACTATGCTCTATTCTTGTGGAGAGATAGAGTTGTTAGTCAAGGCCTTGCTACGTGACAATTTTGGTTGATATGGTGAGATGCACTGATATAAGTTGAATAAATAGCTTATGAGATGGCTTACCAATCCTACTCTTCTTATGAGAATTCTTCAGTATGAGAATGTCCAAGTATCTTGTATAGATTATGAATACCTCCCTAGTTAAGAGGAAGTGTTGAAATGTGTAATTAGGTTTGGTCTTCGTAATGTCTGATGTAATCATGATTTTATGCGTTTGATGAAAACAGAAAAAGAAATTTGATTATTATTATTTTGTAGCATGGGTTTCATGCTCAAGATTATTTTATTTGTAGGTCAAGCACCCATTGAGTGTTCATAGGTTTGGTCATTGAGTCAAAGAAGTCATTGCCATATGTAAAGACCCCATTCGGCATATTGTATCATGTCAAAAGAATTTTTGTAAACCAAAAGACCCCCTCCAACACAAGTCGGCCTCAAGAAAGAGCTATTCGACCACCTAAAGAAGACTATAAATAAGAAGCACTTGGCCTCATTTGGAGACCATCTATCAAGCAAGAAAGAAGTTCGATTAGAGACAAGAAGAAGACCATAATAGTCAACGAAAAGAGGAGATAAAAAGGAGAAGTGAAATCAAGGTTTTTGGGACTGTTTTTGGGCTATCATCCACCACACGTGCAAAGAAGTTAAGGCATCTCTGTTACTACAGCAAGACCAAATTGCAGTCACTTCAAGGAGTCGAACTAAGTGTCAAGAGGCTTCAAGTTTACAAGCCGAATAGTCAAAGAAGTGAAGTTTATCCTAGCGAAGAAGTTAGAAGGAAAAGTTCACCATCAAATATCTCACACATGCCAACTAGGGTTTCTGCAGTAGAGGCCAAAAACTGCAATCCTGAAGCAGCAACCGAAATTCTGAGGAGAAGCCGAAATCTAAAGGATTGAAGCAAGTTTGACTAGAATTGACCGTGTGGAAGAAGAGTTGATCAAAGAAGTGGTTTGACTTGGTTTTGGAGGGGTCTTTGTCAACAGTCATAGGTCTTGGAATTCGTCATCTGAACATTCTATAAGAAGAGAAGAATTCTTGTGGGTTTTCCTCTCAAGAGGAGAGGTTTTGGCCTTGGCTTACAACCTACATTTAGTGTCCTCTTGTCTCAATGATCTTCATTGTTTGGTAGTTGTTTGATGATAAGAACGTAATAATAATCAAGTGAAAGAAAACGTTAATCAAGTTAAGTAAAATACATCACAAGCAGTTATCAAAGTAAGAGAAATCACCTAATCTAGCTACCCCTAGATTTCTCAACACAACAGACCTTCAATTTCTTAAGAATTGTCATAATTATTTATTTATTCCTCCGCCTTGCTCCCTCTTTCTTCAAGCATTGTCCTAAAGATGGATCCTCTTATGAATTCGAAACATCGACAACTTTTGAATATTACTATGGAGAACCTTATCTCTTTATCTACAAAAACAAACCACGGGAATCTAAAATCTACCATTATTTCCTTGTACGGAGAGGAGGTGTGGAATGAGATTTATTTACTCGAAAAATCAACGATAAAAATTGAAAGAAGAGCAGTGGACCTTCAATTTCTTAAGAATTGTCGTAATTATTTATTTATTCCTCCGCCTTGCTTCCTCTTTCTTCAAGCATTGTCTTGAAGATGGATCCTCTTATGGATTCGAAATGTGGACAACCTTTGAATATTATTGTGGAGAATCTGAACTCTTTATCTACAAAAACAAACCACAGAAATCTAAAATCTACCATTATTTCCCTATACAGAGGGGATGTGTGGAATGAGATCTCTTTACTCAAAAAATCAAGGATAAAAATTGAAAGAAAAGCAACAAACCTTCAATTTCTTAAGAATTGTCGTAATTATTTATTTATTCCTCTGCCTTGCTTCCTCTTTCTTCAAGCATTGTCCTAAAGATGGATCCTCTTATGGATTCGAAACGTCGACAACTTTCGAATATTACTATGGAGAATTTGAACTCTTTATCTACAAAAATGAACCACGGGAATCTAAAATCTACCATTAGTACCTTATACAGAGGAGATGTGTGGAATGAGATCAATTTACTCGAAAAATCAAGGATAAAAATTGAAAGAATAACAACGGACCTTCAATTTCTTAAGAATTGTCGTAATTATTTATTTATTCCTCTGCCTTGCTTCCTCTTTCTTCAAGCATTGTTCTGAAGATGGATCCTCTTATGGATTTGAAACGTCAACAACTTTCGAATAATATTGTGGAGAATCTGAACTCTTTATCTACACAAAGTATCATGTTACGCGCCTTTACCCAAAGAAACATAGGTCGCTCCTAGTCATGTAGCATAGCCTTGGTAGAATTGATGATGGATCAATTATATCTCTACGCAACCCCGTTTTGTAGAGGGTAGTATGAGATTGTCATCTCCCTCTTGATCCCTGCCTCCTTCCAGAAATATTTTAAGTCATTGGAGTTGTACTCTCCCCCATTATTTGACCTCAAGACCTTGATCTTCTTGCCTGATTAGTTCTCTAGTTGGGACTTGAACTCCTGGAACCGACTAAAGACCTCATCCTTGTTCTTCATGAAAAAATCTAGGTTTTCTAACACGACATAGTATTATGCTCCCTATACTGATGCCATTGACATTGGTCCTATTGCACACATTTTGTCAAAGTTTCAAGGAAACAGTTGTGCCAATTTTTTCAAAGATCAGGATCATCAGCCAACAATTTTTTGAGTCATTATAAACCCACTTTGCAAATTTGTAATGTAAATGATGTTATTAAGACCGTGTATTTATGTAACAACCTAGGTAAGCCTATAATTTTGGTGGCGAATTTCATCCTAGGAGGTTTTTCGTCTTACTAATAATTTGTGTTTCTAAACATGGATGATCGACAAAGTTTTTCCCTCTAACCTCACCCCAAAGCTAGGGTGGAATTTATCGTCAAAGTCTTACGTGAGCCCTAATGCTCTAGTTGAGTCTTCTGTAAAAGTGACTTGGGAATAATTTAAGCTAATTGGCTAAATTATTGTGTCGCAAGTCACTTGGTCTATTAGATCATATTGTGTCGCAAAATTGGGTAAGTTATTGGAGGGTCTATAATGAACGGGTATTCTCTTTGAGGGTTGAATTATTGTAAAACCTTATGTAAAAAATATTTTAGTGCATGGTCCCTCATACTTAAACACCATGGCTAAAATATTTGAGGGTGGAAAAATAATTAATCCCCTTGAGTGTCAATTAATTAATTTTTCTAACAAAAATAAAATTAAATCCTAGGCCGGAAAATTAATTAATTAGAGTCAAAAATTAAAATGTTACAGAAATTAAATTCTCCAAGTAGAAATATTTGTGGGTCTTAAAGAAGTCAAATTTTGGAGATCTTCCACCAAAGGAATATTGGAAATTTCAAGAAAAAATAGATCCTTGGACTTTGGTGGTTAAGTCAAGTCAATTTTTTAAGAAAATTAACTCAAAATAATTATTTGAGCTAATAAAAAAATGGCTTTAATGAGAAATTTGAAAATTCCTCAAAAATAATTATTTCGACGACAGAAATTAAAAGATCATCAAAGATTTATCGATGACCAAGATTATTTTGACAGGAATCAAGCCAATTAGCCGTTATTTTCCACTTGGAGGAATTTCTATAAATAGAAGGCTTTTTGCTTCTATTTTCATCTTGATTTTGGGCTTTGCTCTGATGTAACTTTGTAAAAGTTGGTGTAAAGCCATTGTCCCGTTGAGAACGTTTTGATCATCATAATAAAAGACTTTGGGGTGCAATTCATGGTACGGGCATTCCTATATTGTGCTTCAAATATTAAGTGAATCATTATTTCATTTGTAGATGATAGCAACATTCTATTGGTAAATTTTGCGCTTATCTTAGGTGATCTGATTCATTGTATGTTTTAATGGTTTTTCTTGAGAAAATATATAGAGTTTGTAGGTTCCCCGGTCCTTGGGCTCCAAGTTCACAAACTGTCGACACAGGCCAACTATGTTTGGATTCTGAATATTTTATATGACTTTCTAACTTCGCCAAGGCTTTTGACATTTATCTTTCGAAATACATCTAGCCATCGTTAAGATCTACAAAAATTCTACTTTTCAAAAAATTTCTCAAACATTGTATATTTGTATATAATTTGTAAATTATTTTTGTAAGATAATTTTTTGTAAATAATTTTTTTAACCCTTGTTTTGCAGCAACTGGGATTTGGAGTTTTTATTTTATTTTTGTATATATTGGGTGTTTTTAGAATTTTTCTTTTTATTTGTATGGATGAAATCTTTTAAGGGATCAAAGAAAGGAGTAAACTTTTGAAGTTTCCAACGCTATTTTTGAAGGTTTTTGAGCCTATTTTTGCAGCTTGCTTATTTTCAAACTGGGGAAGAAACCCATTTTTTGAAAGCCCTAGCCCTTACCCAACCTAAAAGGTTAGTGTTTGGGACCTACTTTGCAAGCATTAAGAAGGTCATAAGCCCTACAAGGGCTAGATCTCATTGCAAACAAGGGTTTCTTCAAGGGATTGGCATTTTATCTCTAATAATTTGTGATTGCAACAGTCATAAAGGTCTGATATTTGGGTTTTGAGCTAACATTTTGTGAGTGCAGGTGTTGAGGAGTGATTTCTCTCACATCTCCAAACTTGGCATAGGCCATTAGGCCTTGGGGTTTGCTTCTATTGCCTTCATCTCTCATTTTAATTGACTGCATAAATTATATCGGATTTGATATATTGATATAACAGTGACATAATTATCATAATACAAGCCTAAATAACCCATACATTAAGCTAATAACTCATACAAGACATCAAAATAAATTACAAGGGTTTGATCTATCAATTTTATTGTTTTATGTTGGTTGTCATATAATTTTCAAGGTCTGATTTGAAATTGCAGAGGTCTGATCTGAAAGTTTCAGGTCTGATATAATTGTTACAGCAGTGTATTCAGGGCATAAACACACATAAAATAAGCCTAAATTCATTAACAAGTCACTTAAGGCATTGAACATTAATCTTGTGGTTAAATTGATTGCATATAAGTTATTTTTTAGGACTGTTGGGCAATTTCCAGATCTGATATATTTGCTACAGCCATTTATGCAGTCATATAAACTAAATAAGAATCATCAAAATTGACTGAAGATCATCTAAAAATCACTCAAATTGATTAGCTAATCATTGGAACTTATTTGGCATTAATATTTAGGCACCTTGTTGGTTCTGAATCACTTATTTTCTTAGTTATTATAGATCTGATATACAACATTTTGAGGTCTGATCTGAGCATAATAAATCTTATTTATAATGTCTAAGCAGTCCTATAATCAAGTGAATATCATTGGAAGTTAAATGCATTGATTTTCTAGCTTATCTTTGGCATCTTGCATCACTTCTTGACTGTTGATATAAAATTGCAGACCTCTGAATACAAAGTTGCAGCAATAATAAATCACATATAAGTCTCTAAAATTGGGTAAGTGATTTGGGCTTAATTTTAGTCATTGGCATTTTTTACACTCTTGCATTCACACAAGTGCTCTAATCAAGTTGATAAGTGTTTAATTGGCTAATTGCTCTAAGTGACATTGTGGATTAATGCTCTTAATTTCTCATTGTCATTACTGTCATTGAGTGGATTCATTGCTCATTGTTAAATTGGATATCTCTTGTGGATGCTATTCTAATCATAATTGTGATAAGAGATTTAAATTTCTCTTTTGTATCTAAGTGGCAGATTGATGATTTATTGATTATAATCTTGGAGATTGTTAATTGTCTTAAATAACATTAATCTTGTCTGCCGCATTTCTCTAGCACTGTTAAGCTTGAACACTTTCTCTTTTGGTTGAGATTTTATTCATTTATTATTTAAGTACCTTATTGTTCTTAATTGAAAATCATTGTCATTAAGTACTTAACAAATTAAGTAATCTCACCTTAAGAGGATTCATCTCTTGCACTTGAATACTGGGGATAGCCTCTTGCATTAATAATTTACCTCCAAGCATAAACTTGGTTGATAGAAAATAGGACCACATTTCTCAATCTAGCTTGAGGGGCTTAACGTCTCTTTAGTGGTTAACACGGTGACCTTGCAGTCGTCAAAGCCACAGTCTTTGCAGTGTCGGAGGCATCAGGTGGTTAGAACACCAGGGAAGGTATCGTTAATCAAGCCTTTGTTTGCTTCCCATTGGCTTCTATCCCACAGCCTACTCTAAAGACTAGTTATAAAATAGTTCAAAGGAAAGTTAGACTTAGAATAGCCATCTAACTTAAAATCAACCAAGATTTTCCATTTCACCTAGCTTGTAAGATTTGCACTTCATCTAGGATAGTCAAGCATCCAAGCAACGATTGCTCATCCGGTTACTTGGCATTAAATTGATAATAAGCATGAAGTTGACTCCATAAGGCACTGGTCTCACATTTAAATCTAATCTAATCTTTAAGTCTTGCTAAATTTAACCAAGTAGCTAGGTCATTCAATTGTGTCTCCCGGACTTGTTGGTTGCCAACTTGTCCTTCCTCTTCACATTTCCATGGCAACTATCCCCCATAGCCTACTGTTGGGAGATAGCTAGAACAGAGATGTCAGGGATTAGAGTGACAGCCCCGAACCTGAGTCGTTGTCGCATTGCCTGTACAATCTGAGTGACAACATTTTTTGGCGTCGTTGCCAGGGACCAATTTATTGGGCTTTGGCGTTACAACAATTATTATCATTTTTATTAATGTGCTAATCAATTTCACCTTTCTTATCCCGCCAACGCCACACAACATTTTTTGGCACCGTTCCCGGGGATAGATTTTTCTATCCTTAGTCTTTACAACATCCTTTTTCATCATATCATCATTCTTATCCCATCAACGCCACATTTTTGGAGCCATTTTTTCCTTATCTCTTCATCTTTTCATCACCTTACCTTTTGTCATCTCACTAATCCTCTCATCTTTTCTATCTGCACCTTTAGCACCTGGACATTTCAATTGGTTTCCTGTTTGGGTGGCAGCTCCACTTATTCATCCATTTTTCTCAGACAGTAAGCCCTCCCTGTTGAAGAATCTAGGGCCAATGTAGTATTAATGTGATTCTTCTTGACTTGATAACTATTTGTGAGGTGTTTTAACTTTTCTTCTTAACATAGTCTTCATTTATTATTATTAGAGTGTGTCTTCGTTAGTTCATCAAATAGCTACCAAAACAAAGAGACAAGAACACAAGATGTTTGGCTTTCTGCCAAGGCCAAAACCTCTCCCTCTTGGAGAGGAAAACCCGCACAAAATTCTTCTTATAGAGATTCCAATTGACAAATACCAAGACCATGACCCTTGACATGTTATGCCACTCCAAGACCAAGACACCAATCCTCTTCTTTGTCACTGCTGAGATCATCATCATCATAGTTGTACCATAACTGCTCCTTCATCTAGATCACTGTTGCACCATGACTACTCCTTAATCTAGATCATTGTTGCACCATGACTGCACCTTACCAAAGATCTTCATCACTACTGCACTGAGATCATTGCTATACCATTGATATCTTCATTGAGACACCACCGAGACCATAATTGCATCTATGCTGGGATCATGACAATATCTAGGATGTAAGCCGAGATATAGTGTATCACTGTGATCATAGAGATCCGAGATATAGTGTATCACTATGTGATCACAGAGATCCGAGATCTTTCTTATCACATGTATGCATGAGAGTATGACTGCGTTGTATGTCGAGACAGTGAGTGAAGAGATCAAGTCATTATCTCTGCAATACCCTTTCAAAAACACAAAGACTCTTACCCATCTGAGAACCTAAACTATTGAGCTTGTCAGAAGTGATTGTCCCACTGTACTTGACCGAGATTCTTGTACTTTTGTACCTATCCAAAGTTCTGTGCTTCTGTCATCATCTAAAGTTTCAGAGAGATCCGAGTTTTTGTGATTCCTGTGGTGACTTTAACCGCCTATTTATAGTAGTTAGTCTCCCATATTTAGCCGACATGTCCATGTGAACCGATGTGTTTCTTTACTGAGCCGACATGATTGTCTTCTACCTTGCTTTGCTTGCAGACTTCTTTGTGCTTGTCTTGGAGGATTGTGCTTGGTCTTGGAGGGTTGTTCTAAGCTTGTATATATTTTACATAGGCTCATGAAGAGCTCCTTATTCATGACTTTTACTCTTTGACCTTAAATATAAATCCAAAGGCTCTCAATGGGAGCCATCTATAAAATAAACCTCTTGTTCATGAAACGAATGCAGCAAAGAATAATAAATTTATTTTCTTGCTTTACAAAAATCATAATTACAATGTCATGAAAACCAAAGCTAGTTACATTTTCTTCAACACTCCCTGATATCCATCTGCTTCTCCCTGACTAACCTTTTTTTTTCTTTTTTCGGAGCTAGATTCATGTTCAAGTGGCAACTTCATTTCTTTCATTTCTTGCAAGAATTTATGCTAGAAGCTCACTTCTTGTGGATTTGTTGTTTTCCTTGAACAAGGATCTTTCTCCAACATCCATTGGCTCCTTTTCCCGTTGAAGCAAGTCATCATGGATGACTTGTTCGACCCTTTGCGTTATACTAACATTCCTCATGATATTCTGGAAAGGGCTAATGACAGGTTACCTTCTTTCACGGATAATTATACAACCACTGTTGCAGATCACATCTAAGGTTCACAACTTTTTTTGCAAGATACACTCATGCAATTGCATATGTCAAGATGCAACACGTTGTCCTTTCCTTGAAAGGTGAACTGGTTTTGTGATTTTCCTAACAACTCTTTTGATTCCTTACAAGACATCGTCAATGCTTTCAAAAATAGATATGGGTTTCATGTTCCCATTTTTATTTTCCTCTATAGTACAGTCAGGATGGGTTTCCAGGGTATGTGATGGCCAGGCTGCAGGAGCAAGATTACATCATCGGGGGTCTTGGAGGAGTTTTGAGGAGTTTTTATGGGATCCAATGGCATTCGTTTGGCATACTCCAGTATCCGCACAACTTGCCTTTCGTTCTGTTGCATTCTGACAACTTTCAAAAATTAGCATTATTATGGTGCCTAACTTAATTAATTATGTTGGAGGTGGCATTCTAGGAAGATTATTTGATGGAACACCTTAGTGTAATAGCTAGTTAGAACCAGAATGAGGAGATCTACAGTATGGCATGCTCAAAAGTGACTTCCAATGGCCGGAGAGAGTATGGTGGGCGATTTCTCATTTTCCTTAATTAAAAATGACTTTAATTAGTCAATTAATTAAGGAAAAATAAGATTAAAAAGTCACTTAAGATAAAATCAATGGAGGAGCTTCTAGAATAATATTAAAACAATAAAATAAGATGCTTCTAGAGGCTTGGATATCTATGCATCAGATCTATAAAAAAGGAGGAGGTCATTTGGAGACATCTTGGATTTGTGTATTGTCTTTGTGGTGAGGTTTTGAGAACCCGATTCTCTACTTCAGCAGTAGCCCCAGGACAGAAACCCTCGAGTGATTCAGTGAGAGTGGGCAAGCACCCATCTCTTCCCTTGGTGGATCCATTCAAGACTCACAAGTTGTAGCTTATTATTTTCAGTTTGTTTTTGGAGGCCAGTTGCAGCATTATTGTAGATATATTTGGGGGTCATCATCTTAGCCATATTCCTACTCTTGTACCAGCTCATTTACATATTAATAAAATAAGGTTGAGATCTTCTGCATGTTTATATTGTCAATTATTCTGTTGCAGATTATATTTCTCATTTTTGTCGTAAATTTTGTGGTTTAATTTGTGCAAATTGTTTATGGTGTTAATGGCTTAAATTTCTGAAGCTATTTTTTGCAAATCTTATATTTGGGACATTACAATGGGGATCAAAAGGATTCACCTTATGCCTCTAGTACTATGAAAAAGGATCCAAATATCATAGAAAGATGTCAATAAAATGCGTCATATTGCAGACATTGTGACCATTCTCATGATGAATCCACTTTTTCCATCGCAAGAAGAATCCTCGATAGTGGAAGGGCAGGGACAAAGAATCAAATTAATATTGATGACGAAAACCATGGAACTTAATCAAGAGAAATTGATAGCATATCACGCCAAGGATACAAGATCCATGTACACCAAATTGTTAGCCATAGATGAAAAGCGTGATGAGGATCTAGAAATCATGAGAGCAACTCACTCCAGTCAAATAGCCACCATGCAAAATTATTTGATCACCATGGAAGCAAATCATACAGAAGAAATGAGTGTTATCCTAGAAAATCATGATAAATTGATAAAGGACATGAAAGTCAATCAAATATCTCTTCAGAACAGGTTACAAGTAATGCAAGTTACTCAGTATAATCAAAGAATCACCTTTTAGGATGTGATGAATACCATGGAGGAAAACCATACTAGGGAAATCAACGTTATAAAGGATGAACATGCTAATCAAATGAATGCCATGAGAATTAAGCAAATCACTCTACAGAATAAGCTGCAGATAATGGAAAAATCACAGGTTCAGGAACTCCAACCAAGACCAAAAGGTCTAGAGCATGAGCATCCCAACTCACTAAAGCAACCTTCATCTTATTATGAAGAGGTCATTGATTGCATTCAGAAATGGTTAAATGAAGATGATTCAAGCAGGATGGAAAATGAAGGAAATCAGATTGATGCTTGCAAGATTGTCCAATGGCTTTGACAAAGCAGGGTCATGAAAATAAAGAAGAGCAGGTCATAGAAGTCTTGGACTTTCAAAATCTTCCACATGAGCGTTTTTCGGATCAAGAAGGAAGTTGTGCACCGACCGCATCAACATCAACATCGCATCTTGCCGAGAGCAAACGTAAAAAGCGAAAGAGAAGAAGGAAAAGGTTTGATGCATCTGATGGTTGGGAGCAGCTCAATATTCGGAAAAGACAGAGTCTTTCGATATGCAGGATTAGGCATGGCACATCTGAGAAACAACCCACAAACTTGCCGAAAAGTCGGCAGATGCTCAATATGCACTATGTTGAAGACATTTGATGCCATAGGGCATCTTTGTATAGTATCTCTAACCCTACTCCTCTTCATTTATGTCATTAGTTAGTTTTATTTTATGCACTTATGTTTTATATTTCAGTTTGTTAGAGTAGATTTGTTCTATTCCAGCAGATATTCTATATACGCATGATGATTTTGATTATGAATGGATATCTATTTGATGGACTTTTGTTTTCTTGGATACAGGATTCTGGGATTCTCACATTACTTCATGGAAGCAACGTGTCCCCATATGGAGCCAGATGTTGCACACATTTTGTCAAAGTTCCAAGGAAGCAACTATGCCAATTTTTTTCAAAGATTAGAATCATCAACAACTTTTTGAGTCATTATAAGTCCATTCTGCAAATTTGTAATGTAAATGATGCTAGTAAGACCATGTATTTATGTAACAACCTAGGTAAGCCTATTATTTTGGCGACGAATTTCATCCTATGAGGTTTTTTGTCTCACTGATTATCTATGTTTCTAAACACAGATGATCGGCAAAGTTTTTCCCTCCAACCTCACCCCAAAGCTAGGGTAGAATTTATCGTCAAAGTCTTAGGTGAGTCATAGTGTTCTAGTCGAATCTTCTGTAAAAGTGATATGGGAATACTTTAAGGTAATTGGCTAAATTATTTTATTACAAGTCACTTGGTCTACTAGATCATATTGTGTCGCAGAATTGCATAAGTTATTTGAGGGTCTATAACAAACAAACATTCCCACTTTAAGAGTTGAATTATTGTAAAATCTTATGTAAAAAATATTTTAGTGCATGGTCCCTCATACTTAGACACCATGGCTAAAATATTTGAAAGTGAAAAAATAATTAATCCCCTCAAGTGTCAATTAATTAATTTTTTTGGCAAAAATAAAATTAAATCCTAAGCCAGAAAATTAATTAATTAGAGTAAAAAATTAAAATGTTAGAGAAATTAAATTCTCCATGTGGAAAAATTCGTAGGTCTTGAAAAAATCAAATTTTGGAGGTCCCCCACCAAGGGAATATTGGAAATTTCAAGAAAAATTGGACCCTTTGACCTTGGTGGTCAAGTCAAAGTCAATTTTTTGAATAAATTAGCTCAAAATAATTATTTTTGAGCTAATAAAAAATTGGTTTTAATGAGAAATTTAAAAATTCCTCAAAAATAATTATTTCGACAACAGAGATTAAAATATCATTAAAGATTTATCGACGACCGAGATTATTTTGACGGGAATCAAGCCAACTAGCCATTATTTTCCACTAAGAGGAATTTCTCTATAAATAGAAGGCTTTTTGCTTCTAATTTCATCTTGATCTTGAGCTCTGCTTTGATGTAACTTTGTAAAAGCTGGTGTAAAGCCATTGCCCTGCTGAAAATGTTTTGATCATCATAATAAAAGACTTTGGGGTGCAGTTCATGGTGTCTTTGTCTCGCTGATTTGTGGTATGTGTTGGGTACAGCCATTCCTATATTGTGTTTCAAATATTAATTGAATCGTTATTTCATTTGTAAATGATAGGAACATTCTATTGGCAAGTTTCGGGCTTATCTTAGGTGATCTGATTCATTGTATGTTCTAACGATTTCTTCTTGAGAAAATATATAGAGTTTGCAGGTTCCCCAGTCCTTGGGCTCCAAGTTCACAAACTGTGGGCACAAGCCGACTATGTTTGGATTTTGAATATTTTATGTGATTTTCTAACATTGCTAAGGGTGTGGTTTGACATTTATCTTTCGAAATACATCTAGCCTTTGTCAAGATCTACAAAGGATCTATTTTTCAAAGAAAATCTCAAGCATTGTATATGTTAGAAATACTGAGAGGGGGGGTGAATCAGTATTTCTTTTCAATTGTTACTTTTACCAGTTAAATCAACTTATATTTAGAACACACAATGAACAATAAGAATAAATGCTTTTATTAATTTCTTCTTTACAATAAATCAAGTACAATATGTGTAGGGCTCCAACCCTAGATGAAGACATTGATCTTCAATTCCCCAGGGTCCAACCTGTAATGTGCCAAGCACCGACTTGGACTTTTGAAGGCACCAACCTTGTCAATTTTGAGGCACCAACCTCAAGGGCTCCAACTCTATATCTGGTTCAGGCTCCAACCTGGTTTCTTGAGGATTTTGATCCTCTAAGGTTCCAACCCTACCTTCTAAGGCACAAACCTTGTATTTTCGAGGCTCCAACCTCTTGGGCTCCAACCCTTGCTTTACTTCATCAAGATGTGTTTAGTTGTACTTCACGGCTCCCAATGTCTTCTTCACCGAGCCCTATCAATCTTGAGCAATGCCTTCACTTAGTCTCCACGTCACGTCATCAATGACAACCTTGATCTCTTAGAAGGTGTCATCACTACTCTTCATCATACAAAAACAATTTCTCCAAGGTCACCTCATGATGGCTTCAATGCATCATGGTCTCCAAGGGTGTCTCCAAGACTTCAAGGGATCTTCAACTAGTTGTCCCAAGAAATGAAGGCTTTTCCAAGGTGTGCTCCAAATATTTAAGAACGCTCAAAAGTCCAAGAGATAGACTTCCAAGGATATCTTTGATAGTGCTTCCAAAACACCCTTTACTAGTGCTCCAAGTTGCTTCCAAATTAACTCCAATAATCCTTTCAAGATTGTCTCCAATAGTGTTCCAAATGTAGACAAAGATGCCTGCTCTATATCAGCTCAATAAGTTTTCAACAAATCTGCTCCAACACAATCTTCAAGTCAACACAAAAATTCTTCAATGAGGCTGCTCCAGATCTGCTACAAGATTGCTTTAGATATGCCTCAAAAATTCGTTCCAAGAGTCTGCTTCAAGTCCCCAAACATATTCCCAAGGCAGCTTCAAAAATGTCTTCAATGGATGCTCCAAAGAAACCTTCTATGTCAGCTCCAAGCGCAAGGATGTATGCTCTAAATATGATGCCCAAAACAAGTCCAAAGAGTGTGATGCTACTACTGTAATCTGAGCTTCAACAAGTCCGAGCCTTTTTTTCAAGATGGTTGTCCTTGAGTTAACTCCTAAGTTCTCAACAATGCTCCAGAACCTCTGCCCTTACTGTTGTTGTCTCCTTATTTCAGTGAGGTGACAGCTTGGATGTGGTTGTCATATGATGCCACAAACACACAAAGCAGTCCTTAAAACTTTGGCTTCCACAGATATACACACAGGTCCGAGATAGAACTGTTCTGAGGTCTTCACTTCTTCAACCAAGTTGTCCATTGTTCCTGAGCTTGAAGCCTTGAACAAATCCGAGCTTGTAAGTGACACTGGTCTTCTTAGACAGCTTCAAATTATCACAGAGATGTGAATTGGAGGGCAGTCTTTACTGGTCTGAGTTCTAGATTTGACTGTCCAAGCCTCTTCACAGTTCCGGCCTCTCACAAGACTTTGTCACAGGTTTTGCTGCAATGAAGACTGTCCTAGATCCAAGCTTGAGGCAAATAAAACAGGTTTGAGTTATGTATATTTAGCTTTGAGTGATAACCCAACACAAAAATTAGCCCAAACATTAAACTTTTATGTCCTCTCGGCCTCCTGTAATTTCTTTGCCTCCTAACTCTGAAATGATCACCGAAATTCCTTGAGGAAAACAAACGTTCGAGCCTCTATTTATATACCCTTTCCGTCCTTGAAATGAATAGCCATGTCCTCTGTTTGGAGGCCGACTTGTGTACACTGCTCAGGGCGGCTCCATGTCCAGATTTAATAAATTAACTTCAAAAATTCATAACTTTCAAACCGCTTGGAATTTTGGGTTGTGTAATAGCTCATTGGAAAGGCAAAATTATGCTCTAAAAAATGGTCTAGGTCTCATAATGAGATTCTGCCTCTAAGGAGGTGAAAAATATTTTTTAATGTGACTGGTCGTTATTTAGTGCAGAAATGATTAGGACAATATGGGCTTCTTCTTTGTCACCAAGTGTTTTTAAGTGAGGTCTCCACTTGTTATGTCTTTAATCATCATGTCATCATGATAGTGCAGTGATCCATTATGAACAATAGGCATCTAGGACAAGACTTCTTCTTAGTGGCTTGACATCTTCATTCATGGTATCCTTGTCAAACAAGAGTCTTGACTATCATTAGCCATCTCAGGAATATTGACATCTCGGTCAATGCCATATTGACATCAATGACAACCTAGATTAATGGCATATCTGTATATAATTTGTAAATTATTTTTGTAAGATAATTTTTTGTAAATAATTTTTTCTAACCCTTGTTTTGCAACCACTGGGATTTGAGGTTTTTATTTTATTTTTGTATACAGTGGGTTTTTGGGGAAAATTTCTTTTTATTTGTACAAGTGAAATCTCTCAAGGGATCAAAGAAAGGAGTAAACTTTTGAAGTTTTCAACCCTTAAAAACCCTAGACGTCTAGGGTTTTTGAGCCCATTTCTGCAAGTTGCTTATTTTCAAATTGGGGAAGAAACTCAATTTTTGAAGGCCCTGGCCCTTACCCAACCTAAAACGCTAGTGTTGGGGACCTATTTTGCAAGCATTAAGGTCGTAAGCCCTACAATGATTAGATCTCATTGCAAACAAGGGTTTCTTCAAGGTATTGACATTTTACCTCTAATAATTTGTGATTGCAGCAGTCATAAAAGTCTGATCTTTGGGTTTTGAGCTAACATTTTGTGAGTGCAGATGTTGAGGAGTGATTTCTCTCGCATCTCCAAACTTGGCATACGCCATTAGGCCTTGGGGTTTGCTTCTATTGCCTTCATCTCTCATTTTAATTGACTGCATAATTTATATCAGCTCTGATATATTGATATAACAATGACATAATTATCATAATACAAGCCTAAAGAACCCATACATTAAGCTAATAACCGATACAAGACATCAAAATAAATTGCGAGGGTTTGATCTATCAATTTTATTGTTTTATGTTAGCTATCATATAATTTTCAAGGTCTGATTTGAAATTGCAGAGGTCTGATCTGAAAGTTTCAGGTCTAATATAATTGTTACATCAGTGTATTTAGGATATAAACACACATAAAATAAGCCTAAATTGATTAACTAGTCACTTAGGGCATTGAAAATCAATCTTCTAGTTAAATTGGTTGCATATAAGCTATTTTTTCGAACTTTTGGGCAATTTCCAAATCTGATATATTTTCTACAGCCATTTATGCAGTCATATAAACTAAATAAGAATCATCAAAATTGGTTGAAGATCATCTAAAAATCACACAAATTAGCTAATCATTGGAGCTTATTTGGCATTAATATTTAGGTACCTTGTTGGTTTATTAAAGATTTAATCACTAATTTTATGAGTTATTATAGATCTGATATACAACATTGTGAGGTTTGATTTGAGCATAATAAATCTGATCTATAGTGTCTAAGCAGTCCTATAATCAAGTGAATATCATTGGAAGTTAAATGCATTGATTTTCTAGCTTATCTTTGGCATCTAGCATCACTTCTTGACTGTTAATATAAAATTGCAAACCTCTGAATACAAGGTTGCAGCGATAATAAATCACATTTAAGTCTCTAAAATTCAGTAAGGAAATTTTACAATTCATAATCATTCATGGTTGAAGTGATTTGAGCTTAATTTTAGTCATTGGCATTTTTTACACTCTTGCATTCACACAAGTGCTCTAATCAAGTTAAGTGTTTAATTGGCTAATTGCTCCAAGTGACATTGTGGATTGATGCTCTTAATTTCTCATTGCCATTACTATCATTGAGTGGATTCATTGCTCATTGTTAAATTGGATATCTCTTATGGATACTATTCTGATCATAATCTTGATAAGAGATTTACATTTCTCTCTTGTATCTAAGTGGCATATTGGTGATTTATTGATTATAATCTTGGAGATTGTTAATTGTCTTAAATAGCATTAATCTTGTCTTTGAGCAATTGTCTATTTATCTTACTGCCGCATTTCTCTAGCACTGTTAAGCTTGAACACTTTCTCTTTTGGTTGAGATTTTATGCATTTATTGTTTAAGTACTTTATTGTTCTTAATTGAAAATCAATGGCATTAAGTACTTAACAAGTTAAGTAAACTCACCTTAAGATCATTCATCTCTTGCACTTGCATACTAGGGATAGCCTCTTGCATTAATAATTTACCTCCAAGCATAAGCTTGGTTGATAGAAAATAGGACCACCTTTCTCAATTTAGCTTGAGGGGCTTAACACCTCTTTAGTGGTTAACACAGTGACCTTGCAGTCATCAAAGCCACAGTCTTTGCAACATCGGAGGCATTGGGTGGTTAGAACACAGGGGGGGCTATAATTAATCAAGCCTCTGCTTGCTCCTGTTGAAGAATCTAGGGCTACTAAATATAGTAGGATTCTTCTAGACTTGATAACAATTTGTGAAGCACTTTTACAATTTATCTTGTTAGCTTGATCTTCTTCTCTTATGATTATTGTATGTGTGTTTAGTTCATCAAACTGTTACCAAAACACAATAAACAAGAACACAAGATATTGGCTCTCTACCTGGGCAAAACCTCTCTCTCTTAGAGAGGAAAACCCTTTCGTAAATTTCTCTTATTGAAGCTTCTTATTGATCAAAGTCAAACCCTAGACCCTTGACAAGAATATCCTCCAAGCAAAAGTCAAATCCTTCCTTCTTCCGGCACTTTATTTCTCAGCGCTTCGTCCTCCTTCTTCCAGCACTTCGTCCTCCTTCTTCTTCTGGGAACTAGTTATAGACCTTGTTATGTGAACTCTAGAAGAGATAATTTATCTTTGATCCTTAGTGAGGTCCTTCACTTATGGAGATGCCTTCCTTCTCTTGACCAATCAAGCACCTTCTTGATGTGTAGTTGCAGACTTGATATGATAGCACTGCAGCCCTAGTTTCTCGCATGTGTGGGAGGTTTCCTTGTGTATTTGACTCCTTTTACCTTCGCTTGGGAGAGCCTCTTCTTCGCTTGAGTAGAAGGCCTTATAGGCCTAAGCTTCTAGCCCAAACAAAGATAAATATATGATTGTGATATTGTTGTTGTAGTGACCACAGATTTCCCTCCTTTTCTCACACGTGTGATTGTAATTCACCCTTAAATCAACCCTCTAAACTTCGGTTTAGTCTCCTTCTTCTTCGCTGCACTAGAGGCTCCTTATGCTCGACTTCTCTCACCCTTTTCTCGGCTATCTTCTTCACTGATTTCAGAGGTAGTTGTTGCTTGTCGTTGGAGGAGTGGACAACCTCTATATATAGAGGATTGTCCCTCCTTTAGGCCGACTTGACTTTTCCACTTCGTTTTTGCTTCTTTGGTGATGTCGTTGCATGGAGAGGACTTGTGACTTTGCTTGGAGGGATATCTTTGACTCTAATACATAAATATACATGGTGTAACATGCCCTTGAAGGTCTTCAACATTTTCTTTTGACTCTTTGACTTACCTATAACACTTTGACATGTGCTAGACCTATTTCAATGAGCAAGAAACTCATTTATAAATATAACAAAAATAATATTTCTTTTCTTGTATAAATACAAATATCAAAATTACATTTATGAAGACCAAACCTAGTTACACTTTCTTCAACACTCCCTCTTAACTAAGGAGGTACTCATAGATCATTACAAGGTGTTCAGCAATTTTTCAATCTTGAAGAATTCAAATAAGAGCAACCGGATTGTCAATCCATCTGTTATAGCATCATAGTAACCAACATTGTTTATAGCAAGGCCTTGATTAACAGCTCTATCTCTCATAAGATCAGAGCACAATGTTGGTGTGTGTGTGCATCTATTTTTTCTTCCGCAGTATTTTATTTGTGAAGGATGCAGTGTATTAGTTTCGATATTTACCGTAAGATGCAGTAAATAATTTGTTCAGTTCATTTAACAAATAGAAGAAACTTAATCAGTTGTTGCAGTAGGATTTCGGGTTTCAAAATTCACATGGTATCAGAGCACAGATCGTAAGCCGGAGAGCTTAGTAGCAGAAGGGAAGAGGAATTTCGAAGCTTTGCGTAGGCAGTAGTTCGAAACCCTCAGATGTAGCGCAGTTCCTTTAGCCGTGAGGGTCGAGTTTTTTTTAGGAAAGGTCTATTTCTATGAGAAAGTCGACAGAGAAATAAGATTTTCCATATCAAAGAGTACCAGAGGCAGAGGGAGCAGCAGTATTTTCCTTGCAGAGCAGATCTTCAGCTAGGATGCAGTTATTTTGCAGCAGTTTGCTAGTGCAAAATAGCGTCAGGAGGAAGGAAGAGCACACACTGAGGGAATTCTTTTCTTAGGGAACTTCTAGTCCAGAAGTTCGATTTTTCCCAACAGAGCAGTAGTAGTTGTGAGCAGATTTGCCCACTCCAATAGGGAGTGCATAGAGCCAATCAGCAGCTGCGCAGAGGAGAAGAGGAGGAATTCGACTTTTTGCAGAGATGGCATCAGCAGGGCTGAGAGATCAGGATCGGTTGGAGGGAGCCTCCAACTATGTGATCTGGAAGGCAAGAATTTCTTGTCTTCTAGATGAATACGATCTCAAAGCCTACATCGATAACGTGGTAGTTGTACTTGTAGATGTAGATCCACTAAAGACCTACAAGAAGGAGATGGCAAAAGCAAAGAGGTTGATTCTCGATGGGGTTCGAGATCACGTGGTGTCTCACATAGTTAGCAAAGATACTGCCCAGCAGATGTGGGAGGCTCTTGCTACGCTATACGAGGGATCTTCCGAGCAGCGAAAGATGTATCTTGAGGAGAAGCTGAGATGTACAAGGATGCAGAAAGGGGAGCGCATAGACCCCTTCCTCACTAGGCTTCAGGATGTTCGGGACCAGTTGTCTGCAGTAGGGTCAATGCCCCAACCTACAGAATTGGTGCAGTTAGCTCTAAACAGTGTTTTCGAAGAATGGCAGGTCTTTGTCCAGAGTATTTTGGGCAGAGACAAGTTGTTAGATTGGGATCAAATGTGGGTTGATCTACAACAGGAGGAGATGAGGCGAGATTTGGTGAAGAGCACCATCAGTGGCACCAACAGCAACAATGGGACGAAGCAAGTGAAGGAAGAGGAGAATGTGGCCCTCGCATCAAAGGGGCAGCAGGAGCAGGCCAGGAGGAAGAAAGACATTTCCAAGGTCAAATGCTTTAGATGTGGTGAGCTTGGCCACTATAGCACTCAATGTCCTCTCAGAAAGAAGGACAAGGAGGAGAAGCAAGATCAACAGGCTGCATCTGCAGAGATCAACAGGTTGTCCTCCAGATTGGAGGAAGAGTTTGCCATGATCACCGACATACCTCCAGGACTGAGGTGAGGTGATTTGGTTTTGTAGCCCCAAAGAGCTACGGGTTGGGTAGGATTCTTGAGGAGGTCCACCTCATGAATCAATACCTTGCTATGGGAGCCCATAGCATGCAGTAGCAGGATGGATAAGTGGCAAATGGTGCAGTTAGATGCCAGAGTGACAGATGCAGTAACTAGCAGCAGTCAGATACTGGGCAGCGCAGTGCAAAGTTGGCAGCAGTGCAGTTGGCACAAATTAGAGTCAGCAATAGTGCAGAGGCTTCAGTGACAGCGCAAAGTCTAGCAGCAGTCAAGACTCAGGTGACAGATGCATCATACTGATCACTGCTGATTCAGTATTTTGGATGATTTTCAGTTGCAAATGTTGCAGTAGCAGTAGCAACAGATGGAGAGGGAATTGCAGTGCAGATGCAGTGTTTGCAACAGTTCTGTAGGGCCAGCAGCAGCACAAATACAGCGTATATCAGATTTGCGCAGTAGTTGGTGGGCAGCAACAGCCAGACATCAGCAGCGTGACAGGGGATGGTGCAGAGGCAGGGTGTTGCTTCAATGAGTTGCAGCACTAGAACACATTCCTCGCTAAGAGAGAGTGTTAGTTTTTGTAGCATCGGATGTGTTCTAGCCACGAAATTTGGTGGAAAGGCTAAAATACATGTATTCTCCAAAACCCAAAAATGGATTCTGGAAATTCCACCTAGAGACGACTTAATTAAAATAATTAATTGTTTGTTAATGTTTCCTAAGTCTAAACTTAGGAAATCTGATTAATTAAAGAGTATTAATTAAGTCATGGTGAGAATCTCTAGAAGAAGTCAAGTTCTAGTTAATCTTAGCCATCGATTATGTTTTAATCTTGGCTGTTGATATCTCAACGAGAAATTATAAGAAGAAATTCAATGGGGCTTAGAGAACACACTTGAGCCACCAGCAGTTCGAATTTACTGGCAAATCGAACTCCAGAGTAGCAGTGCTGAGTTGCCAGAGAGAGAGCTAGTGAGCTCGAAGCAGTGAGAGAGGGGTAGGGATAGTAAGGTCGGAGGAAGATTTACCTGTTCCGATGAGTACATTGCAGAGAGGCATTGAGTGCCACAGAGAGGCAGCGCAATGCTTCAGAGGGGAATCCATATTTTGCTGGGGAGAAGCAGTGATTCAGTGCCAGAAGCCGGAGTGGAAGCCCAAAAGCCAAGAGATTCCATCTTCCAGACAGCAGTTGATCAAATAGCAAGAGAGACGCAGTTCCAAGTTGTGCAACGCAGTACTGCGTAGGCTGACGCGGGGACTGCGCAGAGGCAGCAGAGAGCAGCTCATCTTGAGCCAAGGTCAGTGTCGGATTGCCAGTGGGAGTGAGATTTTTCTCACTAGACTTATTATCAGTCATTTCTCTGTATGGACTGCTAGATTTGAGCATCCATAGTTTTGTACTCATATTTACTACTGCATAATAATAAAACCCTTAGTTGCTGCACCAGTTTTCCCACATTGGGTTTTTCCGGGGACTTAGTCTAAAAATAATTGTGTATTTATGTGTGTGTGTGTGCATATTCTTCCAGCATTATTTTTTCTTCCGCAATATTTTATTTGTGAAGGCTGTAGTGTATTAGTTTCGATATTTACCGTAGGATGCAATAAATAATTTGTTTAGTTCATTTAACAAAAAGAAGAAACTTAATCAGTTACTGCAGTAGGATTCCGGGTTTTGGAATTTTCACATGACTCTCCATCAATGTGATGAAAATCCCAATGTAGAACCTCATACAGTATGAGATGTAACACATAGAAAATAGCTTATAAGTATATATTTATTTGCATACATAAAAATGTTGTATTTAGGTACATGACATGCCCTTCCCTTTTGAAAAGCTTTGTCCCCAAAGCTTTAGGACCAAACAGTAGCTCGACCATTTGCCTTGTTCTTCTAATACTTCTTTGACCTTTGCTTGAATATTATCAAATGCATGCACTTGAATGAACAGAAGCTTTGAGAATAGGCTTCCTTGATGAACTCAATATACTCATTAGTGTACTCCGTTGAAAATTCCCCGCAGGGTCATATGGGTCCCAAGTATTGTTCAAATAGGGTAATAAAAACCACTGGATCATAAATATTGTCCACATAGATGTAATATGTTTGTTGTGAGAGTGGGGAAAGCATTACCAATGGAGAAGGTTCATGTGAACTCATTTTCACCATTTGTTGATAACCGCCTTCAGTGGTTTCTTCTTCCTTTTTAACCAATACGTTTTTGCTCGTGAGTCATTGGAAGATTGATCATAAAGAGGAAGTCCCTCAAGGAGGAGATAGGAGATTATGTTTGTCTCTTCTAAATCTTCTTGATTGCATGGATATTCATCAGAATGAGGATGAGATTCCCTGAAAAGAAACTTAAAAGTTATTATATTCACATCACCGGAAGCATACCATTCTTCACAAACCTTGTCTAGCTCCAACTATGCATTTACTTATTTTCTATATTTTTTCTATTATATAAAATGGAATAATAAATTTATCACATATATCCAAAAAAAATCCATTGCTTCTTTTGAATTAACAGATATAACCCCAATTGAAAATTATTACAGTCTTTCTATTTCCATTGGGGTTTTCAGGCTGAAAATGCATGACGACTTGCAGATATTGTAATTTGTTGAATACTGCTTAGAAATATACCAGATTGTAGACATGGAAGCGCTCTTTCAAATGGTGTTGCTATGGCTTCAATCTAGGTAGCGAGTCAAAATTTATGAGCTCGTAAATACAAAAGCTTTTTTCTTCCCTAAAAATCAGAAACATGCCCGGCCTGACTTGAAATGCTCAATCTTCTTCATATAAAATATCAACGTTCTGGATGGGAATGTTAGGTACCACCCATAAGTAGCCGCTATACAGGCACTTCAGAGCACAGCAATGGGTGATAGTTATATTTTGGGCAGGGTTCCCTATGTCCTATCATGGCATTATCATTCCAAGAAATTTTGGAGGGCACTTTCTTGACATGCTTGAAAAACATCCCCATATACCAGAATTTAAAAATATGGTGTATCAGTGCTTTCAACTCGACATCATTGTTTACCCATCCCGATGAATATGAATGAGGATATCCATGTACCTCTAAAGCAAGCTACTTACCAGGTCCTCTACTATGGGGTTGACCTATGAAACAAAACCGAACAGAGCAATCACCTTGTTCTTCTTGATTTGAATCTTGATGTGGAAAAGCTTCATCATGTCCTTCACGCTGTTATGATGGTTTCTCATGTTCACCTCCTTTTGCATTGTTGTATATAAGATCTTCTCATCGACATCAAAGCTTCTCTTTATCTCCTCCACTTCCATGCTGAGAAGATTATTCTTCTTGGACTGCTCTTGGTTTCATATTGACCATATAGATGCAGCACCATTCACCCTTGTAAGATCAAGCCAAGGACAATGATTGAAGATGGATAGTGCTTTAACAGTCCGAAATGTCAAAGACTAAAAATCATATATGCAGGAATTCCAATAAATCTGCAAACTATTTGCCTGTAGAATGGAGAGCTTGAGCAATACTACAATATCTTTGCCCCACATATGGAAAACTATGATCACATATTTTAGGATGTTTGTTGTAGAGTAGTTTAAACATCTATTTTTTTAACTTTTTCCAGAAACATTTTTCTAACCAGTTTTGCCCTTGCCCAAAATTTAAAATAATTACTGGAATTGCAGATATCAGTTGTTGAGATTGCACAATCCACATGAAATAGGGGTTTTCCAGGGCACTGAATTCATTTATGCATTCAAAAATGCAATTTAGGCAATGAAAAATTGCAATTTTACCAACAATTACATAACCAGATTCTGGTGATGATTCCTGGAAAAAGCCCAAAAAGTGGAATGTTTAGACTTCTCTGTTTGTTGTTACCAAAATATGGAGAAAAATGTTAACGGTTTACATTGATCCAAAATGGATCTACATTTGTTTTCTTCTTTCGTCTAGCCTTGTTAGGGGTGATTTCAGGGAAGATCCTGAATTTGCCTTCTTGAGCCTTGTTACCATAAACAGTATAAATAGAAAGCTGGTTCTGCAATAAGCAACACCAAAACAGGTACACAAATGGAAAAGGGTATCCAGATTCCAGAACAATCACTATTCCATTCTTATTGTCCTGAAATGGATTGAGATTTCTCAAGCTATTTCAGGACTGTTTCTCTGCTGGGAAACATTGTTTTGTAAGTTTTGTTGCCCTCGAGGGTTTTAAAAATCAAACTCTAGAACCCAAAAAGCAAAACAAAAAAAAATTAAAAAAGCACAAAACAAAAACACAAAAAACCTAAACAGATAAAAAGGGAATGGGTTGGTTCATAAACAGATAAAAAGGGAATGGGTTGGTTCATTCTTCACTCGCAAAAATGAGTTTCAAGCATTCTAAAAAGAAAGCACTTCTGCCTTAAAGGGTTTGAGGTTACAGTCTGTCTTGAAGAGTATTCTTGAAGCTAGATACTCACTCAAATTGTGTCTTGGAGGATTCACCAACAAACTCGAGAGAGTTTTTCAGGTCTGGGGCTTGCATTCTAGGGCATTCACTTCATCCTTTTGTTTTTCTTTTATTAAAATTTTCTCAAAAATTTGTCCTCGCCAGTCATCAACGTTACTATGAAAAACTCAAGCACCCCTTCTACAAGTTCACAACTGTTAAAATTGGCAACTAGGGCCAAACTCCATGTGGGTCATCTTATTTATGGCAGTTGATATTTTTCTTGGATCCCTCTCATCGAGAGGTGTAGGATTGATCCAAAGATCATCCGATTCCGATAAGTATTCATGGAGCTATGAATTTATTTGTGTTATAAGACAATTCGTCAAGGTCGGCCAGCGACCAAATAAACCCCACATGTGCTCAACGTTTTAGTATAAAAGGAGATGACTTGATAGTCATTTCTACACACACTTCTATCTTGATTTCTCTCTACTTGTCTTGGGTTTTAGTGGAAGAGAAATCTAGGAGTGGTAACCCTAGACATTGGAGGAATGAGGCTGCCCTAGCCACAATCAAGAAGAAGAAATACACTGCCCTAATCTGGAGGACGCAGTCATGAAGAGAAGCCCTAACGATATCAAGAAGGAGCCGTAACCTATACGCTGGTCTCTATGCAAGTTTAGAAGGAGGCCTACAACCCTAGATGCAGATGGAAGGCAGCCCTAACGCAGGCCTAAAAGGATGCCCTAAACGCTGATCTAATCCAACCCTAAATGCTGGTCTAATTCAGCCCTAACTGCAGTCAAACAAGAGAGTCTTAGCTGCAGCATGAAGGGTCAAAGTGACAGCATGTAGGCTGCCTAGACAGCGTGGAAGGGCTGTGTGGACAGCAGGATCTTAGCTGTCGTATAAAGGGTCAAAGGGACAGCGTGGAGGCTGCCCTAGACAGCGTGAAGGGATGTATGGACAGCAGCTTCTCAAGGGAGGTAAGCTGCACTCTTTTCAAAGACGCTGCCAAGTTTAGAGGTGGTTGTTAGGGTACTACTGATGCCCTAACCAGAGTGGCAGAACTACAACAGTTCACCAGCATTCAAGTATGAGGATATTTTGATGATGAAAGTGTTGTTAGAAGAATCAGTGTAAGCATGTACAGTGTGGCAAGCATGGCTGTACAGCGTGGCAAGCATGGCTGGACAGCATGGCAAGCATAGCAAGCTGTGATGTGACAGCAGTTGTGACATGGCAGCAAAGGTGCATGGTGTTGCAAACTCATTGGATAGCACAATGATGGGACAGCAACATGTTGGGACAGCAGTCTGTTAGGACTGCAGCATGTTGGGACAGCACAATGATTAGGACAGCTATGACATTGTGCAGCAGTGGCACAATAGGACAGCAGCAACAGCAAGTACATGGTGGCTGTACATAGTGGTATGGTACATGGGACAACTGTATTTAGTGCAATGGTGCTGCAATAGTATGGTACATGGGACAACAACAACAATAGGGTGCAACAAGCATGGTGTTGCAAGCACATTGGGACAGCAGTATGGTACTTGGTGCAGCAAGTACACAAAGCAGCAATGGTGCAACAAGCACATGGGTGACAACATGGTGCAGCAGTGGCACAAGGTACAGCAGTGCAGCATAAAGTGCAGCAGTATGATGTGTACAGCATGGTCATAAGGTCCAGCATTGTGATGATGGGTGCAGCATGGTGCAGCACGGTGAGGTGCAGCATGATGACGAGATGCAGCACAATGATAGGTGAAGGAGTCACCTTGGAGAATCAGTTGAAGCAGCATGTCTTCAACTGATCTCATGTATCATCTTCTTAGAGATGATCTATGCTCTTATTTAGATAAGTCAAAGTGTTGACTTCTGTTGTAAATGTACTCTCTCTCTCTCTACTGAACTATTGAAGAACATATAAGAAGAATTGATCAACGGTTTCCCCACACTGGGGTTTGTCCCTGGCTAGCGCCACATCTTGTGTCCTCTTGTCTTGGCTTGTCTTCTACGATTTATGTTTATGTTCTATCTGCAGTTTACTTTAATGATGATGTGATTGCTAATCTGGAAAAGATATTGAGCTAACTATGAAAATTGAAATAAATTGCTCTACGCATAGAACATACCTAAAATTACCAACAACATAAATCCCCCACTGTTCTAAAACAAACTCGATCAAAATTGTTCATGGAATCCAATGAGGCGTTTGAAGTTAGGTTGTGGGCAGTTGTGTATTGCATTCATTCTTATGGTGGGAGAGTAGGTGGACCCACTGGAACAAGGGTTTGGTTTTTCCTTTATTGCAGTCTAAAAAAATCTTTGTTAGTGGCATGATTAGGTGGCATTTCAATGGGGTTGGGAAGAGAGTACAAACAAAAAGCTTTGACAAAATCCCTAAATCAAAAAGGGCAACACTAATAAAACATTTCAATCAAGTAAAAATAAGACAAGCTACTTTTTATATCAAGTCTAAAATAGACCTGTTGTAAGTACTAAGAACACAAAGTCACCTAGCATAAGCCTTCATCTTAGTACTATCCTTCAATGCACATTCGACCAGATATACAGGGTTGGCATAATATTGATGCATCGATGAGCTGATGCCCACATAAGTACGGCCTACCTTTTCTTAAGGGTATGCAGAAGCAAACTAATCTGCTTTTACCACTCATCCCCCAGAGGAGGGAGTGAATTGGAGATTGCCTAATAGCCCTGGGACCACCATAATCAAAATCGTGAGAGGGCAAACCCCGACAATAAAAAAATTTCATACAGACAGTGCAGGCGTCCCAGGTCATTGTAAGAGCATGGGTGCCCAATATTCACAGAGTTATGTTTGAACACTGAGCTTTACCAGCTCGGAATAAAAATAAAAAAATGATTGGGTACTTTCTTTCTTTGCAAATGGCATGGCATTTAATGTGTATAAGTTTTCTTAGCGGAAGGATATTGTTCGCAATTTAGTACGCCATGCCCCAAAAGGATACACTCTTCCATTATAATAAAATGAGGATTGTTGTACTGGCTGAGAAGGCCCACACCTAGGTAAGATTGCATCATAATATTAGAGATAGTTGGAGGGATTCTAGGGCCTTAATTTTGTAAGAATGTTGGATGGATATTGATATCAAACCCTCCCTTGTTACAACATCAACAAAAAAGCAAGGTGCATTCTACAGCCCGGGTGCAGGCAGGGGTGGCAGATACATCACCTTTTCATGCGCCCGTGTGGTGCACTGGATATACATAGTCAGTTGGACGCATTAAATATGGACACTTGGCCCAGACCCATTTATTCGAACTCTATATATGCATCCTCAAGCTTTCCTACCTTGAGGTGCATATCAGACCCAGGATTAGATGGGTTTGGCTTAGTTCATATATTAGTTTCGAGCTCAATGATGGGGATGTATTCAAAATGTGTGAAATTATTGGGAAGTAAACGCCGATGCATATTTGATGGGCTAACCAGTTAAAACAATAAGTGTTGCTGAGAATTCTTGTTTGTATGAGCAATTTTTAGCCGATACAGATGGAACTGAACTGAGATGGTATTTACCAAACAGAATAAATAAGCGTTACAAACAGTTCATTCAGAACTTCCATGGGTGTCCACTTTTGGGTGGACTCTAACTCTACGCTTTCTACCATTGAGCTAGATCTTTAGAGAATATTTGTGGAGGGTGTAGCCCTTCTTACCTTTAAAATGCAACGACGCTGGGTATCGTCCATAAGTGCAAGCTTCCTGGACAGGGGGAGAAGTGTGATCCTCAATGCTTCCACACCTGGGACTCCTGTAACTGCCATAAGCCCTGGACCGCCGGGACCCAGCGCCTCCATAACGTTTTGAATGCACTTGTTTTCCAATGATGGGTCAATCAGGTGGGAGTAATCTATCTGCGCTAATTCCAGTATCTCCAACTTCTCCATCCCTTCTGCTCAATTCAAATCTCCGGTGAAACAAATTTCTTCATACTTCCAAACATTAGTCGAATCTCCCAATCGAGCATCAACAAGGAAGTGTTTCTTCTCATTTTTAGACTACGTTCGCCAAATATTGTTACATTCTTCCAAACGAGCATCCACAAGTCAGTGTTAGTTCAGCCAATCTTCTTCGGAGCTGGTTTTCTAGTTGCAGTGGGATCGGAGAATTCAGAGAACCATTTTAAAGCCTAACGAGGCCACGGGATCGAAAGAAAGAAAAGGATCTGAGAATTCAGAGAACCATTTGAAAGGCTACCGAGCCCATGGGAATGAAAGAAAGAAAAAAGGAAAGAAAAGTATTTTCATGTTTATGAAGTTAAATATTGTTTATGGCAAGTTGATGTATAAGGTTATTTTCTTATGAAGCTTTTCAATATCTTGATAAATCTTTTGCTAAATAGATTATTTTAAGATTATCTCAAGAGTTAGCTGCAAGAATATTTGCATAATTTTCTTTGTTGTTTTTGAAGGTCTCGCATTCTAAAATGAAATGCTTTTATGTTTCCACTTTTCCAAAAGAACAAAAAATACATGCTCTTTCCTTCCACACTTTTTTGATTTTTTCCAGCGCCTTGTTTCACAATGGAGTCAATGAGAATTAGTCATTAACTAAGCAATAAGAATTTTGGCTCTCCAATAAATATTGGCCTCTATGTACGCTTTTTATTGATAATTATGAGTGGGATTAAACACTTCAATATAGTATTTTTTCTTTCTCCTTAGCTCCTTATCCCAAGTACGCTTGTGGAACTTATTTGTAACAAAAGTTTTTATCTATTTAATGTTTATGGGACACATGTTCAAGCAAATATCTCATTTACTAAACCATTTGTTATTTTTCTATATCCAAATCTTCTTTCTTTTGCACAATATGTCATTAAAGACAACCTTAGGTCATTTGCCCTCTTCCATTTGCTCAAAAAATTTTAAATACCTTATGACTCACACCATAACTACTTCTTTAATAGGAGCAGCTCATGTTTCACTTAACAAGATAGAATAAGGAACGACACTTTTAATTTTGAATTTGTTTGTAATCAAATGCTTCTAAATTTTCTCAATTTGTCTCCACTTCATGTCGGATGCATTGTTGGCCGACAACTCACAACCATAGAGAATCACCGGAATCACTGGAAGCCCAAAAAGAGTTTGAGTGGTTTTCCAGTCCCATAACTTTGCCTCTATGCACCCATTTTGAAAAGCATAAAATGCTTTCCAACCCCCCAAAGTTCTTTTCTTTCTACAGCCATCCCGGCTTAGATTTTTATTGAAGTCAAGTCCGAGGTATTTGTAATCTGCAATTTCTCCCAGAATATTGTCTTCAAAGTAGAACTTATGTTGGTTATGTTTTTTTTTAGAGAGAGACCCAAACACGTGTGAGTGCGACAACACCAATAACACAACCCCCAACACACATATATACAAGGATGTGCGTAGTAAGGAGGATGTTTTCTGAAGAATGGAAAAATCGCTAGACTTCTTTGGAAATTTGGGTTACAATTGCAAAACTACACAATTAATGGGTTGTTTTTATGGTATTAATCCACTTCCATCAAAAAATGATTCAAACATTCTATTGTTGGATTTTTGGAAGAAAAAAAAATTACCCACTAGAAATTTACCATCCCCGTAAAATTGTCAACGAGAAATTCACAATGCTTGTGAAATTGTCACATGGTCTTACAGAGGTATGATGAAGTTGTTGAGAACAAGGATGGAATTTGACAAACAATGACGTGATTTGCTCATGAAATATAGTTTAAAATTTTACAAAACCGTCAAGATTCTTCCTTGAAACTATGAAGACGAGTAAAAGAAATATGAAAATAATAAAATTTGTCAAAATCATTCCTTGATGAAGACTAGAAAAAGAAGATGTGAAAATAGGTAAATTTGACAAGTGAGTCTCGGTTGACCCTAGTTGAAGAGGGTAGAGGCGGGGATTTTAGTTTAACCAAAAACCCTTGATCTTATTTTTTTATTTATAATTAAGAGTATTCTCTATAATTAATGGTGATAGAAAATCAAAAACAAGTTTAATAGTTAAAGTCATTGAGTGTTAGAACAATAAAGACTCATGGAGATCACATAATGGCATGATTTTTTATATTTTAGAAGTGTATTGGGTTAAAATATTATGGGCAAAATAGGGTTGGAAATGTTTATGATGATGACATGGTTTTTCATATTCTAAAATTGTAGTCGATAAAGAAATTATGGGCAAAAATGAGGATTGGGAGGTCGGAGGTCTAAGAGCTAGCGATGGTGGTTGTAGATTTGATGCTAGGGTTTGTTAAGGGAGTGCGATTGACTTTGGATTGGGGGTTTGATCCAAATTGGATCATTATATTGTTTGTTAGTCATCTTGATGCTTTCAAAGTGTAAAAAGTGGAGGAATAAGCTCACGGGACCGTTTTTTATTAACGAGATCCAGTTTGGCAAAACAGGGTCTGAAACATTCAGGGAGTGTTGTGAGGCATCAAACGACATTTTTTTAGGGGTAAAACTTTGTTTCTTTAGTGTGCATCTTTTTTTGATGTTTTACACACAAAGACCTTTCCAATGGCACAAGAATCATGGTAATTGGAGCCCGTATGTGAAAGTTATGCCACTTAGAAGTTGACCTTCTTGTTTTCACCACCATAATTCGAGAGGATGTCAGTCAGCCCCCATTATTCGTGAAAAATGGGCTAGCCACATGATTATGATGTAAAAGACTATAGGAAAGTATATATTGTGACTCTAGTTAAGAGTTGAGGTAGTCAAACCTAACCACTAGCAGGCTATCGAGTTGTGTTATAACTGGACCACTAGGAGGAAAAGGGGTTCCATTCTTTCGAGTGCATTTGTTCCATAGCTGAGCAAAAATAGCCAAGAGGGATAGGAGATAAAGCACACAAAGAGGATTTGTGCATTGTAGCATCCCACAGGCCACAGGCCATACTTCTTTGTACTCGCAGCCATATTTCCATTCAGAGAAAGAGAGCAAAGTAGCCTCACCTTCCAGTTAGGTTTTTCTCCCAAAAGGGTTTCCCGAAGCATATCTTATGCCAAATGTGTGTGAGAGAATTTATTATGTCGTTCTATATTTTCTGCATTATTTTAATTCGCATGCATGCATTATTAACAGTAAATCTACAGATCCATAAATCTAATAAAACTATAATAATGTAGAATTCCATATTTTAAATATAGTTTTATCAGATTTGTTGTGACGAATTATCGAGTGGAATATCCACAATAGTTTATAAATCATATTGGTATACAAAAATGTCATCACATTTTTCCTATGTTAAGGTCGTGATGACCTTCTTACGGAGGTACAAAATAAAAAGTAAACGAAGCTTCCTTTTCTAGAAGCCTTGTAGATAGTATCCAATCCAAATTGGTTGAGATTGAGCTCGAGATTCCCATATCCTGGGCCTCCTTCCTCCTATAGTGGATCCATCCCACTCATTATGGATGTCTCTCCTCCCTTCATGGATCTCTCAACTTCCATTCTTTCCTATAAGTGCAATGCTTGCAAAGAGAGTTGGGTTTCCATTTGAGGCCTCTAAACTTACGTAAATGTTGCTCAAATTTTCATTGGAGTTCTTTTCATTTCAAAGGCTTGGGTTGAGGATCATTGCAAGGAGACTCCAACATCAAGGCACTTGGTTGTAAATATCCTACTCTTTATCATTAATACAAATATTTATTTCTTTCCCATATGCATGTGTTATAATGTTTATTGTAAGGCTCCTTGATCTCTTACATGATTTATGCTGAAATATTTGATATATGTTATGCTTTGATCTCTTGTTTAGTTTTGTCTTTGCAGTGATATTCTTGGATAATCAAGGGAGAAAGGTTGGAAGCTACAAAGGACAACAATGAGAGTCATCAACAAGAATTTCGTGAAACGATATGTCTCTTTGCATCCTCTTGTATCTATGTTTTAGCCATAATCTAGGGAATGTTTGCATTTATTTGTCTATTTGTTTCTAGGTTGGGTTTCCAAACCTAGGGAGATCTTATTATGTCCACATAACAAATTTGTCTAGATAACAAATTGGTGACTCCATTGGGGAGCGAGATGCTCTTCAGTTTCCTATGCTTTTGAAAAATTTGAGCTGCGTTTTGAGTCTTTTGGTCAACCTCCATTAATTTTGGAAGTTTAGAATTGTTTGATCTTTAGAGAAATTTTTATTTTTCTTTTTTTTTGCACCCATCGTGAGTTATTTTGAGTAACAGTGCATTGACATCGCGCTTTTTACTTTAACAGTTGTGACCATCACTATGGTGTCACTGGTTGACCCACGATGATCTTTGAAAGATTGAAATCTCTCTATCTTTACCTCAGTCAGAGATGTTTGATTCCAGAATTAATTTTCAGTCTCTTGTTTTCATCTGGCTGCTTTGTCTGGGATTTTCCATTGTTACACTATTTTGGTCTCATTACTTAGTTGACCTATTGAAGGAAAGAGTCATTATGGAGAATGATTAGGTTTGTTGCATCTTTCTTTCTTTGTCTGCAATAATCATTTTTAGAACTTCTTTACGTGTATTTTTGGAAAGTTTCATTACATTATATGAAAATATTGTTTTCACGAAAAGAAGAAAAGCATGCTTGCATTGAATTAACATTAATTACATCATTGTGAAAATTTGTGCATATTTGGATTTGTGATATTTCTCTCTTATTAATTGGTTCTTGCATTTATGTAGAGTCTATTTTGATTGTGAAAGATTGTTTTTGGAATCGGTTTGGTTTGAATGAAATGAAATTTGGTGAAGATGGGAATTTTGCATTCTTAAAAAGAGAATGAAGTTTTTTCCTCGAAAATAAGATTCATTGAATTAAAAAGGTTATGATTTCACGTTAGTTGCATTAGTTGAAATTGAGTTATTACATTGGTTGGTTATCATACATATTTGACTACTTTCATAAGAAGAAAAACAATAAAATCAATTAAAATTTACCAAAGCATTAATTAATCACATCACATTTAGTGGGTCTAGGTTAGAAGATGTGTTCCAGCGTCTATAAACGTAGGAGTCGTCATTAATTGCATGTGTTACATTCTGCAGGTGGTTGGTATTCCACGTACGATGAGTATATCAAAATGTTTCCCATCATATAAGACGCATTAGACAACACTACTACAGATTGAGCTTCCCCGTACTCTCGAGTATATCAGAAGACCCCCTCTAGGTTGCAAACCAACCATAAGTATCAGAGTCAATTGCCTTGTTGTTTGTGATACACCAAACATAGCATTCAGGGAGATTGCCTACATGTACTTAACGGTATATTGCAATTCACAGTAGCCCGATATCATTTTATGCTTAGTACCCCTGGTTACTGCTTTTATTTGTTTTGATTGGTAAAATTGTAAAATTGATCATCATACACTAGTAATATTTCTTCATTAAAAAACTTCATTGTGGCCTATTAACCTCGACGCTCTTATAGAATGCAGGGTTTACCCCTTGAGATTACACTTGAATCATCCAGTGCTATGAGACCTACAGTTACAGAACCTAAAGTAACATCACATTAGATATCTTCACCTGGTGTCATAGGAACTGAAGTAACCAGATCTGAAGCAACTCAAACGCAAACAATAGAACCATAAGTAATTCAGTTTGAACTTGAGATAACTAAAGTTTTAGAACCAAAAGTAATTCAAGGTGAACTGAAACTTTAGAACCATAAATTAGTGAACATGAAACGAAAGTTATTGAGTCCGAAGTTTTAGAAGCTGATATACTTGAATAGTGGTTTATTGAACCAACAACTCTAGAAACTCACATTTCATCTTCATCTGGTCCAAATTCTACTCTTTTACCGATTGCATCGCAAGAATATGTAACTTTAGCCATCAAAACAGTAAATCTACCACCTGGTCTTTTAAGCATTGAAGAAATTACTCAATCACCTGTTACAAGTGATTGTACTCTTCTTTCATAAAACCTTTTAGTAGTTGAAATTCCATCTCCTTTTTTACCAGATCCTTGGTATACAACTCCGTTATCCTATTTACCAAGGGTAATTGTTATGAAACCAACTCACAAAAAGATAGAAAAGATAGACCAACGACTTCAAAATCAGCCTCTTTGAGTGGGCAACCTCCTTTATATTACACAAATGAACAATTCTTGGATGATGCAAATAAAAAGACCTCCTTTATATATATAGGAGTCTGACGGGCCCCAATACAGTCAGAGCCTACATAACAATAATATTGTAGGGGCATGACAATAACATTGTAACAATAGTGGGCTTCTATGTTAGGTCCCTATAATATTAGTGATTCCCCCATTACTATTGTCATTATATCCCTTATTGTTATTGTTGTGCCCCTATTGTCCCCATATTGTTATTATTGTGCCCCATAGAAGCCCACTATTATTATTGTTGTGCCCTTATATTATTATTGTTATGTCAGCTTTGATTATATTGTGACCCTTTAGACTCCTATATATAGAAAGGAGGTTTTGTCATTTGTATCATCGAGGAATTGTTCATTTGTGTAATGTAAAGGAGGTTGCCCCCTCGAAGAGGCTGATTTGGAAGGAGTTGATCTATCTTTTCTTCTATTTTGTGAGCTGGTTGCATAACATTCTGTGGGGCACACTAATACAATAAGGGGGTTGCACTAATAATGATAAGGGGTTACACTAGTAGTATAGGGACCTAACATGCCCCTCTCCTTCAAAAAGTGTTGTCCTCAAAGCTTGAGTGGTTTTGGATGCTTCTGTATAAAATTCTCATCCTCCCATGTGGAATCTTTAGCGGGTAAGTTCTTCCTGTTGAGAATGCATTCTCAACAAGATGATGGAGCTTAGTGGAAAGGAGTCGCCTTCACTAAGTGGGCCCATAGGCAAATTATGGCGCAAAGTCTATTTTTAGACTATGTCTATTTTTAGACATATGGATCATGGTCTTTGAGTTGCAGGATGTTGTTTATGGATGATTGGTCATGTTGGGAAAAATAGATGGACTTCTATTTCTGGTTCACAACAGGAGTGATCAAAGTCTATTTTTAGACTGTCAGGTTAAAAATAGAAAAGTCAAATATTATTGTCTCATAATAATATTTAGACTATAAACTTTATCTTATCCTCTTGGAGCACTTCATTTTGAGCTACAGATGTGGCACATGCAGCTGTCAGAAGGAAATACGCTTTTCTTATGAGTCAGTTGAGCTATTGCATGCATGACATCAGTTAGAACTCATGCATGTGAGTTCTGTGGAGTTGATGGAGTTGTGTTCAATTTGACTTTGTTAAACTAGTTGTAATTAGTCTAACTGCAAATAGACTAGTGATGAGTGATGTGAATTAATTGATTAAATTAATTCACTAATTATTAACTCATAATGCAACTGAAAAATACATCAGTTAACTCAGTGCATGTACAGTTCAGTGGAGACAGGTGTTAGAGGTTGAGATTGCTATCAGTTGTGACTATAGTTGTGCATGAGATCTTGCACAATCAATGGATTGAGTATGCCCATGATTATTGCACAGTATATGCCCAGTGATATAGCCTGTGCTCACGTGATTTCCAGAGTGAGTGATTTTCACTTGGTATTGTGCAATAGAGGCAGGCAAAGCAGTGGAGAAGACTTTGAACCTGTGACTTGTTCAGATCTGAGCTAGTTTTGTGTGTAACAGGTGGAGATAGTGCTAGATACTTGTGAGGAGTATTGTACTATGTATTGTTACATGTTCTCAATCATTAATATGCAGATAGTGTGGGGTTTTCAGCTGTAAGCTTTCCCCAGGTTACATATTGTGTTAATGTGTGCATGCTAGTGATGTTTCATTGTCTTTGATGCTACTAAATTGATGATCAACGTAGAGGAGGTTATGTATTATGCATGTATTCCGCCATAATGTATAATCGGGATAATCTTTGTTGAATATGTGTTTATTATTCAAAATTTCTACATGGTATCAAAGCTGTTGATCATCAGATCTACTTTTCAGAAAGTGTTTACATTCTATTTCTTCAGGCAGAGTCTGTAATCGGGCCAGGTAGCCTTTGGATTCATCCTTCCTTTAGAAGGTGAGATATCCGGTAAAAGCCCATACAGTCAATCTCTGTACGAGAAATACTTTGTTCTCACGAATCTTAGATTCGAGGCGGTTGAGTTTGGAGCTGGTGGAATTCGAATTTGCAGTAGTGTTTTCTTGGTATCAACGTGGCAATGTCTTTTAACGGATTGTGATTGGAGTATGCTCTCGAGGGCAGCTCAAACTATATTGCATGGAAGGACAGGATGGAGGTAGTGTTGGATGATAATGGCTGAAGGATTTCATAGAGGCTGATGTCCCAAAGCCTACTGATGTTGTGCAGGTTGATGCTTGGCAAAAGAAGACAACAAAGTGTCGAAGGATTCGGTTGGAGGGCGTGAAGGATCACATTGTGTCCAGCCTGCATGGTAAGTCTTCTCCATAATTGATGTGGAAAGCGTTGACAGATCTATTCCAAAGCAAGAGCAATCAGAGGAAGCTGGCGCTCAAGGGTAAACTCAGAAACATCAAATGTGAGAAGGGAGACAGTATGCCCAAGTATCTCATGAAGTTCACTCAATGCAGGAATGAGCTGGGAAGTGTGAGGGTGACTGTCGATGATGAGGACTTGGTGAGCTTGGCTCTCCTTGGTCTTCCGAAGAGTTGGCATTCCTATCAGGACTCTGTTAATGGTCGGGAGAAATTGGCAGGATGGGAGAGACTTTGGTTAGATCTTGTGCAGGAGGAGATCAGGCAGAATACCAAGGACAGATCTTCATCAAAGGTACCTGATGAAGAAAATTTCGATTTAGTTGCCAAAGCAAAGAAGGGGAAGAGCAAGAAAGCTTCTTAGTCTGGTGCGAAAGGCAAGAAGCAGGACATGTCCAAGGTGAAGTGCTTTCACTGTCACCAGCATGGACACTATGCCACTAATTGTCCGCAGAAGAAGAAGAATAAGCAAGTTGTTGGATCTGTAGCAAGAGAGGCTCTAGCCTTGCAGTTTGAGCTTGATTTTTCATTGATCACATGCTTGGTTTCAAGTGTGATGGGATCGGTGTGGTTCTTGGACAGTGGTGTGTCTTTTCACATGACAGGAGATCGAGATTTGTTTTCTGATCTGGAGGACAAATATCTTGGAGTGCACATCGAGATGGGCGATGATGGTAGATACAGTGCGACCGGTATCGGTACCATTTCCTTTGAGAGGGAGTCTAGTAAACCCTTCGTATTGAAGGAAGTGATGCATGTTCCAGGATTGAAGAAGAATCTTATCTCTGTGGCGATGTTAGAAGACAAGGGATATGATGTTGTTTTCAGCGAGGGAAAGGCTTTCCTGCGCAGCAAGACAACTGGAGAAACCCGGAAGATAGGGGTTCGAGTGAGGAACCTTTATCAGTTGCATGTAGATGGATGCGCAGCAATGGCATGGAAGGCAGAAGGATTGGTGAGTCGGGATGATGGCGAGTTGTGGAACAAGAGATTGGGTCACCTTCACCATGGAGCCTTGAAGATATTGCAGGAGATCACTACAGGGCTTCCTAAGGGCACTCTTGCGCAGTCAGATCAGTGCAAGGGGTGTACTTTGGGAAAGTTTGTGAAAGCCACCTTTCACGAGAAGGATAGTCGCGCCACGATGATCCTTGAGATAATTCACACAGATGTGTGTGGACCTTTCTCAGTAGCTTCGACAGCAAAACACAGGTATTATGTGATCTTTGTTGATGATTTCTCTCGTAAGTGTTGGATCTTCTTCATGCAGAAGAAGAGCGAGACATACTCAAAGTTCTGTGAGTTCAAATCACTGGTCAAGAAGGAGTCGGGGAAGAAGGTGAAGGCTCTTAGGAGCGATAATAGTGGTGAATACATCTCTGGCGAGTTCAAGGACTTTTGCAAAGCATAAGGGATTCGAAGAGAGCTCATAGCTCCCCATAACCCACAGCAGAACGGGGTTGCTGAGCGGAAGAACAGAACGATCGTGAGTGCTACACAGGCGATGTTGCATGATCAGGGCCTACCCCTTCACTTGTGGGCGGAAGCATGCAATACAACAGTTTATGTGCAGAACCGTTGTCCTCACAGGATACTTGGCATGAGTACACCCGAGGAGGCTTATTCTGGTAAGAAGCCTGATCTTTCTCATTTGAGGATTTTTGGTGCTAACGTTTACATGCATGTGACGAAGGATGCCAGGAAGAAGTTGGAGCCGACCGCAGAGGTTGAGATATTTGTGGGGTACACTGATACGCCCCACAACTATCGTGTGTGTTTGCCAGAGAGTGGTAAGATTGTCGTGCGACGGGATATAAAATTTCAGGAGGAGAAAGCCATGAAGTGTTCGCTTGAGAGAGCGCCACAATTGCATGCAGATGAGGAGCTATTAGTTCCTAAAGATGAGCTTCAGGACGTGGATTAGCCACAGGATGAGGTTCATGGAGTGGAAGAGACCACTCATGCAGCAGCAACCATCAGAGGGCGAAAGCGCTTGACAGAAGCTGAGCGACTGGCTCAAGATGCAGAAAAAGTTGTAGGACCACATACAGCCCAACGCAGGCAGAGACAGTCACCTGATCGGTACACTGGATACATGGCTCTTATGAGCAAATGTGTTGTGACTGAGCTATCCTCTTTCGAGGAAGCTGTGGAGGATCCCGCATGGGTAGACGCCATGGTGGAAGAGTATGATTCGATTGTCAAAAACAGTGCATGGGAGATTGTTCCTAGACTGGAAGGGAAATCGGTGGTGGGTTCGAGATGGATCTACAAAGTTAAGTAGGCAGCTGACGGGAGTGTGGAGAAGTACAAGGCAAGATTTGTTGCCCGAGGCTTTTCACAGATAGAGGGGATCGATTATGAGGAGACCTTTGCACCTGTCGCAAAGTATTCTTCCATACGGACGATTCTTGCTCTCTCAGCACAGATGGGGTGGCACATTCATCAGATGGATGTGAAGACTGCGTTCCTCAACGGAGTCATTGAGGAGGAGGTGTACATAGAATAGCCCGAAGGTTTTGAGATCTTCAGCAGCGAGTCGCATGTGTGCAGGCTCAAGAGAGCGTTGCATTGGTTGAAACAAGCACCATGTGCTTGGTACACACGGATAGACAACTATTTCATCGGACTTGGATTCTCCAAGAGTGAGGCGGATCCTAACCTATACCAGATTGTGGTGGAGGGTAAGTTGCTTATCATTGTACTTTATGTAGATGATTTGATTCTAACGGGTGATGAACTGTTGATACTTTCATGCAAGAATGATCTTGCTAAGGAGTTTGAGATGAAGGACTTGGGCCTCCTTCATTATTTCATGGGATTGGAAATTTGGAAGCGCAGTGATGGACTATTTGTTTCTCAAGGTAAGTGTTGTGGGGAAAAATGCCTATGCAGGGCGATCCTATCCACCTAAGGTGTGACAGTGCCTTAGCAACAAACAGAGACAGCTATTCTAGTATTCTTCCTTTATGAATTAAGAATGAAGAGAGATGGATGGACTAACCGGTGTCTTCCGTTTGTCCCTCGATCCGGTCTCTCTTCTCTTTGGGTGTTCACAGCTACTTGCCTTCTTGCTCGCCCAGCTTCAACGGGTTCATACGAGATCACAAGAGAACAACTACTTGCCTTCTCGCTAGCCCAGCTTCAACAGATTCCTGCAAGATCACAAGAGAACAACTACTTGCGACAAGAGAAGAACACTACACAAAGACAAATATTCACATTCATAACTAGTTCAGGATTAGAAATGAACCAAATACACTAATGCAATCATACATCCAGAATACATCAGTATATAGGAGAAACCAAGATAGCTTTATTGATGAATAACAAGGTTTAGGAAGAGATACAACCCAGAGGGCTCCAATCCAGCATCTCCTTCCCAGCAAATGGAATTCATATCTTCACCCCCTTCAAAGCATTAAGCACCCAATGATTCCAATCTCAAACCAACAGCAATTCTTTGTAATAACAAAATTCCAGCCTCCAAATCTCATGGAGGAGAGATCCATATATAGATGTTTGGAGAGAGGATGAGTCAGCTTGAGATCTGACTAGTGTCCTCTCCCTCTGTCAGTTCTTGATTCCACTTGGAGGTTCTTGCTTCCACTTGGAGATTTGGAACCTCTTACTCATCGCCAGTCGAATTCCCTGAGGCAAGTGTCATTTTGGAAGCTTCCTGGGTTCTGACACCTTAAGAAATGAACTTGCCACATGTCCACTCTCGCTCAGCGCAGGTAGCCAGTGTTGCTTTTGACATTCAGCGCAGGTAGCCAATGTTGGCTTTGACATTCAGCGCAAACAGCTAGTGGAGCCACTGAAATGATCCTGAATTGACTTGTTTTTGAGCAGTTTCTGGTGGAGAACTTCAATGAATTGCTGTGGTTTGTTAGCCTTGTTCCTCTAGGGGTAGGAACAACATGTTTAGGGACTTTGGATCCCTTAGATCTTCTCTTGTCGCAAGTAGTTGTTCTCTTGTGATCTTGCAGGAATAGGAGAAACCAAGATAGCTTTATTGATGAATAACAAGGTTCAGGAAGAGATACAACCAATTTGTTGTGGGGAAAAATGCCTATGCAGGACGATCCTATCCACCTAAGGTGTGACAGTGCCTTAGCAACAAACAGAGACAGCTATTCTAGTATTCTTCCTTTATGAATTGAGAATGAAGAGAGAGATGGATGGACTAACCGGTGTCTTCCGTTTGTCCCTCGATCCGGCTTCTCTTCTCTTGGAGAGTTCCCAGCTACTTGCCTTCTCGCTCGCCCAACTTCAAGAGGTTTCTGCAAGATCACAAGAAGAGAACACTACACAAGACATGGATTCATATTCATAACTAGTTCAGGATTAGAAATAAACTAAACATACTAATGCAATCATACATCAAAAATACATCAGTATATAGGAGAAACCAAGATAGCTTTATTGATGAATAACAAGGTTCAGGAAGAGATACAACCCAAAGGCCTCCAATCCAGCATCTCCTTCCTAGCAAATGGAATTCCTATCTTCACCCCCTTCAAAGCATTAAGCACCCAATAGTTCCAGTCTCAAACCAACAGCAATTCTTTGCAATAACAAAATTCCAGCCTCTAGATTTCATGGAGGAGAGATCCATATATAGATGTTTGGAGAGAGGATGAGTCAGCTTGAGATCTGACTAGTGTCCTCTCCCTCTGGCAGTTCTTGATTCCACTTGGAGGTTCTTGCTTCCACTTGGAGATTTGGAACCTCTTACTCATCACCAGTCGAATTCCCTGAGGCAAGTGTCATTTTGGAAGCTTCTTGGGTTCTGACACCTTGAGAAATGAACTTGCCACATGTCCACTCTCGCTCAGCGCAGGTAGCTAGTGTTGCCTTTGACATTCAGCGCAGGTAGCCAGTGTTGGCTTTGAAATTCAGCGCAAACAGCTAGTGTAGCCACTGAAATGATCCTGAATTGACTTGTTTTTGAGCAGTTTCTGGTGGAGAACTTCTGTGAATTGCTGTGGTTTGTTAGCCTTGTTCCTCTAGGGGTAGGAACAACATGTTTAGGGACTTTAGATCCCTTAGATTATGGACATTTCATGCTCAATGCTGTAAGGCACAAAAATGTCTATAACAGTTGCCTCCTAAAGTATGAGGCCGTTTATCGGGTGAAGTGTTTTATCAGGGGGATCCAAAGTTCATCCAATGCTGGGAGGAGACCTGTAATAAGATACAATACAATACATTATTTTTCATACTGCTTTCATGATCTAGCTGAGGCGGGCATTCCCATGTTCATCTTTATAAATTCATTTTTCTGTACATAGAACAGATAATCATCTGATGGTAGACTGATAATTTTGATGAAATTATCATCCTTTGAGTAGGATGATTATCTGCTGCAATGATGTACATGTCAATGTCTTTATCTTTCCTGAATATACATCGCAGCCCGGATGGATGAAACTAGATCCGGGGTCTTCAAACTCGTTCGATCTTCACTCTAAGTACAAGTCGATCCATGTGAGAAATGTTCTAAAGTCGAACATGGAAAGACATCGCTTGATTACCGGTCAATGATGTAAACCGTTAACAAGCGCGAGAGGAATCACCGATAATGATAATGACCCTCAAGGTACTGCAGTACAATTCACGTGGTGTGAATAGAGGACTTGGCGTCGAACACCACGCAAAATCTTTCGGTCGAAGGCCATTGATGTATACCTGTCGCCGGAAGTGAGAAACTTGCCATTGAGGCGTGCAAGCTTCAAAGTACTGAAGGAGTTGTTCCTAGATCAACTTCTTGGAGAATGAGCTGATGTCGACGAGAAGCGATCCGTCAAAGGAGGGCCTTAATGAATCCCACATCAATGACACGGAACGGAGCTAATGATTTTGATGGAGGTGAAAACGATCTGTGACATATGATTCAGGGTGGCGGTCATGAAAGGATGAAGGATAATGTATGGCAGTGGATGGGACACGATTGACTTTTTTGAATGACTTCTCTTGAACATATGGCGACACTGATGCGATGGATCGGTAGCATTACCCAAAATATGGATGGTATGGAGAGACCATGGATGTGACCGGTGAATGAAACAACCCAACCCGATTGTGGTACGGAGGAAAAGTGTCATGTTCAAGAGCGACTTGCTACCATCAAAGTTTTCTTTAGTTTCTCCCAATTTTCCCCAGTCATTGCTGACCAGTACCTCTTTATTTTTGTCAAGCTTGAGGAGGATAACATATGCTTGTTCTATAACCTGCCCTTCGGGCAAGCCCATCGCTATATTTTAACGAGCCTAGCGATAGTGAAACTCGTTCTCGTCTAAAGACAAGTTTGTCGCTATTTAATGATTTTAACGAGTCTAACGACAAGGATAACTCGGTCCTTTTCATTTTTAGAGAGTCTGAAAAGGTACATAAAGTTAACTCCAAAAGTCCTTTTTCGTCATCTAATCCCTTAAGTCCGAAAAAGTATAAAACAGTACAGAAGGGATGAGTTTTCGATAGTTTTAACGAGCCGAACAAAACAAGCGCTCGATCTTTTTGTGCAATAATCCCTCAGGTCCAAAAAGATTAAAATCTAGAGGAGGGATAGCTCTTCCTGTCCCTTTAACGAGCTGGAAGGCCAAGGACTCGGCAATCTTTTCATATTTTACGAGTCAGTTGAAAAGAGCTTAAAGAAGACTCGTCGTTTGAGGAACGAGTGATAAACAGGGTTAGCAGCTGATTCCAGGTACAGGTTGGAATTTTCCAATCACAGCAGTGTCACAAGGATGGCTAGGTGAAATCACTCTTCGCAGTTGTTCCTCAAAATGGGTAAACAATCATATGGAGGTGAACGATCGACCAATGGAAAAGTGGAGGTGACGGTGCAAACACGACCAAGACTTTAATGGCTGATAAGGTTACATTCACAGTGGTTATTTACCGGGTAGGTTCATTTTTTATTTTAAAATGAGCTTAAACTTTGGTGGAAACACTTGCTCATTGCTTATGTTTATTTTTTAACGAGCATGAATTCCGCGTTAAAACTGCTCAGATCTTGCGTTTATTTTTTAACGAGCATGAACTGTGTGCTAAAACTGCTCGAATACCCAGTCATATGATAAGAGTGTCTCATTGAGATTCTATTTTTTATGGAGCTTCATCTCACAAAGCTTTGCCCCGCATCCTTTCTTTATGCAAGTTAGGAAACGGCTAACCCAAAAAACAGATAAATAACCGCTCTTTGCTTGCACTCCAAAAGGTTTGCATGCCCCCAGGTATAAAGTATGATTTCAAGGTTACTCCTACTTCATTTCCGTCAAAACATTCGTTTCACCGAGAGAGGCCTACCTCTTTCAGGTTACCCAAAGATTGTCTCGTTAATCTTTCAAACAAAACACTTCCTCAGCAATGTCTACCGAAATAGACAAAGGTGAGCGACGTAGACCGCCAACTCACATAACTTCGACAAGAGAATCTTATTCTAGAATAACCCTCTTCCTAGACGGACGAGGTACATACTAGTCATATTCTCCCGTGGAAACCTACTCTATACCTAAAGTTTCCCTGCCGAAGCAGACCAGGACGCATGGCCCCTGGGTTCCAGTCATATCCTCCCGGATTACTCGCGCTCATCAGGAGGACGGACCGTGGGTTGAGACACTTCTTGCGTGAATAGACCATTTAGGGAAGGTACATGACTATTTGCGATGCGTGATCCGGGAAATGAAAGTTGGTCCACGAGCTTGACCACTCTTCCTTCATGCGGAAAACACATTACTCTAAAGAGTGAGGAGACGAGGGCCCCCATGCAATATATATAGTCTCGTCCAAGGAGTAGGTTATAAACCAAGGGTCCTTGAACGACCATCACGTTCATTTGAACGGTCTTCCTTTTCAATGTTATGGCACATTGGGGAGGATCCCTAAAGGTCGACTGGTTCCTTTATCAAAGCCTGATAGATTTCTCATTTCAGGAAAAAGCGTTGGCGAACCAAGCGCTTTCCAAGCAATAGAGGAAAGGATACTCACAGATGCCACCTCGTCAATGATAGTGCCAGCCATTACCATTCTGTATATTTGAACGATAATTCTGAATGGTATGCTTGCTGGCAACCGGGGTCTGCCTAGTTGGTTCCAGTCGAACGAGACAACTAGGTTGCTTGGTGGTGGGACCGAATAGACGGCCGGGTATGACTCTGACGAAGTTCCTTCTTGCGATGAAGGAATGGGCAAATTGCCCCCTTGTTCGTCGGAGTCTATGTTGATGAAGAGAATTTGGACGGTGTCGTCTTTATTCTCCTCTGTGATGGTATCATTCGAAGATAGAGCCTCTGAAGGCAAAACCGGGTCAACTGCCGCCTCAACCTTTTGACTTTCGTCAGGTATGGATTCAGATGGTTCATCTTCAATGATAGGTGCTTCGGCTGACCACCTGGGCGGGCCAGCCGGGTTTTCAACTAGTGAAGGACTTGGCAAGAGTTTTTGATATCCAGGAGGAAGTTGCGCTCGTAAAATCGGGCGATCTTCCAGAACTCTTTTAGCCTCGTCTAAGAAGGGACAACGGTGGATGGCGTGGTCGTCTTCACACAGTTTGCAGGGAAATCTAGCTTTCCCTCTCTGTCCTGGGACTTCACTTTCACTAATTGACGGTGAGAAGTCAACATGGCTATCAGAGGTTGATGCTACCGAATTGTGCAAACGGGGAGACCAGTCCCTTAGTATCCGAGGGATGCAGGGACAATCTTTGTGGAAGTGGTCTCCCTTGCATATGACACATGGCGATTTAGGCCTGGTCAGTGTTGTGTGTGGATTTTTGTCAGACGACACTTGTTTGCCCCCAGTCGCCTTTGGCTCCTTCTTCTTCTTCTCTTTCTTCTTCTTTTCCTTCTTCTCCTTAGGAACTTGGTTTTTTGTTTTACCAGTTCCGTCAAGTGAAGAGGAAGGAGGAGAGGAAGAATTAGATGAAGTAGAATGCTGGTGGGCAACTCTGGTCTGGTCTAACTGTTGACTCGACTGTTCAGGAAAGGTGGTGTTCTGAACGACATTGGTTGAAAAGAGCTAGACCGACAGGCCAATTGTGAGTCCTGGAAGCGACAATGTGGCCATATGGGGCGCACCAACATCTCCCCAAGAGGAGAAAGGACTAGGATTTCCACCAAGGGGAATTCCTTGGTTGGTGTGCTCCATTTTTCAACCTAAAGATCAACGCAGGAATAGGGGTGATTGTTCACAAGAGATCTAGAGGCTGGAATTTTGTTATTGCAAAGAATCGCTGTTGGTTTGAGACTGGAACTATTGGGTGCTTAATGCTTTGAAGGGGGTGAAGATAGGAATTCCATTTACTGGGAAGGAGATGCTGGATTGGAGCCCTTTGGGTTGTATCTCTTCCTGAACCTTGTTATTCATCAATAAAGTTATCTTGGTTTCTCCTATTCCCGCAAGATCACAAGAGAACAGCTACTTGCGACAAGAGAAGAACACTACACAAAGACAAATATTCACATTCATAACTAGTTCAGGATTAGAAATGAACCAAATACACTAATGCAATCATACATCCAGAATACATCAGTATATAGGAGAAACCAAGATAGCTTTATTGATGAATAACAAGGTTCAGGAAGAGATACAACCCAGAGGGCTCCAATCCAGCATCTCCTTCCCAGCAAATGGAATTCCTATCTTCACCCCCTTCAAAGCATTAAGCACCCAATGATTCCAATCTCAAACCAACAACAATTCTTTGCAATAACAAAATTCCAGCCTCCAGATCTCATGGAGGAGAGATCCATATATAGATGTTTGGAGAGAGGATGAGTCAGCTTGAGATCTGACTAGTGTCCTCTCCCTCTGTCAGTTCTTGATTCCACTTGGAGGTTCTTGCTTCCACTTGGAGATTTGGAACCTCTTACTCATCACCAGTCGAATTCCCTGAGGCAAGTGTCATTTTGGAAGCTTCCTGGGTTCTGACACCTTGAGAAATGAACTTGCCACATGTCCACTCTCGCTAAGCGCAGGTAGCCAGTGTTGCTTTTGACATTCAGCGCAGGTAGCCAGTGTTGGCTTTGACATTCAGCGCAAACAACTAGTGGAGCCACTGAAATGATCCTGAATTGACTTGTTTTTGAGCAGTTTCTGGTGGAGAACTTCTGTGAATTGCTATGGTTTGTTAGCCTTGTTCCTCTAGGGGTAGGAACAACATGTTTAGGGACTTTGGATCCCTTAGATTATGGACATTTCATGCTCAATGCTGTAAGGCACAAAAATGTCTATAACAGTTGCCCCCTAAAGTATGAGGCTGTTTATCGGGTGAAATGCTTTATCAGGAGGATCCGAAGTTCATCCAATGCTGGGAGGAGACCTGTAATAAGATACAATACAATACATTATTTTTCATACTGCTTTCATGATCTAGCTGAGGCGGGCATTCCCATGCTCAGCTTTATAAATTCATTTTTCTGTACATAGAACAGACAATCGTCTGATGGTAGACTGATAATTTTGATGAAATTATCATCCTTTGAGTAGGATGATTATCTGCTGCAATGATGTACATATCAATGTCTTTATTTTTCCTGAATATATATCGCAGCCCGAATGGATGAAACTAGATCCGGGGTCTTCAAACTCGTTCGATCTTCACTCTAAGTACAAGTCGATCCATGTGAGAAATGTTTTGGAGTCGAACATGGAAAGACATCGCTTGATTACCGGTCAATGATGTAAACCGTTAACAAGCGCGAGAGGAATCACTGATAATGATAATGACCCTCAAGGTACTGCAGTACAATTCACGTGGTGTGAATAAAGGACTTGGCGTCGAACACCACGCAAAATCTTTCGGTCGAAGGTCATTGATGTATACCTGTCGCCGGAAGTGAGAAACTTGCCATTGAGGCATGCAAGCTTCAAAGTACTGAAGGGGTTGTTCCTAGATCAACTTCTTGGATAATGAGCTAATGTCGACAAGAAGCGATCTGTCAAAGGAGGGCCTTAATGAATCCCACATCAGTGACACGGAACAGAGCTAATGATTTTAATGGAGGTGAAAACGATCTATGACATATGATTCAGGGTGGCGGTCATGAAAGGATGAAGGATAATGTATGGCAGTGGATGGGACACGGTTGACTTTTCTGAACGACTTCTCTTGAACATGTGGCGACACTGATGCGATGGATCGGTAGCATTACCCCAAATATGGATGGTATGGCGAGTCCATGGATGTGACCGATGAATGAAACAACCCAACCCGATTGTGGTACGGAGGAAAAGTGTCATGTTCAAGAGCGACTTGCTACCATCAAAGTTTTCTTTAGTTTCTCCCAATTTTCCCCAGTCATTGCTGACCAGTACCTCTTTATTTTTGTCAAGCTTGAGGAGGATAACATATGCTTGTTCTATAACCTGCCCTTCGGGCAAGCCCATCGCTATATTTTAACGAGCCTAGCGATAGTGAAACTCGTTCTTGTCTAAAGACAAGTTTGTCGCTATTTAATGATTTTAACGAGTCTAACGACAAGGATAACTCGGTCCTTTTCATTTTTAGAGAGTCTGAAAAGGTACATAAAGTTAACTCTAAAAGTCCTTTTTCGTCATCTAATCCCTTAAGTCCGAAAAAGTATAAAACAATACAGAAGGGATGAGTTTTCGATAGTTTTAACGAGCCGAACAAAACAAGCGCTTGATCTTTTTGTGCAATAATCCCTCAGGTCCAAAAAGATTAAAATCTAGAGGAGGGATAGCTTTTCCTGTCCCTTTAACGAGCTGGAAGGCCAAGGACTCGGTAATCTTTTCATATTTTACGAGTCAGTTGAAAAGAGCTTAAAGAAGACTCGTCTTTTGAGGAACGAGTGATAAACAGGGTTAGCAGCTGATTCCAGGTACAGGTTGGAATTTTCCAATCACGACAGTGTCACAAGGATGGCTAGTGAAATCACTCTTCGCAGTTGTTCCTCAAAATGGGTAAACAAACACATGGAGGTGAACGATCGACCAATGGAAAAGTGGAGGTGATGGTGCAAACACGACCAAGGCTTTAATGGCTGATAAGGTTACATTCACAGTGGTTATTTACCGGGTAGGTTCATTTTTTATTTTAAAATGAGCTTAAACGCTGGTGGAAACACTTGCTCATTGCTTATGTTTATTTTTTAGCGAGCATGAAGTCCGCGTTAAAACTGCTCGGATCTTGCGTTTATTTTTTAACGAGCATGAACTGTGTGCTAAAACTGCTCGATTATACCAGTCATATGATAAGAGTGTCTCATTGAGATTCTATTTTTTATGGAGCTTCATCTCACGAAGCTTTGCCCCGGATCCTTTCGTTACACAAGTTAGGAAATGACTAATCCTACGAGTTTAAAGGGTTAGACCTACAGGTTTAAAGGGAGGACCTAAAAATTTAAAAAATAAATAGCCGCCCCTTGCTTGCATTCCAAAAGGTTTGCATGCCCCCAGGCATAAAACAGAGTTTCAAGGTTACCTCTACTTCACTTCCGCCAAAACATTTGTTTTAACGAGAGAGGCTTACCTCTTTCAGGTTACCCAAAGATTGTCTCATTAATCTTTCAAACAAAACACTTCCTCGGCAATGTCTACCGAAATAGACAAAGGTGAGCGACGATGCCCGCCAACTCACATAACTTTGACAAAAGAATCTTATTCTAGAACAACCCCTCTTCCTAGACGGACGGGGTACGGACTAGTCATATTCTCTCGCGGAAACCTACCCTATACCCAAAGTTTTCCTGCCAAAGCAGACCAGGACGCATGCCCCCTGGGTTCCAGTCATATCCTCCCGGATTACTCGCGCTCATCAGGAGGACGGACCGTGGGTTGAGACACTTCTTGCGTGAAGAGACCATTTAGGGATGGTATATGACTATTTGCGATGCGTGATCCGGGAAATGAAAGTTGGTCCACGAGCTTGACCACTCTTCCTTCATGCGGAAAACACATTACTCTAAAGAGTGAGGAGACGAGGGCCCCCATGCAATATATATAGTCTCGTCCAAGGAGTAGGTCATAATCCAAGGGTCCTTGAACGACCATCACGTTCATTTGAACGGTCTTCCCTTTCAATGTGATGGGCACATTGGGGAGGATCCCTAAAGGTCGACTGGTTCCTTTATCAAAGCCTGATAGATTTCTCATTTCAGGCAAAAGCGCTGGCGAACCAAGCGCTTTCCAAGCAATAGAGGAAAGGATACTCACAGATGCCCCCTCATCAATGATAGTGCCAGCCATTACCATTCTGTATATTTGAACGATAATTCTGAATGGTATGCTTGCTGGCAACCGGGGTCTGCCTAGTTGGTTCCAGTCAAAGGACACAACCAGGTTGCTTGGTGGTGGGACCGAATAGACGGCCGGGTATGACTCTGACGAAGTTCCTTCCTGCGATAAAGGAATGGGCAAATTGCCCCCTTGTTCGTCGGAGTCTGTGTTGATGAAGAGAATTTGGACAGTGTCGTCTTTATTCTCCTCTGTGACGGTATCATTCGAAGATAGAGCCTCTGAAGGCAAAACCGGGTCAACTGCCGCCTCAACCTTTTGACTTTCGTCAGGCATGGATCCAAATGGTTCATCTTCAATGATAGGTGCTTCGGTTGACCACCTGGGCGGGCCAGCCGGGTTCTCAACTAGTGAAGGACTTGGCAGGAGTTTTTGATATCCAGGAGGAAGTTGCGCTCGTAAAATCGGGCGATCTTCCAAAACTCTTTTAGCCTCATCTAAGAAGGGACAACGGTGGATGGCATGGTCGCCTTCACATAGTTTGCAGGGAAATCTAGCTTTCCCTCTCTGTCCTGGGACTTCACTTTCACTAGTCGACGGTGAGCTGTCAACATGGCTATCAGAGGTCGACGCTACCGAATTGTGCAAACGGGGAGACCAGTCCCTTAGTATCTGAGGTATGCAGGGACAATCTCTGTGGAAGTGGTCTCCCTTGCATATGACACATGGCGATTTAGGCCTGGTCAATGCTGTGTGTGGATTTTTGTCAGACGACACTTGTTTGCCCCCAGTCGCTTTTGGCTCCTTCTTCTTCTTCTCTTTCTTCTTCTTTTCCTTCTTCTCCTTAGGAACTTGGTTTTTTGTTTTACCAGTTCCGTCAAGCGAAGAGGAAGGAGTAGAGGAAGAGTTAGATGAAGTGGAAGGCTGGTGGGCAACTCTGGTTTGGTCTAACTGTTGACTCGACTGTTCAGGAATAGTGGTGTTCTGAACGACATTGGTTGAAAAGAGCCAGACCAGCAGGCCAATTGTCAGTCCTGGAAGCGACAATGTGGCCATATGGGGCACACCAATATCTCCCCAAGAGGAGAAGGGACTAGGATTTCCACCGAGGGGAATTCCTTGGTTGGTGTGCTCCATTTTTTCAACCTAAAGATCAACGCAAGAATAAAGGTGATTGTTCCGTTTAAAATAAATTTTAACGACGCTTTAGACACAACTTGCTTTTTCAATTTTAAAGAGTCGAGAAAAAGCTAAAGATGACTCTAGTCTCCTTCGATGTTTTAACGAGCCCGAAGTGACAAATGCTCGGATGGAATTTTTCTATTATAGAGTCTGAAAAATGCCAAAAGAAACTGCTCTGGAGTTCTAGGCAGAGGGTGTGCCAAACTTTTCGCAAAACCGCAGAATAATTTTTAGGGTACGGGCGGTCGATCTTCCTGAATGCTGTGTTCAGTGCATTGCGATCAGTAGGGCGGCCGACACGACTTCCTAAGGATAAAGGTTTTATGCCTATAGGGGTCTCCCAATATATACGTGACGGTACGTGGGAGCACAATTCGTACTGGCGCTATCGTCCCTCAGGAGGAATCACCCACCATCCACGAGATCGACAGTCACCAGGCTTTACGACGCCGGAACACGTCTCTAGCCTAGACCTCTATGTTGTGCGTTATGTTGCAAAGCGTTGTTAAGTTCATTCAATTTATTTTAGGTTGATCTTTTTAGAAGTTTGCCTTTCAAGGTTCACCACGAGATGTATGATACAAATTCCTAAATGCAGTCTAAAGATGATAAGCAAGCTTTATATATTTTCAACTTTGAAAATCCTAGCTACTAAGGGAAAAGAAAGACACCATCTTTTCTCAAAGAGCAATCAGCACACTCTAATGCACTTTTCCTAAATCAAACATGCAAACTATCAAGATGCAAATGCACAATGTAGGTGTTTGTTTTCCGCTTTCTTAGTATTGATGCCTACAAAGAAAGCTTTTTGTACAACTTTGAATTTGCTTTTAAATGACAAATACAAACAAGTTTGCTTTTTCGAAATCAGAGAGGGTAGAAGAGATTACAACACTTAACGATTTTCGAAATGAATACTTGTTTCGACACTTAAAAGAGACAAACTCAAACCAATAAGCAAAAGTAAATGTATAATCAACTGTAAAAAGCCAATGAACTCTCTCCTAAGATCACAATCAATAGATCTGAATCAAGGGCTACAGGATGATTATTTCACTCATGCAAAGGAAAACTGCAAATGACGCCACAAACACATAAAAACACTCACAGTCTTTTTGTACAAAAGGAGGCGGAATCTAAGCAGAGAAAAGGAGTTATCAGACTCGTACCTATGCTAGTTACAGGCTGCAAAAATCAGAGATCAAAACAAGGCAAAACATAGCAGAGAACCCCAGCTGCACAAGGGCAAACTGGTTCAACGTAACCTCAACACAGGGGTTTTGACATTCAGTGCAGGTAGCCTTCACGGGACCTGCGTTGAAATGTAGAATCCCTTCACTAGGTCTGCGCTGAAGGAGAAACTCTCGTTTCTCACTGGTTCTGGGTCACAGATTACTATTTAATCTATTGTTTCAGGCCAAATAAAAGCAACAAGCAAGGTACAATCAAAGGGATGCTTTGAGGGAGTACTAAGATCTATCACAAAGGATCATCAAATCATTTGTGAGTCCATTGTTCAGATCATAAACAAGTCTAGTGATTAGATCAAAGCAGCAACTGTCTACTTTGCATCCGGGAAAAGCAGATGCAGTTCGATTGTTGCTGTCAAGTCTATGAATCAAACAATGATAGAAGCACAAATAAAATGACTAAACAAATCTCCCCAGCGGAGTCGCCAATTTGTTGTGCGGAAAAATGCCTATGCAGGACGATCCTATCCACCTAAGGTGTGACAGTGCCTTAGCAACAAACAGAGACAGCTATTCTAGTATTCTTCCTTTATGAATTAAGAATGAAGAGAGATGGATGGACTAACCGGTGTCTTCCGTTTGTCCCTCGATCCGGTCTCTCTTCTCTTTGGGTGTTCACAGCTACTTGCCTTCTTGCTCGCCCAGCTTCAACGGGTTCATACGAGATCACAAGAGAATAGCTACTTGCCTTCTCGCTAGCCCAGCTTCAACAGATTCCTGCAAGATCACAAGAGAACAGCTACTTGCGACAAGAGAAGAACACTACACAAAGACAAATATTCACATTCATAACTAGTTCAGGATTAGAAATTAACCAAATACACTAATGCAATCATACATCCAGAATACATCAGTATATAGGAGAAACCAAGATAGCTTTATTGATGAATAACAAGGTTCAGGAAGAGATACAACCCAGAGGGCTCCAATCCAGCATCTCCTTCCCAGCAAATGGAATTCCTATCTTCACCCCCTTCAAAGCATTAAGCACCCAATGATTCCAATCTCAAACCAACAACAATTCTTTGCAATAACAAAATTCTAGCCTCCAGATCTCATGGAGGAGAGATCCATATATAGATGTTTGGAGAGAGGATGAGTCAGCTTGAGATCTGACTAGTGTCCTCTCCCTCTGTCAGTTCTTGATTCCACTTGGAGGTTCTTTCTTCCACTTGGAGATTTGGAACCTCTTACTCATCACCAGTCGAATTCCCTGAGGCAAGTGTCATTTTGGAAGCTTCTTGGGTTCTGACACCTTGAGAAATGAACTTGCCACATGTCCACTCTCGCTCAGCGCAGGTAGCTAGTGTTGCTTTTGACATTCAGCGCAGGTAGCCAGTGTTGGCTTTGACATTCAGCGCAAACAGCTAGTGGAGCCACTGAAATGATCCTGAATTGACTTGTTTTTGAGCAGTTTCTGGTGGAGAACTTCTGTGAATTGCTGTGGTTTGTTAGCCTTGTTCCTCTAGGGGTAGGAACAACATGTTTAGGGACTTTGGATCCCTTAGATTATGGACATTTCATGCTCAATGCTGTAAGACACAAAAATGTCTATAACAGTAAGTATGCTCGGGAGATACTGGAGAAGTTCAACGTGCATGGCTGCAAGCCTGTTGATACTCCTCTTCCTGGAGGTTGGAGGAAGGAGGATGCCACTTCGGCAGAAGAAGTGGATGCCACTGTTTATCGATAGTTGGTGGGGTCGCTTATGTATCTGGTCAATACACGACCTGATATATGCTATGCTGTTAACTAGCTTTCACAAGCTATGGTTAAGCCAACCAAGCTCTTCTGGAAGGGGGGCAAGCATGTATTACGTTATTTGAGAGGCACATCGGGATATGGATCTTGGTACAGACAGGAAGATGTAGATTGGGCAGGGAGCTCAACGGACGACATCAGGTACCATCATATCAGAGATTGTGTGCAACGGAGAATCATGTTACTTTCATACATTCCAACAGAGGATCAAGATGCTGATATCTTGACGAAGGCGCTCACCAGGAGCAAATTCGAACACCACTGAGGCAGGATATGGTTTGCTGATAATCCATATCTTGTTGAGAGGGAGTGTTGAGAATGCAACAAGATGATGGAGCTTAGTGGAAAGGAGTCGCCTCCACTAAGTGGGTCCGCAGGAAAATTATGGCGCAAAGTCTATTTTTAGACATATGGATCATGGTCTATGAGTTGCGGGATGCTGTTTATGGATGATTGGTCATGTTGGGAAAAATAGATGGACTTCTATTTCTGGTTCACAGTAAGAGTGATCAAAATCTATTTTTAGACTGCCAGGTTAAAAATAGAAAAGTCAAATATTATTGTCTCATAATAATATTTAGACTATAAACTTTATCTTATCCTCTTGGAGCACTTCATTTTGAGCTACAGATGTGGCACATGTAGCTGTCAAAAGGAAATACGCTTTTCTTGTGAGTCAGTTGAGCTATTGCATGCATGACATCAGTTAGAACTCATGCATGTGAGTTCTGTGGAGTTGATTGTGGAGTTGATGGAGTTGTGTTCAATTTGACTTTGTTAAACTAGTTGTAATTAGTCTAACTGCAAATAGACTAGTGATGAGTGATGCGAATTAATTGATTAAATTAATTCACTAATTATTAACTCATAATGCAACTGAAGAATACATCAGTTAACTTAGTGCATGTACAGTTCAGTGGAGACAGGTGTTAGAAGTTGAGATTGCTATCTGTTGTGACTATAGTTGTGCATGAGATCTTGCACAATCAATGGATTGAGTATGCCCATGATGATTGCCCAGTATATGCCCAGTGATATAGCCTGTGCTCACGTGATTTCCAGAGTGAGTGATTTTCACTTGGTATTGTGCAATAGAGGCAGGCAAAGCAGTGGAGAAGAATTGAACATGTGACTTGTTCAGATCTGAGCTAGTTTTGTGTGTAACATGTGGAGATAGTGCTGGATACTTGTGAGGAGTATTGTGCTATGTATTGTTACATGTTCTCAATCATTAATATACAGATAGTGTGGGGTTTTTAGCTGTAAGCTTTCCCCGGGTTACATACTGTGTTAATGTGTGCATGTTATTGATGTTTCATTGTTTTTTATGCTGCTAAATTGATGATCAACGTAGAGGAGGTTATGTATTATGCATGTATTCCACAATAGTGTATAATCGAGATAATCTCTGTTGAATATGTGTTTATTATTCAAAATTTCTATGAGATACTCTAAAGTTGATCGATTTCGTAGTCGTCGATTTCTTGTTTCTGTGACTGCTTCAGGTTTCAATATGATTTTTCCTTTCTCGTCAAGTTCTGACAATATTATTTGATCTAGGATCTTCCGAAACTTTTGAATGAGTGGCCACACTTCTTCGTCATTCTTCCATTCATCCCTTGCCTCGTTTATCTAATATGGTTGGATAATAGAAATGGTGCAAAGCAATGCTTCCACATCGTCATCCTTTCTCGAGAGTGCATCAACCATAACATTTTGCTTCCCTTTTTTGTAGATGATTTCAATGTCATAACCCAACATCTTTGTGACCCATTTTTTATGGTCTTCTGAAGATAATCTTTGTTCTAAAAAGTATTTAAGACTATCATGATCCGTTTTTACCTTGAAGTGTCTTCCCATTAGGTAAGGTCACCATTTCTTAAGTGCATGTAGTATTGCCAACATTTCCTTCTCGTAAATAGCTTTGTGTATATACTTTCCTTTGATTGGACGACTTTTGAAAGCAATGGGTCCTACTTCTTGCATTAAAACAACACCAATTCCATTTTCTGAGGCATCACATTCCACAATAAAGGTTTTGTGAAGTCTGGTGTAGTTAAGACCGGTGCTTGACACATTGCCTCTTTAAGATGTTCAAAGGTCTTTGTTGCTTCTAGAGTCCATGAAAATGAATCTTTCTTCAATAATGTTGTTAGAGGCGCTGCTATTCTCCCATAATTCTTAACAAACTTGTGATAATACACTGTCAACCCGATAAATCATCGTAGATGCTTTATGGATGTGGGGATTTTCCATTCCTTAATGGATTTAATTTTGCTAGGGTCTACCTTAACACCTTCATGAGATACAATATGACCCAAATATTCCACATCTTGTACTCCAAAGAAACATTTGGAGCTTTTTGCATATAATTATTTCTCCTCCAATAGTTTGAGCACCCTGTCAACATGTTGAACATGATCCTTCCAAGACTTGTTGTAGATTAGTTTATCATCAAAAAATACTAACACAAATTTTCTAAGGGTGGGTTTGAAAATGGAATTCATCAAACCTTGAAATGTAGAAGGTGCATTGGTAAGGCCAAAAGGCATGACCAAAAATTCATAATGACCATCATGAGTTCTAAATGTTGTTTTCGGAGTGTCTTTAGTCTTCATTCTGATTTGATGATATCTTGAACGAAGATCCAACTTGGTGAAGTAAATTGATCCATGCAATTCATCTAATAATTCATCAATGACAGGAATGGGAAATTTATCTTTAATAGTGAGCTTGTTGAGCTCTCTATAATTTGGACACATGCACTATGATCCATCCTTCTTGTGCACCAATACTACTAGAGCAGAGAAAGACCTTTGACTAGGTTGAATTATACAAGACTCTAGAATTTCTGCAACCATACGTTCAATTTTACTCTTTTGGGCATCGAGATATCCATAAAACCTAATGTTTGGAGGTGTTATCACTCCTCTGGATCTCTAAGGCTGAGGAAGAGTCTAGCTGAGGTAACCACAGACCAATCTTTTGACTTGGTAGCTAGCCCTACCAAGCCGGAGATGACTCTCTCCAAAGGATCACAACCCAAAAGGGCTTGATGGATTAGGGTTTCAGGCTAGATATAGTAGCTCAGGGTTTTGATTTGATTTTTTTGGGGTAGTCACTAGATGAGTGAATTAGGTCAGAGAGTGAACTAGGTCAGGGCAAAAGAAAATCATAACTATAGACATCTGATGGGGCAAGGTAGGCAAGTACTTTAACACTTTATGGTATATTGATGAAATGGTTTAGGCTGATGAGGTGCTAAAAAGAGCATGAAAATCATGAATTCTTTTTAAACTGAAGAAATGAAACAAATTATGATGATTTTCCCAAAACAGAGCATAGAAGATGAATTCTGCTTATCACACCTTGAAAATCAAACATATTTAGAAGTGAAATGGATCATGGAAGATACAAAACATTCACACACATGTAACTGAAGAATAAACAATATCAAAATATGATGCCATAGAAATCCCACCAGCATAGCTGCAGCTCATCCAATATATTCCATGCCAAAGTTTGAAACACTAGTACAACATCCAATGGAGTCCAACCTGTAGAATGATTGAAAAAAGTACATGATATAGGCCTCAAACAAACTCCTCCCAGCCTCAGGGGTCAAATCCATGAGAGGAGGAGTAGTTCCACCAAAAACTAAACTGATAGCTAGAGTGTAGGGTGGTCAAAGTGACTCATCCCTCACTTTTTGGAAACTGATTCATTACATTACAAAAAGATTTTTCACCTAATGTATTTACCTTGGGTAATAGTAAAAACATCATTATTACATTTACATCCATCAATTACATTGGTAAAAACATGATTTGTCAAGGTGAAACTATCAAAACTGAGAAAATTTACAAAATGAAGAAACTCAGAAAATTTGTGTCAAAAGCGCAGCGCCACTGTCCTAAGAGTAGCACCAACTTTAGCTCCACTTTTGAGGGGGTTCCCGATGTCCAAATTGAGCCCAGGATAGCTCATTGGAAAGAATGTCATGTCTAGTTTGCATATCTACCTTTAGTTTCCCAAATAGTCAAATTTTGACCCTCCAAAAGTTGATTCTCCAAAGAATGTTCAAAAGCGCAACTCCAGCCTCCAAAACAGGGCAGACACATGATTTTTTGGGTGTTTTTTACCTTTTCACTGCCCAGTTGACCCCAAAAAGCTTAGAAAAGTGGTTTTCCTGATTGTATTTGGCCTTTTGAATCTAATGGTGGTGACCATTTTGCATTTGGAGGCCTCTAGGAAAAGCGCAACGCCTAGGGCATTGTGCTTGTGGCAGTGTGACTGGTGCACAAATTGCCAAAAATGCAAAAAACTTCAAAATTTTCCAAAATTGCTCAAAATCCTTCAAAATTTGATTTGTGGAAGGTTGATGAGGTGTGTTAGACCATGAGTGATGCCTCAACAAGGATTTCAAGCTTGTCTTCCTCCTTTTGCTTGGCTAGGGTTTCAAGTCTTGTTTTGACCTTTTGGAGCTTGGACCTTGCAATTTGATTTTTCTTGAAGTAATGTTTGGCCATCTTTCTTTGTAATTCATTGTCCCTCTTTGACTTCTTCAAGAGCTTCTCAATATGCTCATTTACCCCTTCAAACCAATATTCCTAGTCCTTATTCATCATGATGGCAAATTGTTCATTCAAAGTGAGCTCATTGGCAAGTTCAACCTCTTTTTGCCTCTCTAGTTCTAGAGCTCTTTTCAGCCCTCTAGTCTTGGGCCTCTATCTTGGAATTTGGTCTTCTTCCTCATCAGAATCACCATACTTCCCATATGCTTCATCAAGCATGACCTTTTCTTTATTAGCTTCTCTTTGAGCCTTGATGAGTTTCACCTCATTGATCAGATTTTTGGTCTTTAGCTCCTTGTTTTCCTGCTCAAGAAAAGAAATGACAAACTTAGCTCTCTCTAAGTTAGTCTGAAGCTCTCTAATTTGGGCATCCTTCTCCTTGATGACTATGCTAAAATCCTCATAGTCATCCTGCTCACTTGGATCAATAAGCTCAAAATCTTGTTCTGTCTCATGGAGGTCCTCCTCCTGCTACTGGATCTTTACCTTTGTCATCTTTTCTTTACCTTTGTGTACCTACTTTGTTGATGAAGAAGGCAAGGCCCCTCCCACAATTTGTGGGGAAAACACCTGCCTGTGGCCTCTCTGATAAGTATGTGCCAATGTGCTCACATTTGTGCTCTTAGGCCTGATGACCTCAGCTCTGCTAGGTGACCATGCATGATCATGAAATGGTGATGATGGCGGTGATGTTGAGGGTGGCTGATCAGATGGAGGAATAGATGTAGTGGGCTGAGATGGAGGGGGTATGGCTTCAGCATGATGATTAGTGGGATGAGATGAAGAAGGCATATCTTCAGCATGTGGAGCAGTGAAAATATCATTGGAAATGAAATTGTCCCATCAAATATGCAACTCGTTAAGGTGATGAAGGACAATGGTCTTGATCAATGAGTGATGGAAAATGTTATTCATCTGGTGGTCATAATCTCTCTTCTGCACAATGGAGGCCATTTTGTCTATGCTTCTGAACAGATAGTGTTAATGTTTGAAAACTCTGACTCGAACTTCGACTCGGTCAAGGGTCGACTCTAACTCGGTATCGACTCGGTCAACTTGATTTCAATGACTCGGTCGTTGCAAAAAATACATTAAATATTTATTTATTTTATAAAAAAAAACATAATTTTAAATATTTTCATTCATGTTTCCAAACACACATCATTAGAATATAGATAGAAGACAACATATGATCAAAGTAGGCTCATGAATATATCCATTATATCAAAATGGCACCCAATGCACTGTCCAACACATACATGATCATGACATAGAGATCAAAACAAAAACACATAACCAAGGAGGCTAGAAATGGCCTCTACAACAAAAGTAAACTGTGACCAGTACTACTGGCTACTGCTAAAGGAGCTGAGATCATGTGGATCAATCTCTGGATCATCATCAGAGTCAGACAGGGGGCCCCATGGCTCCTCCTCCTCATCATCTCCAACTGCAACTGTAGAAGTGGTAGCACTAGCAGGCTGTGCAGCAGCTGCAAGCTAAGATAGACGAAATATATGCTTCTGTCGTGGTTGAGTAGAGGAAGCGCCTACAACTGGATGACTTGCTGGCTCTTAGGCTGAGGCTGCTACAAGTGGATCAGGATCTGCATTCAACTGAACATTATGTTCAAGTGATGCTATCGTTTGTAAGTCATAATCAATATCCTCATCAGAAGAAAACTCTGTTGGATGACTCTCCACTACCCAATCTGATGTTAGATCAATGTCTTCCAACACAATGGGATCTGAATCAGGTCTTTTGTTTAGCAATTGGTTGCACCTAAGCCGGAGGTTATATTGGACATATACTAGATCATTTAATCGTTCTTGATCCAAACAGTTTCTCTTCTTTGTGTGAATCCTCTCAAAGACGGACCAATTGCGCTTACACCCATTAGCACTACAAGTTTGACTCAAAATACGAATTGCAAACTTCTGCAATTCTGGACAATGGCTACCAAAAGCCTCCAACCATTGTGCTACAAAAAACATAGGAGTGTAATGAGTTATCTCAACAAAATTACAAATTATATCCAACTTTCAAATTATAAACGATTTAACAAAATAAGTATTAAGAATTTGAAAATTGAAATTTTTGTTTACCTAGCTCATCTGCTTCCCTTGCAATCTTTGCTAGGTTCTTCCCAAAGGTACCTGAGGCAGTGCTAAAGGTTGTGACCTGTCAGTGTATCTCCAATTGATCACACTCCAATGGGATCATGCGATCAATGTAGTCAATCAATCCATCTCTAACCTCCCTCCTCAAAGCTCCTGTCGCCTTAGTTTTATAATGATACCATGGGTTCAAAAAATACCCAACTGCATGTATAGGGCGATGGAGTTGATTGTTCCATCTTTCATCAATGATTGCCAAAATGGGCCCATACTTAGCCACTATATCCTTGTATGCCCTCTTTATTTGCTCCTTTGCTTGATCCATAATCTCATAAATGAAGCCCATAGCCAATCTTTCCCCATCCACCAACCGCAACACCTTAACCAGTGGCTCAGCAAGCTTCACAATCTCTGCTGCCTTTCTCCAAAATATTTCTTCATTAACTTTCTTTTTCAATTCTTTGCCTTCCAGTTTGTGAGACCATTGGCTTTGACTCCATTATTTACTGGAAAAAATCTTTTGCAAGTTTCTATGTTGTGAAGCATAGATTGCAACGTCAAAAAATGAGTAGCAAATCTAGTGATGGTTGTTGGGCCATGAATACAACCACTTTGTAACACTTATTTCATCCATTTTTACTCTTCTCTATTATATCATCTATTATAATTTATCATTTAAATCCATTTTATAAATAATTTATGCTCTCATGGATGAATATTATTTATTCTCCTTTATTTCTAATAAATTGATGATTATGCATTATTTTATCAATGATAGTTCTAATAAGTTGGTTATAACATTATTCACCATTTTTAATCTCCAAAGTAACTTCCAGATTGAAGATTTGATTTTTAAATCTGCCAACTCAGAAATTCGCTGGTTTAAGGAGTGACAGTTTTGCGGTTGAGATTCTGAGCAAATGAAGACGAATTTGAGAAATCCGGAACATGGGTTTTGTCCAGAACGGGCCCAATTAACTTTTGTAAAGAACGGTTTGCCCAAATTCGGCCTGTACAGAGAGAAACTTAGGGTTCTTTGAGCACGACCAACTCAGAAATTCGCTGGTTTAAGGAGTGATAGTTTTGCGGTTGAGATTCTCAGAAAATGAAGACGAATTTGAGAAATCCGGAACATGGGTTTTGTCCAGAACGGGCCCAATTAACTTTAGTAAAGAATGGTTTGCCAAAATTCGGCTTGTACAGGGAGAAACGTAGGGTTCTTTGAGCACGATTTTCTCAGATTTGCAATTGCGGCCGTCCTCCAAATCTCAGCTGCAAAGCCAAATTCGCCTTGTTCTTGTTGATCAAATGGTTAGAAGAAAACCAATTTTGTAATAGGAATTATGTTGTACTTATCCTTATTGTAACTTCTCTCTGATCTCTCTCTATTTAAATGAAAACAGAGATCAGAGATGAGATGATTTGGGGGAGACTTCAGGATGACTTTGGGGATTCGAATGATGGCGAATTGATGATTTGAATTAGAGATTCAGAAGCAAGGATTCATGATAGGATAGGAGGAAGGAAGGAGGATTGTTTTATGCTGTAAGTCTTAAAGCTTCAACTATTGTAATGATTTCACTATTTAATGATTAATACATAATTTGGGCGTTGCTGTTCACTCTTTTCCTTCTGAAGTAACCCAGCAGCGTCCGCTGGCGGCTAAGGGCCTAGCCTTTGGTGGAGTACGCTGCTGCTGTGTATCATATCTTTACAATTGCTGCTGTGTGACGGTTTGTTTTCCTTTTCAAATTGTTTTGTTCAGCGATCTTTTGTTTATGAACATTTTGCAGAATTACTTTGTTATATTGAAATCATAATTGGATTGCGTGAGTGATAGAATTATTAATTATAACTTGAAATGTATTGCAGATAATTTTGATCTAATACTGCGTCTAATTAAGAACCGTGGTCCATTTAATTGCTGCTCATTTATAATTGCCATGGTTGTTCAATTAAGTTACTACTCAAACATAACTGCGATTGTAATTGCTTCAATAACTGCGATTCATGTTCATGCTGCTGGATTAAGGTTGTTGAGTCGATTACATTTATAGTTTGTTGTGTCTTTCCAATTACTTATTTTTGCTGTTCGGTTCCTTTAATTCCAGTTTTTTGTTCCATTTACGACCGTTCCATTTTAGACTTGTTGTTCCATTTCCTATTTGCTATTCCATTTTACTTTCTGTTGTTCCATTTACTTGCATTTGCCGCTTTGGTGTGAGAGAAGGTCTAAGGCTGTAGTGAGCCTCAGCAAGTCACTGCTTAGCTCCCAGACCTATGGTCCATGCTCTAATTTCCTTTCCATCAGTTTCTAGAGGGATGGGTTATCGCTTCCGCACCCTTGACTGATAAGCTGTCTTGTGTGATTTTATCCTTTTGAAGTAATTTAGTCATAGTTTAGCATCCGTCTACTCTTGTGTTCTCTGAACGCTGTACTACTAAACATTACTCTTGAGTAAATAGCCGCCTCAGACTGAGTACACTCTTGAAATAAAAATTCGTCCCCGGGTTGACAATTAATGTGAGGTAATTAGGAGTTTAAAAGACACCTTTTTATCGCTCCACATTTTGGCGCCGTTGCCGGGGAGAGTGTAGCCATTTCTAAAGAGTAGTGTGAATCTGATGAGTGCCTGCTAGGGAAGAGTTGGATCTTAAAAACAGAAGGTAAGAACCTGCGTACGGAGCATGTAAAAGCCCTGCTCCCCCGTCCGCTTTCCAGCAGGACTGTTAAAGAACCTAGAGTAGAAATAGATGTTTGAATTTTTGTGTGAATAATTAGGAAAAATGTAGAAATTTTTAAAAAATGAATCACATGATCTCACGCAAGTGGTGATGTAAGCACCACCCATTTCACTAACCGATTGACAGGAACATTTGAAGAAGGAGCCTTGAAGAAACACATGAAGAACATCTTATATTATGGTAAGAAATGGCTCACGTTTCTACTTTTGAATTTCCTATCAAAGATCTAGGAGAAGTGACACAAATGCACATAATTCCCCCATCTTTACCAAATTTTCATGGTTTAGCAAATGAAGATCCATATACATTCTTATTTGAGTTTGAAATACTTTGTCGAGGATATGATTATTGTACTGACGATCAAAGATTGAAAGTGTTTCCTCTTACTCTAAAAGGAGCAGCTCTTCGATGGTTCATGAGCCTAGGTGGGAATTGCATCCAATCATGGGAGGACATGAAGAACATATTCTTGAAGAAGTACCAAGACTATTGCAAATCCAATGAAGATATTTTCTATATGATACAAGGGGAAGATGAAAGTTTGGAGGACTATGTAGATCGATTTCAATACAACTTTCAAAAATCAAAATATAAGCATTTGGAGAAAGAGACCTTAAAAACACTCCTTCTTAAAGGGATCAAAGATGAATTTTTAGAACTCTTAAATCTGATAGGAAAAGGTGATGTTTTTTCAGTTATCATATGATGATGTTTGTGAGTTGTGCATAAGGTATTCAAGAGGAATCTCCAAGGCTGGTAAGAATTCTAGAGATGTTTTTTCTTTGTTTTCCAAATCTGCTACAAGAATAGGAGACATAAGAGCTGAAATCAATGTTTTATTTGAAAATTTTAAAGTTGATTTTATTAGCTCTCTAAATGAAAAATTGGATGTTTTGCAGGTTCATAAAAATGAAGAATTTGATGAAGTGTTTTGTTCTCATGACCGAAAGGAGCATCTCATAGATACTCACTCTTCCTTATCTACGATGGAAGTAGCATATCAAAGAGGTGAGGAAGTTGCAACAAGGCCTACAGGTATGGTTCAAAACACTTTTTCTCCATTGTCATACTTGCATAATCCATTATGGAATGCTAATGTGTTAGGGCAGCCATGTCAATTTCAATATAACCACCTATCTTGTTTACAAGTTGGGCATGGTTCATCTTATGATGGCATGACTACTCTCCCTCATCTTGTAGCACAAGTACATTCTCCATATTCTCCACCAGCTCTTTCACAACACCTTGTTTGCCCATCAAAACCATTCACACAACCCAATCAACCACATCATCAAAATGCTCCATTCCATACACATTTTCCTGCTCAACTAATTCCACAGCCTCACCATAATAAACCAGTACAACATGCTTACAATGTTGAACTGGCAAATTTACCCACCCTTCCCACCCATTCTATCTCACATGTGTTATTATAGAAAACCTACAATGAGATTCAGAATGTTTCAAATGCAAAAATTGTAGAAGCTATGGAAGAGAATGAGGTTTCTTTTACTATGCATCAACAAGCTATTTTAAAAGCTCAAGAACTTCATGATATGATGGCTATGTGAAATCAAGAAAATAAAGGATACATTGAAGATTGGTTTCACTCCATCATTTGTTTGCAACATCACTCCATGCTTCAACAATTTTTGATACCATTTTTTGAAGGGAAGTTGGCTTCTCATACCCTATATCCGTTAACATGCATTTTTCAAATTTGGGTATGTGCATACGTGAAGCCGTATTTCGAAAATGGCTTCATTGGAAGTACTCATACACGTAGTTATATTCATCCTTCAATCAAAGTAGGTTAGTGAAAAAAATAAAATAAAATAAAATAAGGACATAAATAAGTGCATTTTGTTCTTTTGTAAAACTAGTTGTTTTTGTTGCAACATGCTATCGAAATCAACATCGGTGATAATTTTTTTTTAATAATTTGTGTATGTAGATGATTTACAATGGAAATAATAAGTTCTACAAACACTCATTTTCATTTTTATTACCAATTTGAAAAAATGCTTGAATTTCATTTTTTTGGCTTGCGGGCTTGATGAACTTTCTGGAAAAACAGTCGGGACAGTCATGTTTTGAGGGACCAAAAGTGAATATTTTTAAAACCTGTTTCTACCCCAAGTAGCCCTTGATGTCTACTTTCTAACTCAATTCGAATCACTCAATTTGGATTTGAAACGAAAAAGTTAGAACCAAAACATTGACAGGGTGTCTAGCGGGCAGCTCAGGAACAGAGTTGAGACAATCAGTTTTTGGAGGCCTAAATGACCATATTTTTAAAACCTGTTTTTACCCTAAGTAGCCCTTGATGTATGATTTTTAACCCAATTTGAATCACTCAATTTGGATTTGAAACGAAAAAGTTAGAGCCAAAACATTGACCGGATGTCTAGCGGGCAGCTCAGGAACAGAGTTGGGACAGTCAGTTTTTGGAGGCCTAAATGAATGAATTTTTAAAACCTGTTTCTATGGTAGATTCCCCTATGAATCTAGTTTACAATGCAATTGGAATCACTCATTTTCGATATCGTATGGGGAAGTTATGATCAAAATACTGACTGTCTATCGTAAATCAGCACCCTTAAAACTATGTCTTTCCGGTTGTTCCTTACAGTATTTGACCCATCAATTCTTCTTCTCTTCAAAACCTGTTTCTATTGGAGATAAATAAATGAATCTACTTTCATTTCCAATTTGAATCATTCGAATCCGACATCAAACGAAAAAGTTATGCTTGAAATATCAACTGTTGGTCTAAGCCGGGTAATCGACAATGACTCTATTATGCAGGTTGTTCTAACTGAAATTGACATATCATATCATTGAATTTCTAAAACCTGTTTCTACTGGAGATAAAACTTTGATTTAGCTCTCATTTGGCCTTGGAATCACTCGATTTCGACGAAAAACAAAGAAGTTGTGATTAAAACACTGCGGGCTAGCATGATTGGCCACTGCTCTCCCGCAAGTGACAGGTAAATTTTACTTTGTTATTTTCTTAATGGATTTGTTATACATAGTAACTACTTGTTGTTTTTTGCATAATTCTTAGATTAGGGGAGCCCGATCACCTCTCTTTCTCCATGATTGAATGTTTTATTGTAGGTAGACACTCGTTTTTTGCAGATCCTGGGAAAATAAAGAAGGTCAATTTATGGACGAGTGATTTTTCAAAGAAATTTTTATAAAACAAAGGAATTTTATCCAAATCATTACCCAACAGATTCATAATAGAAAAAATGAAGAATTGATTTCCATTTGAAGATTCATGTCATGTCTTTGCTGCCAAAACATTTTTCGAATAGATCATTTTTTTGACATAACATCATAGCTGTTGCAACTCAATTTATTTATTTACATACTGCTTTTTGTTGTTTCTTTTCTAATTTCCCTTATATTTTGTGTTTCAGGTGTTGCTTCATTCAAAAGTGCAACTCATCCTCAGCATCAATGCAGTGAACAGCTAATTCATTCTTTGCGTGTTTGTATTTTATGGTTGTGTATTTTGCTGTTCCTTTTTTGAAGGGACAGCATTTGTGTGCATTTTTGTCGTTCCTGCTGTTCCTTTTTCAAAGGGACATCATTTTCGTTTTGCTATTTATTTTCTAAAGGAATAGCACTTTTTGGTTCAGCAATTCATTTTACTGTTCCTTTTTCACAGTTCATTTTGCTGTTCCTTTTCGAAATGGAACAACACTTTTGCACTTTCACATTTTGCTGTTCCTTTTTGAAATGGAACAGCGCTTTTTGCACTTTCACATTTTGCTGTTCCTTTTCGAAATGGAACAACACTTTTGCATTTTCACATTTTGTTGTTCCTTTTCGAAATGGAACAACACTTTTTGCACTTTCACATTTTGCTGTTCCTTTTCGAAATGGAACAGCTGCTGTTCCTTTTCGAAATGGAACAACTGCTGTTCCTTTTCGAAATGGAACAACACTTTTGCACTTTCACGTTTTGCTGTTCCTTTTCGAAAGGGACAACGCTTCGACACTTTTCATTTTTGATGTTCCTTTTTCAAAGGAACGGTACTTTTGATTTTTGCTGTTCCTTTTTCCAAAGGAACGACATTCGCATTCTCACATTTTTTTGTGTGTATTTTTGCTTTTTGGTGTGCATTTCCTTTGTTGTTCCTTACAAGGAATAACATTTTTTTGAGTGTTTTTGCTGTTCATTCAAAAAAACAACACTGTGGGAGTATTTTTGAGAGCAACCATTTTCTTCCTCTTGTGATATTATTCCTAATTCATCTCAACCACATTTTACTTATTCCCTTTTATGGCATGAAGTACACTACTTTTATCAGGACAAGAATTATGGATTCTTTTGAAGCAAAGTTAATATCATTCACGTTATAATCTTTAACAGGATAGCTCCTTGATGATAGATTCTTTTCAGAAGGGACACAATTACTTATATACTACTTTACTGCATTGTTTTCTGTTGAACATGATATTGATTGATCATCTTAATACCATGCTGGTTCCACCCTTCCTGGTTATAATCTTCTTTGTCTATAATAAATGAGATTATGGGTATATTTTTTTCTATTGACATATTCAACTTCTTCCGCCATCCCTGCTCTTAAAGAGTATTGAGCCTCCCTCATTTTATCATAAAAATATGTAATAACAACAAAATTTTGTTCGCAGATGGAGGATAGGGGGTCTCATTACGAGCCAACCTACCATGTTCATAAGGTTGTAAGAAAGTGACATTCCCATTATGGCCACCACACCAGGGTTATGATCCATTGGATAACCAAATTATCCATGGAATAGGAGGTCTCATCACGAGCCGACCTGATCATTTTTGCTACATCCTAGTGAATGGCAGTGTGGTTATCTGGTTACCATGCCAGCACATTGATCTCTTATGTAGAACAACACTGAAACTCTCTAGTTATAAATTGAGGATTCTGGCTCATATGGGTTAAAAAGCAACCCTGCCGAGGCTATGGACGCCTGCTGACAGCAGCGGATCTGCTTATGGTATTGAAGTTATATCTTATCGTCAATTATTATTATAATACCCTTTTCTTATTTTTTTTCTTTTTATCAGAGAAGTTATTTCCTTAACTTTTTCCCTGTTTTGAACCTTTATGCATGAGAAATTGTTTTATGATCAATCGCATCATTTTCAGCTAGAATACTATCAACAAAGCATCTTTTTAGCACATTGTTGTCCTTTTTCGTTTTGCATAAACTATCATCAATCCAAAGCATCCTATCTCTTATTCATAACTATCTTTACACACTTTGCTCTCAATATAACCATAACTTTCACCGTCCTATCATTGATATGTGTACTCTGCTTCATTTACTATTGTATTGTTCACTCCCTTGCCTTGTCATCAACACCACCCCTTTCATATGCTTTATGGTTATGGAACCCATTTTCCAATTGGAGGGGGGAATGTATGCATTATGGGGTTGCATGCGATATGATTACTACACTTTGCCATACCTTGTTGATTTGACAACATATTAGTATTGCATGTATATATAAGTTTTTTTAATTGAAATTTTGCATGCATTTTATCTGTTGCTATTCAAAGCTAACACTATGGATTCAAGAACATTGTATGCAAAATAGTGCTTTGTTTACAGGAGAACAACAAGTATGGGCAGAATTCTATTCGTAGCATGACCACACTATTGCACTTCACAGTAGGGGCTCGTGAACGTGAACAATTCTTCAAACATGATGTGCTTCCCTGGATTCCACTTTTGCATCACTTTTAACACCAACTCTGCCTACATCAGCTTCAACAACTGCCAGTACCCTAAAGGTGATGGCGGCCTTAACAGTCGAGCCTGCTTACGCATCCTCTGGTGTCATGCATTCAATCAAAGCGGGTATCTAGCAATCATCTCATGGGGACTTGTTGATCCCTTCTTCCCTGTTATTCCTACCAGTATACAATTTCCCGGCAAGCGAAGCGATCCAATTGAACCAATCTTTCTTCTTGGCCCTGTTCCTTTGTAGAAGCGATGGCGATCCAGGAATCCAAGACTCCCCTCCCGGCAAGCGAAGCGATCAAGCCCATCCAGAAAAGCTCCCCGGCAAGGGCTAGCGATCAACACCCAACAAGAAAGGCAATCGGTCATTAATGAAAGGTGTCAAATCTAGCTATGACACAGGTCCTCAGTGTTCAGCTCCCGGAGGGCACTCATGGGAGTGTTCGGCTCCCGGAGGGGATCATGGGTCGGTCTGGATCCTTAATCTATTCTCGCATAAAGGTTTAGAGCAATATAGGAGACTCTTTTTTTTGTCTTCCTTTGTGGGTATTGGTCAAGTCGTCATTTCCTGAATTTCCGTGGGTAGGTGGAAAAAAGAAGGCTTCAATGGTGAGGTCGAAACTGGCTCCCTTTTGATTTATATGTCATTCCACATTTTTGGAGGTAAAACTTGAGGTAAAATTGCATAGTTTTCTAATTTATTATAAATTTAGGAGAATCTAATGAAAATCCATTTTGAACATTATTTGTCATCCTTCATTCCACATCTTTACCACTTCCCCTTTTTCAGTAGCATGTCATTTTCGAGTGTGGGGGAGTGTTCCTTTCATTCATTTCTTTCTTATCACCACGCCATTCATATTCTTTATCATCCATTTCTATTCTTATTCACTCTCAACACCTCCCTTATTCCATGTTGTTTTACACCAAGCATAGAATTCAACAGATAGTAGCTACCACCTCTATTTGTTTTCTAGCATCGCATGAGGGCATGCTAATTTTTCAAAGAGGGGGAGGAATTGCTATACATGATGGATATTTTCTACTTTCTTCCTTATTTAATGCATACAATTTCATTTTTTGATTTCCACATATTTTTAAAACTATGAACCCAATTCTTGTAATTTTTGGAAAACACATACCTATCATTAATACAAACCCACACAATTTCAAGAAATATTGGTTCATAAAATTTCGGAAATCATGCACTCTCACCTACAGCCATTTTGTTTATATCTCATGATCCATGCATCAAAACGATCTGATTTTTGGATCATAGAAGCCTTCATATATTATAAATTACTTGCCAAATTTCGACAAAAGCTGGTTTGTAGTTTTTGAGAAAATGGTTAATGAAGTTTGCTGTTATCTATGTCATATTTTGCTGCAACTTCATATATACATATAATTGAAGGTCAATGTAAAAATTGTTATGCCTTCATCAAGATTACTAAAAGTGAATATTCATTAATTAAGGAAGAATTCATTTGTTCTATCCATTTCATGAGCTGAGATGAACATATTTTTTATCGCTTGGTTAACATATGGGTTTTTGTCTTTGGGTTGCATGAAGACATGCAATATATTCAGTTTTCGTTGCATGAGGACATGCAACATATTGAGTGTGGGGGTATGTTGGACCATGAATACAACCATTTTGTAACACTTATTTCATCCATTTTTACTCTTCTCTATTATATCATCTATTATAATTTATCATTTAAATCCATTTTATAAATAATTTATGCTCTCATGGATGAATATTATTTATTCTCCTTTATTTCTAATAAATTGATGATTATGCATTATTTTATCAATGATAGTTCTAATAAGTTGGTTATAACATTATTCACCATTTTTAGCCTCCAAAGTAACTTCCAGATTGAAGATTTGATTTTTAAATCTGCCAACTCAGAAATTCGTTGGTTTAAGGAGTGACAGTTTTGCGATTGAGATTCTGAGCAAATGAAGACGAATTTGAGAAATCCGGAACATGGGTTTTGTCCAGAACAGGCCCAATTAAATTTTTCAAAGAACGATTTGCCCAAATTCGTCATGTACAGAGAGAAACGTAGGGTTCTTTGAGCACGACCAACTCAGAAATTCGCTGGTTTAAGGAGTGACAGTTTTGCGGTTGAGATTCTGAGCAAATGAAGACGAATTTGAGAAATCCGGAACATGGGTTTTGTCTAGAACGGGGCCAATTAACTTTAAAAAAGAACGGTTTGCCCAAATTCGGCTTGTACAGAGAGAAACGTAGGGTTCTTTGAGCATGATTTTCTCAGATTCGCAGTTGCGGCCGTCCTCCAAATCTCAGCTGCAAAGCCAAATTCGCCTTGTTATTGTTGATCAAATGGTTAGAAGCAAACCAATTTTGTAATAGGAATTATGTTGTACTTATCCTTATTGTAACTTCTCTCTGATCTCTCTCTATTTAAATGAAAACAGAGATCAGAGATGGGATGATTTGGGGGAGACTTCAGGATGACTTTGGGGATTCGAATGATGGCGAATTGATGATTTGAATTAGAGATTCAGAAGCAAGGATTCATGATAGGATAGGAGGAAGGAAGGATTTTTTTATGCTGTAAGTCTTAAAGCTTCAACTATTGTAATGATTTCACTATTTAATGATTAATACATAATTTGGGCGTTGCTGTTCACTCTTTTCCTTCTGAAGTAACCCAGCAGCGTCCGCTGGCGGCTAAGGGCCCAGCCTCTGCTGGAGTACGCTGCTGCTGTGTATCATATCTTTACAATTGCTGTTGTGTGACGGTTTGTTTTCCTTTTCAAATTGTTTTGTTCAGCGATCTTTTGTTTATGAACATTTCGCAGAATTACTTTGTTATATTGAAATCATAATTGGATTGCGTGAGTGATAGAATTATTAATTATAACTTGAAATGTATTGCTGATAATTTTGATCTAATACTGCGCTATCTAATTAAGAACCGTGGTCCATTTAGTTGCTGCTCATTTATAATTGCCATGGTTGTTCAATTAAGTTACAACTCAAACATAATTGCGATTGTAATTGCTTCAATAACTGCGATTCATGTTCATGCTGCTGGATTAAGGTTGCTGAGTCGATTACATTTATAGTTTGTTGTGTCTTTCCAATTACTTAGTTTTGCTGTTCGGTTCCTTTAATTCCAGTTTGTTGTTCCATTTACGGCCGTTCCATTTTAGACTTGTTGTTCCATTTCCTATTTGCTATTCCATTTTACTTTCTGTTGTTCCATTTACTTGCATTTGCCGCTTTGGTGTGAGAGAAGGTCTAAGGCTGTAGTGAGCCTCAGCAAGTCGCTGCTTAGCTCCTAGACCTATGGTCCATGCTCTAATTTCCTTTCCATCAGTTTCTAGAGGGATGGGTTATCGCTTCCGCACCCTTGACTGATAAGCTGTCTTGTGTGATTTTATCCTTTTGAAGTAATTTAGTCATAGTTTAGCATCCGTCTACTCTTGTGTTCTCTGAACGCTGTACTACTAAACATTACTCTTGAGTAAATAGCCGCCTCAGACTGAGTACACTCTTGAAATAAAAAGTCGTCCCTGGGTTGACAATTAATGTGAGGTAATTAGGAGTTTAAAAGACACCTTTTTATCACTCCACAATGGTAGGCCTAGTAATATCCCTGCCCCTGTGTGTTTCCTCATCAGGCTCAAAATCCATGAATGATTGTAGATAAATTTTGTTATGCTTTTGGCATGATCTACAATGTTTTTGACCCAATCTAATTTGCCAATATCCTCAAGCATGAGGTCTATGAAATGTGCAGCACATGGGGTCTAAAAGATGGTCCTGTGTTTTTCCTCTAACAGTTTACCAGCAAGAACATAGTTAGAGGCATTATCTGTGATGAATTGAACAACATTATCCACCCCCACCTCCTCAACAACCTCATCCAATAGCTGAAACAACAATTGCCCATCGTTTACCTTATCAGATGCATCAACTGATTTTAGAAACACGGTTCCCTATGGGCAGAAGATAAGAAAGTTTATGATGGTACAGTTTATTTGATCAATCCATCCATCTGACATGATGATACATCCTGTTCTTGCCCATGAGTCCTTGAAATCTTTCAAATAGTCATTAATGGATAAAATTTCTTTCTGCAAACGATACCGCCTTAGGTCATGCATAGTAGGGCCTTTGAAGCCTTTTCCAACAGCATGTATGACATCAAACATAGGCTCATAATATGGTGAATGGGAAGCATTTAAGGGCATATCAGCATCATACCACCATCTAGCTATGTAATCACAAGCAGTCTCCCTCAATTCTTTCTTCCAATGGTCATCTAAAGTGGGCTGCATATGACTTCTACTAGCTTGAGGACCATGTGCATATGATGGAGAGGAGGGAGTGAAATAACTTTTGATATTCATATCACCCTTTTTCATTTTACCCTTTCCCTTTTCTTGAATAGACTCAAAAGATGGAGGAACATATTGGAAGGGTTTGGATGCATCAGTACAAGGGATAGAGGAAGAACCCTCAAAATCAAAATGGGGGTTGGTAGCCAACATTTTTTGTATATTCCTCTTCCTCCCAATTTCAGCCTCTAACTCTTTTTGCCTGACTAACAAATCCTTCCTAATCTGCCCAATTATGGTGAGGTACATGGAGTAATTTGGCCTCTAATCCCCACCAAGTGTTGTTTCAACCTATTAATGCCCCCTTGGACCTTTCTTAATTTTCCTATGGCAAAATTTGCAGTGCATTTGACTATCAACCATTTCAACATATGTCCAAGCAGCATCTTTCACTCTAGGTGCCATATTTTGACTTGGAAATGAAAGCAAAAAAATTTGAAAATGAATAAAAAAACAAAAAAACAAAACAAAACAAAACAAAAACATTGATTCAATGTTAATTTCTTTCACAAAAAACACTCTTTAGGATTTCTAGATTTCTACATAAAATTTAATAAGCAAAAACATATTTTTACAAGTGAAAAAAAATACCTCCAAGCACAAACTGCCTCCTCAAGCTTGCTCCAAGAAACCAACTCCTCAATGGCAAATTCTGCTCCAAATGGTTGCCCAAGAAGCTCCTCACTCCAGCTATAATGCTTGCCCAAGACTCCTCACTGCTGCTCCAAAAACAAACTCAACAACTCCTCACAAACTCTCACTCAAATGCATGAGATGGTTGTGAGAGAATGAGAGGGGTTGGGTGGGTTAAATAGGGTTTAGGAGAGGGGAATGGACCCCAAAGGCAATATAGAAAAATTACAATCCACTTTGGAGTCCCCTAAAAGAAGGAAAAAAATCGCTGATTTTCGGGGTTAACGGGTCGCTGTTGCAACCTGGCCGAGTTATTGCGGGCTTGGCCGAGCCAGCCTGGTTCATACCGAGCTAGCCGAGTTGTTAGACAACTCGGCCGACTCGATATTAACCTGGCCGGTCGAACCATTTCCATGGCTGGGTCAAAATTTTGGGCATCGGCTCGGACCAACTCAGCCGAGTCAGTTCCGAGCCGACCGGTTTTGAAAACAGTGGATAGTATGGGATATTGAGGAATTTGACCCTTGTGAAGTGCATAAGCAGTCTGATATGCTAGGTGTAGAGCCTAGAGAACCTTCCTTCACAAGAGAAGTACAGCAAGTGCGTCCCCGCAGATATACCATACAGAACCCGCGTCCAGGGACGCAGGCCAGCCGTTCAGGAGGTGCGTCCTCCCAGTGCACACATTTCAAGGCAAAGAAAAGCACGTGGGGGTTTCTTGTGTGGTATCTAGCCGACGGTTTTGTGTTTCTATGGTGTCGGCTCGTGGTTTTGTTCCATGTTTTGGGGAGAAGCTTGCCTATATAAAGCAAAGGAGTTCATTTGGATTAAGCATCATCTTGGTTGAATATCTTTTGGTGAGATCTAGTCCAGATCTATGAAGGCGAATCTTCTAATGGACTGTGATCTCTATGGCGCATGATCAGATCTGTGGATCTGAGTGTTTGGTTTGGTTCTGAAGTCCTCATATCTTTTATATCTGAAGGGACGCAGGTTCAGTGAAGGGAAAGTGCGCCGGGACGCAGTACAGTAAAGGCTCAGGTGCGTCTCGGAGGCAAAGGACGCGGCGTGACTGTGTTATTGGGTGCGTCTCTGAAGCAAAAGACGCGGAGCGATAGTGTTTCTGGGTGCGCCGGTCGCAGCAAAGCATAGAGGAACAGTGCGTCGGCACGCAGAACAGTGGAAGGTAGACTGCGTCCAGTCGCGTGTCACAGAAAGAAAATATGCGTCCCTGTCTTAAGATGATCTGTTGACTGTATATTTCTGTTCATAAGGTGTTCTGGGTTATTTCTGTAATTACTGATCTGATATCTGTAGTGGACTGTATCTGTTGTATACTTGTTGATCATTTGATTCTTCATGAAAAGAAGTAGGGGGTTGTAGCTCCCTTCCAGGAGAGACTGGAAAACGAGAGAGAGAGTTGTAGCTCTCTGCAGGTTGCAGCCTGCGTGCTGGTAAAGGACTGCACCAGTACAAAATCATTGTAAAAAGAATTTCTTGAAAGAAGATAGAGACATATTGCAGCAGGTGGTTTTCTCCCGCATTGGGTTTCCACCTTACATCTTGTGTTCTTTGGTGTGACTGTCTATTTTCTTTATTCATGCTCATTATTTTATGGTACTGATATGCAAGAATAATTCAAAAGATCAAATAAGGAAGATTTGGTAAATTGCTTGATAATACTGATTCACCCCCCCCTCTCAGTATTATTTCCAACATTTTCATCATGGGGGCATACCTATTAAGAAGGTATTTGAAAGGGAACACCCTCCTCCTCTCATTTATGTACAGTGGTTTGATGAATGGTTCATAATACTGATCCTCCAAATCTTTTGATTTAAACCACCTCTCACCCATGTTTGGAATCCCTGTGGCAGCAACGATGATGGAAGTAGACAAAGTGAAGGTCACTCCTGCTAGGGTCACTTGATTATCTTTAAGGTTTGATGCAAAAAGTCTAGTCAAAATAGGGTGATGCTGAGCTCTTTCAATCATTTTGCAAAAATCAAGGCAACCTACATACTGAAAACATGAGACTACCATTGGTGAAGCCATGAGTTCATTTGTGTTAGTGGGCTCCAACCTTAGGATTCTACCTCCTTTGTGTGGCCTCCTCTATTCTCTGTCCTCTTCTACTTGTGTATCCTCCTCTTCCACATAATCATAGTGTTTGGTTAAGAGACCCTAGGGATAAGGTAGGTGGGAATGGGAAGTGGAAATACGTCTAGGGAATAGGGATAGGGCTATAAAAATTTGGAGAGATGAGGGGAGGGATTATGGAGCTGTGGGAGGTGAAAATGTCAAAGGAGTTGGGAATGATAATTAAATTACAGGTTTATGGTAGAGGCTGCCTAGGAATTTTGGAAACCTAGGTCTTAGGGTTTTATGGGAAAAGTGTTTAGGGACTAGGAAATGATAGTGTAAGGGTAGGGATGGGTTTAATAGTGATGTAGGAAGGTGTTGTAGGGTCTATGGGCAACAAATTTGGGATAGGGATGAATTTAGGGTTTTATCACTTGCCCAAGGGCCAATTTTGCTTAGGAATCAAAACACTAAAAACAAATGTTGTTTAGGAGTGCAAATAGGTGGAAAATAGGGTCACTTACTTGGTAGAAGAGGAAACAAGGCCTTGTTGAAATTTTGAGAGCATTTGGAGGTGTTTTGGTGCTCTGGGGGCTCACTGGGCAAAAGCACAGCGCCTGCGTTAATAAAGGCAGCGCCCGCAGCTCTAAGCACAACACCTCCCTTCTAAGCGCAACGCCTTCCTCCTAAGCACAACACCAAGAGAATTTTTGCCTTTGAACCTGCAAAATCGACTTTTTGAACCAAGGGAGTGTGAGCTCGACCTTTGAGAGTGAAAATGAATTTGTTTTTGATGTCTTGGTGGCCTTTATACTTCATGAAATTGATGATTTGGGCCTTGGGACCCACTTTCTTCCTTTTGTCATTCACTTTACTCTTGGAAACTATACCTTTACACTTGACTTTTTCTTTGACAAATTGATCACTTGATATACATTGAGAATACTTTAACCTTTGACTTTTGGTCCTTTGGCATTTTGGAACTGAGTTGACAGCTTGGGAAAAGTTACTTATTACATATAATGACATAAAATTACATAAATATAAAAAATAGGATTACATCTTTGTTTTTGGAATAAAATTACAAACTGGAATGAAATTCTTACTTGAAATCAAAATTAGAACTTTGGCAACCATGGTTACATGCTTGCAAATCCTCTTTAACTGAAAAAGGGATATTATTTTGTTCACTCTCATACTTTTGCTGGCCTTATGCAGTGAAATGGTGTTTTATTGGACCTTGGAAAAATGAAACCTAAAGACCTAATGGGACCTTGAATGAGCAGACTCCAGGTGGACTTGACTGACACAAAACATGATGAAATGAGCCTTTATAGTCAATGTATGCTCAGTAAGACACATGAAGGTGGGCCAACAAATATTGATTTTTTTTTAGAGAGAGTAGGGCTTTTGACATAGGGCTACCATCAATGAGTAAATTTTTAAATGAGGACCTAGGTGGAATGACAAAAAATTTAGAATGGGACCCTAATATGATATAAAAGAGGAGTTTTGATCATTGATGGCAGTTTGCAAATATTGACTCTAATAGGAGGAACACTTCCTGGAATCAAATGAATAGCATGATCATGATCACGAATATGTGGGAGGCCTTTGGGAGTCTCAAATACCTTGGAATGATTGTCCAAGAATTTTTGGAGATCTGGGAAAATATATGATTTCGATGTGGGAACCTCTAGCGAACATAATTGTGCAATTACGCCTCGTTGTTTTTTCTTTAGAAGCTTTGTCATTCCATTAGAGTTGATTATCTTTCTCGGCTTCCCTGCGATACCCCTGAAATCAACTTCCTTTCCTTCCGAAAAAAATTTCATGAAAAGTTCTTGAAAATTAAAAGCTATTGTACCGAAGGATTGTAGCCATTGGACTCCTAGTACAACATCAACATCACCCATTGGAATGGATAGAATTGGGCTATTGAATACATATTCTCCCATGGATAGCTTGATATTATGGCACTTTCCAGAGAAATTTATGGTTCCTCCACTTGCAACCATCACTTGACACTCTAGCGTTGGATATAGGAAGCAATTCAATTCCTTGGCTATCTTACAATGAATAAAATTATGGGTACTGTCCAAATCAATCAAAACTATTACCTTTTTCTTCTTGATATGTCCTTCTATCTTGATAGTTTGAGGGGTGGTAATTCCGTCCAATGCATTACAAGATATGGTCGGATTCATTTCTTTTTTCTCTAGGGTTTGTTCCTCGTGTATATCCTCTTCTTTTGACGTTTCTTGTTCCTTTTTTTCATCGTCTTCACAATCTATGTAAAATAATTTCTTCCCAGCACACTTATGACCTTTAGTGTATTTGTTATCACAACTGTAACAAAGCCCTTTTGCTCTTTTTTCTTCCAATTGTTGTGGTGTCAACCTTATAGGTTGTGGAAGGCTAGGGGCAACAACACTTCCATCTTTATAGTTGTGAGTGGTAGGCTTCCTTGTTGCCATAATTTTGCTTTCCATTTTGCTTGCCAACCTGAATACCTTCTCCAATGGATCAGGTTCCCAAAGGCAAACCTCATGTTGGATATTATCCTTTAAGTCCCTATGAACACATCAATCCTATGCTCCTTTGGAATATCTTTTACCCTTATATTCAATTTTTGGAAGTCCTCAATGTTCTCCATCATCGAACCCTTTTGTTTGAGGTTTATCAATTGGTTAAAAAAGGTGTTGCTTTTTGTATCCTCATAATGTGCTATAATTTTTTTCCATAAAAATTGCCCAAGTGACAATTTGTTTACAAGAGAAAAGTCATCGATACCATACAAACTGATTTGGTTCCAAATATAAAGTTGCAATGCATACCTTTTGTGTGTTTTTCACATTATGGAGATCGAAATATTGTTCCATGTGTAGTATCCATGTTACAGAATCCTTGCCATCAAACTTCCTCATATCGATCTTTGGAACATGGTGGGTCTTCAATCCAACGTTAGATTCTATGAAATCATGATTAACATTTCTTTTGTTATCATCATGAATTTCCTTTACTACCCTTTCGCCATTAGTAAGCATTTCTTGTAGCAACTTTGTCAAATTTGTCTTCAAATCTTCCATGTTGCCTTTAAGTTTTTCTTCTATACCATCCATCTTAGCTTCCACGCCTTTCTTTAAACCATCCATCTTAGCTTATGTTACTTTTTGTGAGAGTGAATTTTGTTGCACTTGGTCTCGTAATTTTGATATATCATGTTGCATTTCTTCCTCTTCTTCATGAGTCATGCTAGAGCTTTCAGGTTGCTTACTAGGTGTTTCCATTTTATTTCTTCGGGGCATCAATTAATGATAATTATGTTTCACTATGCCCTTTGAATTCCTTCAAACTAAATTTTCAAACCAAACTTATGCAAAATTAAAAAAAAAAAAAACTACACACTTTTTTTCACTTTGTAGGAGCTCGATATTGAATCTGTTGTATCTCTGTAATTTTGGATCTCCAAGGTCTAAAATAGTGTTTGCAGTAGCCTTCTGATTCCTCTTTCCAACCCCTCAAGTCTGATCAAGATTGGATTCTCCCAGGAAGAGTTATGTCAAATCTCCCACGATGGTCTGATTATAGACTAGTGCAGTAGAGTGAACTTGTACGAAGTGCCACATGTCATTGTTTAGACCTTAGGACCCGAAACATATACACATAAAACTAGAAATCGTCCTATTTGTGCAACTTTTTACGAATTTTCAATCTAATGCTTAGAGAGAAAGTTATGACAATTTTCCCCAGGTCACCTATTTGAGATATAATTCGGGAGCCTGCAAAAACTCTAACTTCCTTGGATCCTATCTCCAAAAATATAGCAAGAAAATATCTGAAATTCGGACCCAAGGTTCATTGAGATATTCGCTCAAATGGGTTTTAATTTCAGCTTTTGAAATGTCGTAAAAAAAATTATAGCGAAAATTCCTTGATGACCTATTTGGAGTAGCAAAACCCTAGAATCCAAAGCTCTGATACCAAATGTTATGAAACCAACTCACAAAAAAGATAGAAAAGATAGATCAACTACTTCAAAATTAGCCTCTTCGAGGAGGCAACCTCCTTTACATTACACAAATGAACAATTCTTGGATGATACAAATGAAAAGGCCTCCTTTCTATATACAGGAGTCTAAGGAGTCCCAATACAAGCAGAGCCTACATAACAATAATATTGTAGGGGCAAGACAATAACAATAGTGGGCTTCTATGGGGCACAATAATAACAACATGGGGACTGTATGGGTACAATAATACAATAAAGGGGTTGTACTAATAACAATAAGGGGTTACACTAGTAGTATAGGAACTTAGCAGTAACTCCAAGTTTACACACTCATTTCCCTTTCTCAGTAAGGGGAACCATAACAAAACTCTCAATTGTAATTCAACCTTCATCCACTTACGAAAGTGGACCCCGTCAAGTAAATACGGCTTCCATGTTTATTGGACCTTTAGAATCGTTTATATATGGTGTACCCTATGTACCTGTTGGGTATCAACCACTCGATGAGACCTTTTAAGGAGCCTCATTAGACCTTCTTCTCAAATTTCCAATTAGTCTTCTGGAATCCCATCTAGTTTACCATCAGTTAGTTTAGGATCTATTTCCCAAACCGTGGCTTTTTCACAAGCTTCCATGTCTGAAATTCCATCAAAATTTGATCAGCAAGTAAATATGTTATTTGGTGTTGGAGGTATCCCTCAACAAACCCCAGCTAGATCTTACTTTCCGACTAGGGGGAAACTGTCCTATGGACCATATTTTCCTCCGGGAGGGAAACCTCTTGGAGGACCTTATCCTTCATATATAGGAAGGTCTGTTGGTGAAGCCTATCCAACCCCTGGTCAAATACCTCAGATAGGCCCGAGTCATCTTGTTGTAACTCAACCCTTGATTGGTGCTCCATTCCCAGGAATGGGAGGTACTATTTGGAACCCTGCTTTTGGTGGTGTAACCCAGTTTCCTTCTGGTCAAACTACTTAGGTTACTCCTCAAGTGTCTGCTTATCAACCTATCCAAACCATTGGTCAGACTATACCTCAAACCCTTGTTCAACAACATGTTTTGAGTACTCCTCAAACCCCTGTTCAACATGTCCGAGTACTCCATAAACATGTGTTCAACAACCTATTCCAACTACACATCAAACACTTGTACAGACAACACAACAAATGACTATTCAACCTTGTATATCGTTATAAAAACCTGTGCAGAATTTACCTCAAGCAATTATTTAACAACCTAGTCAAACTATACCTCAGATCCCTGTAGGTCAAACTATCCAGGCTACTCCACAAATGCCTTTAGGTCAACATCCTAGGAGCACCCCAAATTCCATATCAAGGTCATTTTTTTCCGTGTCAACCTTATCTAGGTCAACTCGTCTAGAGCCAACCTTTTTAAGGCCAACCCTTTCAAGGTCAACCCTTCTAGGGACAACCTTTTCAAGGATATCCATTTACAACCCAACCTGGTATAGTTTACCTTGGCTACTCTAGTGCAATACAAACTGGACCTTATCCTCAAGGTTATCAATATTCTCAACAGGATTTTAACTAACAGTTACCTTTTATTGCAACTCTTGATTTACCAGATTTATCCCGGCTCACTAATGACCCAATTTATCATTATCCTTTTTGGCAGACGATTCCTGCTAAGTTACCCAATGATATCCCTAAGTTCGATGACAAACCTAGTGAAGACCCATCAAAATCATGTCATGACTTATTACTTGTGGTGTTCTTCGAACTCCTTGAATGATGATTCTATTCGTTTACGTATGTTCCAAAGAACTCTAATAGGTTCTACAGTGAAATGGTACGTTGAGCTATCACGTATGTTTTTTCATAACTTTAATGCCTTAGCAACAATTTTTTAAACTCACTTTTAGTTACTGATCCACTATGAGAGTGGTACTGAGATTTTAACATTTTTAATGCAGTTAGCCTCTGCTCACATCTCTAATCATATACATGAGTGGAGACGTCACTGTCGATTAGTAAAAGCTTATATACCAAATCAAATATTAGCTTAGTGGTTTATCAAATCTTTACTTCCTACTATTACAAAAGATGTTGCTAAAGGAGGAGTTGTTATTAAAGTGCAAGTTATTACTCGTGCCTAGTACTTAGATTTGGTTTATTCACAGTCTGGCACATTGTACGAAAAAATTGAATGCTCCTCGCCCATCGAACACAGTTCCATCAGCCTCCACAGGATCATAGACTGATGATGGTGTGGTTGGTTCTGTCAGTTAGCACTCCACAAGTAAACCCTTTGGTCACTCTAATTCGAAGTCTACTCCTACTACTACTAGTCAAAATTCACCTTCTTCCGCCATTGCTCTTGTTACTTCCGAGATTAACGCAGTCTACTCCACAAAGAGTGGTAAGTCTTAACAAACAACTTAGAAATAAGGAAAATGCCAAAGGAATATATATCTTTTGTATTTTATAAAGACATTATGTCACTCTTGAACGTGACACTTCGAGACTTTTTTGTGTTAGGGTCGGGAAATCCATTTCTTTCTTACTTCATCATGATGAAATAATGGATCGTTTGTCTACGCCCGTTAGATGATCTACCTGCAAAATTCTGCATACCATGGAGGAGAATAAGAGTTGCGTGGTAAAGATATCTGACTGTGCGTCAGGGAGAAATTTGAGTCTATTTTTTTTTATTGTCTTTTCTTTCATTTCATTTTCCCAAACTTGTGTTGAATACACTGACGTTGAAGAATGCGTAGAGCAGAGTTACGCTTGAGAACTCATGTTGAACAAAGTCTCACAGCGTAAGAGAAATTGTGCGTGGAAAGGACGTGCGTGTAGAATTTGGTGCTTGTCTGGATTGATGCTGGATCGTGTGAACCTCGACACAGCGTTAGAGTGCACATGAAGCAGCATTGGCGCTGGTTTGCTTAAGCCTACAGCGTGAATGACCCTAGGAGATATTGTGCCGGCAGAGCATGTGAACCTGTGTAGAGTATTATGGATGCATGTAGAGAGTGAACAAATTTTAAAAGGCCGAAGAAACATGAGAAGTTACAACACATTTGTAAGAAATCGAAAGTCTCTTGAATTTTTTACAAATGATTTATAAATAGCAAAGGCGTTATTTAATTTCATATTGTTGAGAGAGAATAAATGTCTGGTAACAAGAGCACTCTATATTAAATGTTTCCTCACAAATCATGTAAATTGTTTCTCTTATGGAAAAAGAATCATTGTTTAGTGTTTATGAAAGAGAATTAGTGGAAAATGAAGGTAGGAGAGAGAACTAGCGGAGAGAGCATGAAATTTAATTGAGGTTATATTTAATTTTAAAATTGAGGGTACATTTGTAATCTCTTAAAATGGATATTACATTTTATTTATTTTTTTTCTTAAGGAGAAGGGGATTTGTAAGTGAGATGAAAATAGAAGTGAAAAATATTAATAACTTTTGAAGGAGAAATTGATTGTAATTGTGCATTTGTTGTGCCAATTTTGTACTTTCTCTTTTAATAAAAAACGATACTTTTTTTGGTAGTGGTTGAGTTCTAATTTTTGGGACATTTGGTTCTTGTCACGGGTTGAAGTGGGACACATTGTGTTCATTGTGCACTCTCTCTCTAATTCTCTCTTACTCTCATCATGGCGACAAGTAGTATTGTATTGCCTAAACTTGTTGGCACAAACTATTTTTATTGGAGCAAATGTATGCAACCTATATTCATCACTAAAGCTTTATGAGAACTTGTAACTGATGGATACAATATGCCTTCTCGTGATGAATTCAAAGCATTAAGTGATGATGAAAAGAAATCTCTTAAGGAACTTATTAAGAGTGAAGCGCTTTCATTTATAGGCAGTGCTCTTGACGAATCTATATTTCTAAGAATCAGTGGTGAAATATTATCTAAAGAAGCATGGGATATCTTAAAGAACACATATGAAGGTGTTGTTGTAGCTAAACTGCAAACATTAAGGAGGAATTTTGAAAATGCCCATATGCAAAGTAATGAATCCATTCATGATTACATCACAAAAATGCAAGATCTTATTAATCAGAAGAGGTCTTTAGGTGAAGATGTTCCAAAAAGAAGGCTAATTGAAAAGATTCTAAGAAGTGTTTTGCCTAAGTTTCATATGGTCACTACCAATATTATGGTCTCCAAATATTTAAATACCATGAAAAATGATTAATTAAGTGGATTCTTGTTAACTGTTGAAGAGAATCAACCATCTGAGCAAGTAGAAAATGCATTTTTTGCAAAGCATAGAGGAAGAGGAAGGAGTAGGGGCCAATATCATAATCATAATCAAAACATAAATCAACAAAAGTTCACAAGGAAATGCATCGCTTTTGAGAGGTAGAGGCAAGAATCCCTGTCAGTTTAGAGGAAGAGGCAGAGATGGATCTCGCGGAAGAGGACAAGGAAGAGATGGAGGCAGAAATGGAGGAAGAAGTGGAGGACCACAATGTTATTATTGCCAAAAATTTGGCCATCTTGAAAGAGATTGTTATGCAAAAATGCGAGATATGGAGTGAAAAGGGGCTAATATAGTTGTTGAAGAAACTAGGAGTGAGAAGTTATTCATCTCAAGATTGATGGCACATAGTGAAGAAGTGAAGCATGGTATATTGATTTGGGATGTTCAACTCATATGACATCTCAAGAGGAGTTGTTTACCAAACTTAATGAGAATTATTCTTGCAAAGTCATATTTGGTGATGATAGTGTTTCTGAGGTGAAAGGGAAAGGCACAGTTACAATACCAGCATTACATGGAAGGAAAGAGTTAATGGAGGACACTTTGTTAACACCATAATTGAGGAAGAACCTACTTTCTGTAGGACAAATGATGGAGAAAAACTACAAGTTAGTATTTGATAATAAAGAATGCTTAATCATGGATAAGTTGAATAAAAATGCAGTTGTAGCAAGAGGTGAAATGACTGAAGACAGAATTTTCAAGCTCTCCTTTGATTCAAGTAATTCACAAAGTTTGAATACAACAGAAGAAGCAAATAGTAAGATTTGGCATTATAGGATGGGACATCTAAATTTTCAGAGTTTGGTGTTGTTAAGAAAGAAGAACATGGTGAATGGTCTTCCTTATATCAAGTTGGATGATGATGTATGTGAAGGGTGTATTTTTGGGAAACAACATAGGGAAAGTTTCTCAAATAGAACATGGAAGGCTAGAGAACGTCTAACATTGGTGCATTCAGATTTGTGTGGTCCAATGGAGATTGTGTCTTTTGGAAAGGCACACTATTTTCTCACTTTCATTGATGATTATTCTAGGAAGACATGGGTGTATTTTTTGAAAGAGAAGTCTGAAGTGTTTTCTCATTTTCTTGAGTTTAAGGCTTTAGTTGAAAAGCAAAGTGGTCTGCAATTTCTCACCCTAAGAACAAACAATTGGGGAGAATACAAGTCAATTGAGTTTTTGAATTATTATAGGAAGAATGGAATAAAGTGAGAGTTTACTAATTCATATTCTCCTCAACAAAATGTGTTGCAAAGACGAAGAACAGAACCATAGTTGAAATGGTTAGAAGCATGTTAACAACTAAGTCACTTGGAAATGAGTTTTGGGCTGAAGCAGTACACGCAATAGTATACACTCTTAATCGATGTCCTACAAAGGCAGTGTTGAATTTGACTCCAGAAGAAGCATGGTCAGGATACAAACCAAGTGTTGCATATATGAAAGTTTTTGGTTGTACTGCATATGCACATGTTCCTAAGGAAAAGAAGAAGAAATTGGATGATAAGAGTGTGAAGTGTATCTTTATTGGATACAATACTAAAACAAGAAGTTACAGGTTGTTTGATCCAGAGGCAAAGAAGGTGATAATAAGCAGAGATGTTGTGTTTGATGAGAAGGGAATCTATCATCCAAAACATGTACAGTTTGAATTGAAGAAAGATGCAGTGAATATTGGTGATGAATCAAATTCCAAGTTAGTAAAAGAAGATGAAGTTAAGAAGAAGCCTAAGTGGCTTGAAAGGGGTCATTCAAAAAGCAGTATGTTGGATAGAAATTTTGAAAGAAGGGTTACTAGATCTCAAATTTCTCTAGTAAATTATGCACTTATGGGACAGGTAATGAAAATGGATGAACCACAAGATTATGCAGAAGCATCAAGAAAGAAAGAATGGAATGAAGCTATGGAAGTAGAAATGAATGCCTTAGTGAAAAATGATACATGGGACTTGGTCAAATTATCGAAGGGAAAAGATGTAATTGGCACTAAGTGGGTTTATAAAACTACTTATAAATTAGATGACACAATTGACAAGTATAAGGCTCGTTTAGTTGCAAAGGGATATACATAGAAAGAAGGAATTGATTATACTCAGACATTTGCTCCAATGGAAAAGTTGGATACAATTAGGATGTTAAATCAACTTTTCTAAATGGTTATGTGGATGAAGAAATTTATGTGGAGCAGCCTGAAGGTTTTGAAGTGTCAGGAAAAGAAGATTATGTTTATAAGTTGAAGAAGGCCTTGTATGGTCTTAAGCAAGCGCCAAGGGCATGATATTCAAGAATTGATAAGTATTTCCAGGACCATGGCTTAGTTAAAATTTTATCTGAGCCCAATCTCTATATCTTTCAGTTAGGACATGACATTCTGATAGTTGTCTTATATGTTGATGATTTGATCTACACAGGGAACAATACAAAACTATTTCAAAGGTTTAAGTCACATATGATTGCTGAGTTTGAGATGACAGATCTTGGTGAGTTGCATTATTTCTTGGGTATTGAAGTTTGGCAGAAGGAAGATGGTATTTTCATGTCACAAGCCAAGTATACTTGGGACATTTTGAAGAAGTTCAGAATGTTGAGTTGCAAGCCAATGACAACTCCTTTGGAAGTTGGGTTGAAGTTATACAAACATGATGACTCCAATTCAATTGATGTTACTTTGTATCGTCAATTGGTTGGAAGTTTGATCTACTTAACTACAACTCGACCAAATATTTCTTTTGTAATCAGTATGGTATCAAGATTTATGGCAGAACCCAAGGAATTGCATTGGAAAGAAGCAAAGAGGATTTTAAGATATCTGCGTGGAACAGTTGGTTATGGTTTGGTATACAGGTCTACAGAAGATTTCAAGTTGATTGGTTATGCAGATTCAGATTGGGTTGGATGTATGGATGACAGGAAATCAACTTCAGGGTATTCATTCAATATGGGTTCAACGACAGTTGCTTGGAGTACTAATAAGCAACCTACAATTTCTCTCTCGACAACAAAAGCAGAGTATAAAGCGGCAACGACAACAACATGTGAAGTAGTTTGGTTAAGAAGAATTCTAGAGGACCTACATGAACAACAAGAGAAACCCACTCAGTTGATGTGTGATAATCAAAGTGCTATTCAGATGACCAAGAATCCAGTTTTCCATAAGAAGACCAAGCATATTGATATTCAGTATCATTTTGTTCGGGATTTGGTTCAACAAGGAGTGATTGAGATCGAGTACTGCAGAACAGATGAACAGGTAGCTGATATATTCACCAAAGCACTGTCTAAGGAAAAGTTCTGCAAATTCAGAGATGATCTTGGAATATTTCCAAATGATCATTATGGGGGAGAAATGATGGAATAATGGATCATTTGTCAAATATTAAATAGTTAAAGTTGATTGTTTTTAGTGAGATATTTATGGAGAAATTAGTGGAATGATGGGTGAGAGATTTGTGGATGATTGTTGAGAGAATTATGGAGGGATTTGTGGAGTTATTGGTTGAGAAATTTGTGGAGTTGACAAAATCCCAATACCTCTCCTCATGTATAAATATATCTCCATGTTAATGAAATAAGTTGAGTTGGTGTGTGAGAGTTGTGCATTATTGTTGAATGTTTTATGCTTTGTAATTTGTTTTTTGTTTTGTTTTTGTTTTTTTGTGTTGTTCTTTCTTTCATTTACCTCATTGAAAGTCTTGATATTAGTATTTGGTACTATTTTGAGTCAAATGTTGCCAAGTCAAAATGTTGTGTTTCGAGTATGTTTAAGAGAATTCCAACCGTAGTCAAAATTACTTTGCATTTTTTGCCTTCACTTGCATCGGCCATCCCTGAGCCAGTCTTGAATTACTTCATTTGTGCTATTCAAAACACTGATACCTGTTTTGTGTCATTGATGGGGGATACATCAAGGCCCTCCCGCGATGATTCACTTCTTATCGATTTCAACACATTATATGGGAAATTGACCTAGAAAATCCCATTAGTGCCTTGGAACTTGCATGCTTCAATGGTAGGTATCCTCGCTTTCGATGAAAGGTTTACACCATTGGCCTTTGATTGAAATATTCTATGAGTGTTTGACTACAGATCATTCATTCACACTTCATAGATTGTGCTAGTGTACCTTGAGATCCATTGACATTACTAGTGGTTTCTCTTGCATTTGTTAAAGATTCTCATCATTAATCGATAATTTGATAGTGTCTGCCATGTTCGACTTCAATATGTTCATTCATATTGTTAGACTCGTACTATTGAGTAACGGTGACGAAGACCTTGGATCTAGTTTCATCAATCCAGGTTGCATGGAGTTTTCATAGCCGATGTACAAAGTCATATTGTATGAGCATGGATATGTTCATATTGAGTCTATTTGAGCATGAATCCACGATGTATGTCTGGCAGACATGACTTTGATTTGTTCAGATGAACTTTTGCACATTTCCATACTTAGGTCTAGAGTTATTGAAATTCTATGCTGAGTATGAGAATTCCTACCTCAGTGATGAAAATGATATTTTACTATAAACCCTTTGATTGTTGATTTGTAGGTCTTCAAACAGTGATTCCTTGATCCCTGCCTTTGGATGTTAAAGCACTTCAGCCATCCTACTAGTTCTAACTTTATACTTTAGGGGGAAATCTATTACACATCAAATTTTCACTCTTATGGAATTGATATCAAACTTGGGTCTTACGTGATCCAATGAACTATGATCATATGTTCCCTTGAAATATGGAAGAAACATTTTTCAATGGTGTATAAGAATTCTAGATCAAATATCTAAAAAGCCCTAATTTTGGAGAACATCGTGGGAAGTCAGTTTACAAGTTGTGATGATGCATGGTTACACAGTTTATATAGAGTGATGTCATCACACTTTGCCTATGTTAAGGTCGCGATGATCTTCTTACTGAGGTAAAAAATAAAGAGTGAACAAAGCTTCCTTTTCTATAAGCTTCGTAGATGGTACCTAAACCAAATTCATTGAGATTGAGCTCGAACTCCCCATATCATGGGCCTCCTTACTCCTATAGCGGATCCATCCCACTCATTGTGGATCTCTCTCCTTAGTTCATGGATATCTCAACTTCCTTTCTTTCCTATAAGTGCAATGCTTGCAAAGAGAGTTGGGTTTCCATTTCAGACCTCTGAACTTACATAAATGTTGCGCAAATTTCCATTGGATTTCTTTCCATTTCAAAGGCTTAGGTTGAGGATCATTGCAAGGAGACTCCAACACTAAGGCACTTGGTTGTAAATATCATGTTCTTTATCATTAATACAAGTATTTGTTTCTTTCCCATATGTATGTGTTATAATGTTTATTGTAAGCCTCCTTGATCTGTTACATGGTTTATGTTGAAATATTTGATATATGTTATGCTTTGATCTCCTTTTTAGTTTTGTCTTTGTAGGTCTCTTCTTGGAGAATCAAGGGAGAAAGGCTGGAAGCTACAAAGAACAACAACGAGGGTCTGTTGTGCTATACAACAACCCCCCCATTTCATTTTTTAAAATCTTAGTCTTAAAATGCTAAATAAGAAATGGGTCCCCTTTAGAATATAAATAAAAGCAATAAAACTTTTGAGTACAATAAATTTTCCATAAAAGTCATATAAAAAATTTCTTTATGAGTATTTAGGACCACTCATCGCAAATCACAATTCTTTAGAACCCGTGAACATCCATTTGGAAAGGTGCGATGCGATCAGAGTCATAACAAAACCCTCATCGCGAAGTTTTTATCAAAGTAAGCCATTTATAAATACGATGTGATAAAACTATTGCGTCTCGCACATCATTAATCCCAAGGGATGACTTATAGAGTTTCATTGAAATCTTTCGATGCGATGAGGCCATCGCAATCGCATATCGCTGATTCATAGGGAAGTATCCAAAAAACTCCATTAAAATCTTGCGATGTGATAAGGCTATCACAATCGCATATCGCCGATTCATAGGGAAGCATCCAATACACTTCATTGAAGAATTGCGATGCGATTTAATTATCACATATCGCGCTCTTGATAAAAGCAAAGTAATAAATACTATGAATACATGCGGTATAGGGATAAATCGATTATAAAGAAATAACGTGATTTGCCAAGTTTGAAACTCGCCGTCTCCCTAGGTCAGCTCAACACTCATCGCAATCGCAACAATGCAAAGAAAACTTTCGAGCGTGGCGCTGATAACTCCCGATTTGAGATACGTGATTGTTACACAAATATTAAAATAATACAAATCTCTAATCACAAATTGCAGGGTCACGACACCTATTCTAAAAAGGACCATTACAAAACCTGCGATGTGACACATGACTTTAGTATTAAAGTTTCACGTTGGAAGGTACGGTAAAATGTTAAGGAGCAGTTATGGTTAATAGTTACGGTAAAACATTAAGGAGAAGTTATGGTTAAGTCCTTTAAGGATTTCATCCCTAGTAGCTATGTACAATATAAGATTTTTGCATCTAATGCGCGTAACTGCTTTTGGTCTATAATTTGTGTATTATCTTCTCTCAAGTTTTTTGACTATTACGGTCCTCTTTCTCATTTTGCAGAGCTGATCTAGAATCACACAATCAGGCAAGATGTCTAAGAAATCTTGAAAGGCAAAGGCCCCCATTACAGTGGAAGAAGGACTAGCAAAATTGGTGCTAATTGCAGATACTACCTGTCAAGGCCTTAGTAAAATCTCATGGGAAGGCATATATGCTTTACTTGAAGCAGAAAATCCAACGGAGATAGAAGAAGAAGCAACAACTAATGCAACTGACCAAACATAAAACACGCTCAGTGATTTGGCCAGCTCCTTCCTCCATAGAATAGCAGCCCATGCAAAATTTTTACCATATAATGATCTAGTGAGATGGGTAATCAAAAGTATTAATATAACAGACAGAGCTTTCTTTACAGCCGATGGAAGGATGTTTGGGACATTCAAGCATGAAGATATCAAGAAAATGTATCACTTGCCGGATCCCCAACAACACTATAACAAGGCATTCCTTGAAGCTTTCGCTAAGGAGAATGAGGTAGAATCAGACGCTATCAAATAGTGGAGACATTTTCCTAACAAGCATAAACATGAATCTTCTGGTATGTACTCTGTGGACTCCTTAGCATCTCCATATTGTTATGCTGCTGCTATGGTATGTAGGCTCTTTGGAAGTCTCGATTCTGCTAGATTTTTTATAGAAATGGTTCCATTGATGGAAGTAGCAATCAACTCCTTTATTATGGATTGGGCAACCATTCTATCAGATAAAATGGCCAGTCAAATACTAGATTATAGAAGGAACAAATTTGTCACCACTTGAGTTGTGGCCCCATTTTATATGAGTGCTTACATAATGGACACAATCCGTTTTAATTCCGACTTTCCCATCCTAAGTTGGAAATGGACTGTTCAGGATCTAACTCCCATTCACATTTATCATAAGTATTTATGGAAGTCTGACTACAAGAACCATATATACAGGATTTGCCATGGTTTCATTGTGCCTGTCCATCAAGCCATCTTTAACAAACCTACTCCTCGACTGTCTGACGAGGCTAGCATTGATTTAACTTCAATCGACAGTTGGTTCGGGGAGGAAAAGTTCACCTATATTAGGGTTTTTGGTAGTATTACAGACCCTCATGTCCTTCCACTCTATATTCCAGATAAGTTATTAGCTAAGGAAATAGCATACCAGATAGTGGAAAAAGGGATGTCTAGAAACCTTAAAGACTCTAAAAACAAGTGTGGCTTTCATTTCCCCTCTGCTGTGGCACTTACACATTGCATGATTTTAAACATGCTGAGAAAGAAGCAGAGAAAACTAAGGATCTGAGTCTAGCGGTGATTCCTAAAAGACAGTATGATCCAAACAAGGTCGCTTTCAATTTCACCAGTCAGGTGAAAGCTAGTAAATTTATACATGAGAATGATGAGTTTGATGACTTATTCACTTCAACAGAGTTATTCTCACAAGTAACTCATCTAGCAAGATTCAAATTGGGAGCCGAAAAGATGGACAAATTCATGGAATACATGACACGGAGGTTACAAACATTACCTCTAGATTTATTAAATACTACCCCTACTGTTTAACAAGCAAAGCACAACGGGAGCAAACTATTGAAGAGATTTTCGGGGAAGGGGAAACAAGTGAAAAGACCAGTGAACCCCTTAGCACAGATGTTCATATTGACCCCATCTTGATTAAAGAATGGGAGCAATTTGATCAGCAAATCAAAAGCCAGAGCGACCCCCAAAACATTACCACATCAGCATCGACCGCAACACAACGGCCCATCGTTACTGATAGTGCAATTGAAGGGACACCCAGTACAGACATAGCTCAGAAAGAGATTGAAATAATCCTTGAAAATCCTTCAGGAGAAATTACATTGAATATTGAGGAAATACCACCCTTGGATGTATTTTACAGCCCAAAACACAGGGCTGTAGTCAAGAGGCAGAGGAAGAAGAGGAAAATAGACCAGACATCATCCACAGCTCCTCAATCTGAATTTATGAATGTTATATGGAAGGATTTAGAGGTCAATCCTTCTGAGGATTTGACTAAGTTATCTCAATTTGCAGGGGCATACACAGCTGCTACAATTGATAAGGCAACTGAAGTTAACCAATTGATCAAAGAAAAGGATCAAAGGATTAATCAGCTTGAAGAACAAATAGCAGTAGAACAACAGAAGATTAATCGGCTTGAGGAACAGTTGGTAGAAGAAAAACAAAAGAACGAGTAGCTTGAAGTACAATTAAACCTGGAGAAACAGAAGATTGACCAGCATGCCATCCAGAAATAACAATAGTTGTCTCAAGAGCTCGAACACCTTCAATTGAAACATCAACAAGAAATTAAGGCTAAAGAGGGGAAAATCTCACAGCGACAACTCTATATAGAACAATTTAGAGATTATCCTAAGGTCGAGGAATTTAAGAAGGAAGCCTTAGAAGCAAATAAAGCCTTATGTCAATAGCTCAATCTACTTTGCCATAAAATATCTCTTATCGACCCATTATGCATCATAATTATATAACTGATTGATCAAGTAGTTAATACCAGATTAGAGTTTGAGGACGCAGATGATAAGGTCACAAATTACCTCTCCTGGCAAAGCACATTAGAAGGAATAGCTGCTAACCTACCGAAAGTTCAAGAGTCGCATAAAAAAATATTATTCTCAGAATGGGAAACTAAGTTGATAAAGGCAGAAAGGGCTACTTCCAGGGCCAGGGCTATAATGAACAATGTGATTGAGCTGGTAAATGATAATTTATATGGAGCCAATTTAATTTATGATTGTTCCCCAGGAAAGCTTCCAAAAGCAAAAGTGTTAGAAAATCAATGGAAGCAGGATTTGGCCACCAAAGATGAACAACTCAAAAGAGTACAAAGCCTTACTTGGGATGTGTATTGGTCCTTTTTTATCAAGCCACGCAACCAACAGATGACCATCAAATGCCTTGCCGATGCTGTTGATCACATGATGCCCGACCTTTCAGATGCCACGTACACGAGACAACTACACTCAAGGATGAGTCATCCTCCAGAAATTCAAAACATGCTCTCAATTTGTTAGTTGCGGATACAGGAGAAAAAATAGATATGATGAATCTTTTCAAAAGCAATTGCATTACTATTTTTGCAATTCAAATCCCAGATTTTAATGTTGGCAGTTCCAACAACTCTTAACGATTTTTGTAGACAGTTAGTTTTAATTCTATTATATAAACTGTTTCATGTTATTGAAGAAGGGTCCTCAATTTGTACAAAACCTAGACTTGATAAGTTGCACTTCTGCGCTTCTAAATTTATTTTTTATGAGCAGTGGATCAAGGTTTCAGATTTTTGTGAAAGAACTTTTTCAAGACCTACATTTTTGTATCTCCTGGAAGTTTCTGGGATAAAAAGGTGGAACCAGAATGTTACTTACATATCAAGACTCAAATGCATGTAGTATTTCTATCACTGTTCTTTTTGTCTTGATTTAATAAGCATTCCATTTAATTTGCTATTGTTGATATATTCACACGTTTCAAGCAATTCTATATTGAGTCGCTTTTGAATGATTTAGAATTGTTACATTAGAGATATATGTTAGCAATAAATATTATTATGTCATGCGATATGTTTTTGTAATTACTTTGTTTAATTTCTTAAGAAAAGTAATCATTATTTAAATGCATCTTTCTATGGATAAGTAAACCATCTATATGATTATTTGTTTGCTAGGAATCATAAAAAATCGCATTGTTATAAGATTACCTAGGTTATATAGGTATATTTACATATTTTAAAGTCATAGATTCAACCATCTACCATCTTTGATATACATTTAAAACACTCATTTATCAAACCATACATTACTGGGAAACTGGTCTCATAACATCTAGTTGGAGCCACCATACCAAACGGAAAAGGAGCTATAGGTCCAGACCGGGTGGTTATCCCCAATGTTGGTGGTACAATTTTAGAAGCATCAACATTTTTGGCGCTAGAAGGAGGGCCTAACTGTGAATGGCGAGTAAATCTAAATCCACAGGCCATTCCAAGAGTAAAACTCCCTCACCATCTCCTCCAACTTCTCCTTCGCATTCTAAATCTCCTACTTCTAAGCGAGAAGTTGAAAATAAAAATACAACACCCATTGCTAAAACCCTAAACACACCAGACAATTCTTCTCTTCAACCCCCTGAAGTATAGTCTTTGATTCATAAACTCCAATGGTTTTCAATATCCCAAGAAGAGTCTGAGTTATCCCAAGGCAGTGTGACTTCGCAATATATGCCATCGCAGCCACTTACTAGAGCACAGAGTGAAAAACTTGGCATTCCACTAGTTCAATTCCCTCTACCAAGTCGAAAAAGGGGAAGACACCATATGAATTTAACAGTGAGACTCTGTCCTCATCATCGTCCATTCCATCCATATCATTGCAAGGTCATCCATCCCTTCCCAACTTCAGATCATAGTCCAAACAGGTATAGGAACTTCAACATCCTCTACCCAATCACTTTCAACTGCTTCATCACCCTCTTCTACTATTAGCTCAACGATGGCACATAATCAACCTCAACCAAGGCCATGGACCAACCCAGGAGCAGTAAGAATGCTTGCACCTTTGAGTTAATTGCCAGCACATCTTGAAAAATGGTTACCAAAATTTAATCATGACATTGGCCTATTAGTGGAAGAACATATAAATAATTTCATGTTATCAATCAACTTGAATGGAGTAATGGAAGAAGATGTTGTTGTTAGACTATTCCATACACTCTACAAGGAGCAGCAGGATTGTGGTACTTTCCATTACCACCAGGGTCTATCAATAGCTGGGATGCTTTTTAGGAGCAATTTCTAACTAAGTTTGGAGACGATAGGTATACAACCACTTTGATTAATGATCTCTCGAATCTGAAATCCAAATCAAAGGAACCCATCAAAGACTTCAACTCAAGCTTTAATAAGTTGTTGAATAAAATCCCTGCCACATCCAAGCCTAGTGAGGAAGTACGAAATGAATGGTCTATCTCTGCCTTGCCTTCAAACATAGACATCTTCGTTGATAGGGCTACTAAACAAACATTAGCAGAAAATATGAAGGAAGCAATCGCTGTTGAAAAACGTATCCTTGCTTTGGGAAAGAAAAACGCTCTCGAGGAAAGGAAATCCAAAAAAGTTACCTTTAGAGATGATTCAAAGAAGAAAGCAATCAAGGATCCATATGAAATGGAAGGTTTACAAAAATTTCTTAAAACCATGTCTAATGAAATGGTTGAAATTAAAAAGTAGGTGGCAGAAACTTCTACGAAAAAACCATTTAGGAACTTTAAAAGGAATCAGTCAGCTGATCCTAAACCGCCCAATGCTATATCTAATGCCGAATCTGATCTGGGTGATGATGAAGATGAAGATACAGTTTTATCACCTGAAGAAACAGAAGAAGATGAAACAGTTGAATGTCATGGAATGTAGGACTTTATCTTACCCAATTCTGATAATGAAAGTGAACATGAAGCTCTCCCAGTAAATACCAGAAGAAAAAATATAGTTGAGTCTAATCAAACAAATTGCAAGAAGAAAAACTCAAGTACCTTCTTCTCCTCTTCCAACTAGTGTATTATCCAACGCTACTAAATGATCAGGTAAGCCACCATCTTATAAGGTGGATGCTACTGATGCTGTTTTAATTGGGGACAGGTCAAATTCTCATACTCCTCCTTTGTCTTAACTTATGAGATCTACAATAGAAATTTGCATAACTGCTTGATAGATTCAGGGGCTTCATCAAATATAATGCCAGCCTCAATTTGCTCCAAGTTAAGCATTGAGCCCCAGAAGTCTACAGTACATATAGTTCAGTTAGATCGAACTAAGGTACAAAGAATTGATATCAGATTATCAGCTGATCCCAGGGTTGTCCAAAGAATTGATATATTAATTGCTGGCATCCCTGAGTTTTATGGTTCGATCCTTAGTAGAGATTGGTCCAAAAAACTTCACGGTTATATTTCGACTGATTGGTCTCACATGTGGCTTCCCTATAATGGGAAACCAAATCAAATCAAAATAGATCGCAAAAAACATTTGACCCATACAGTAATCGAGTTTGAACAAGAAAATCAACCTATAGCCTTCAATAATAACATTCTCGGAAACTATTCGGCTGAGTCATTTTTTGGAAATTTTAATGCTCAACAATCTCCTTTTCCTATTAATAGTGTCATATCGCAAATCGAAATTTTTTCCCATACTGATACCTCAAAGTGTGTTAGTGTTGCAGATGAACTTGTAAATAAGCCTTTGTTTTGGTCTTTGTATTTTGATGGATCAAAATCCAATGACGATGCAGGAGCAGGATGTATTTTAGTTAGTCCAGAAGGAGAAAAAATGATGTTATCATGTAGATTAGAATTTGAGTGTACCAATAACACTGTGGAATATGAGGCATTGATTCAAGGGCTCTATAAAGCAATAGGTCTGGATATCCAATATCTGAAAGTATTTGGTGATTCTGAAATTGTCATTAGATAAGTGAGAAATACTATCCATTGTCTCTCAGGTCATATCAAACATTATCAATCACTTGTTCAAGATCTCATAACTCATTTTCTAGCATTTGACATTTCTCCTATTCCTAGATCACAGAATGCAACAACCGATCTTTTGGCTAATGTTGCTTCTAAACTCCTTCCATCCGAGGATTATAGTCCAGATAGATTTTCTATAGAATTAATTTTTTGGCCATCTGTCCCAGATAATGTCACTAATTGGCGTGTATTTAATCATGATGAGGATATATTAAATTTCCTGATTTATGAAAGATCTTATGACGATCAGATTATCGATGAAAGTGATCATGATCTTCAATTAAAACAAAGACTCAATCAAAATCCTATTCCTAAATCTGTGGTCAAGCTAGAAGATCTTTATGATATTAAGGATAGATTCAAAAAGGTCACTAATGCAAAACTTCAAAGTTCTACTTTAAGGTTTGAATTAGTAAATCTTGGCCCTGAGGCCAAACCCCAGAATGTCAATCTAGGACTTGGCCTTTCATCAGATGAAAGATTTGCTTTCATTAGATTATTAAACAAATACAAAAATGTTTTCGCTTGGAATTACGAAGATCTGAAAACTTATGATACCTCTATCATTCAACACACAATTCCAATGATTTCTGATGAGAAACCTGTACAACAGAAGCTAAGGAAAATTCACCCAAATCTTGAAAGTCAAATCAAAACAGAGTTGAATAAACTCCTTAAAGCTAAAATAATCTTTCCTGTCAGACATTCTAAATGGGTCTCAAATTTGGTACCTGTAAGAAAAAGGAATGGTGATATTAGGATTTGCATAGATTTTAGAAATCTCAAAAAAGGATGTCAGAAAGATAATTTCCCATTACCAGCAATGGAACAGATACTTCAATCAGTTGCTGGCTCAGAGTTAATGTCTTTTTTTGATGGTTTTTCAGGATACAATCAGATATTGGTACATCCAGACGATAGATTAAAAGCAACATTCAGGACTAAATGGGGAACATATGCTTATCAGAAAATGCCTTTTGGTTTGATAAATATTGGAGCTACTTTCCAACGAGCCATGGATATAGCCTTCAAAGGTTTGATCAATCGGACAATCGTTGTTTACTTAGATGACATAACTATCTATTCTAAGAAAAGGGGCAATCATCTGCATGATTTAAAACAGATCTTTGAACGTTGTAAAAGATATGGGATTTCTTTAAATCCCAAGAAATCATTCTTTGCTATTAATGAAGGTAAACTCTTAGGGTTTATTGTATCCAAAGATGGCATATACATTGATCTGGATAGGATAAAAGAGATTTCTGATATTCCTTTGCCACATAATAAGAAATTTATGTAATCATTTTTGGGATAGATAAATTTTGCGAAAAGATTTGTTCCTGATTTTTCTCATACAGTTTTACCCTTGCAATCTATGATTAAGAAAAGTTCAGTTTTCAAATGGGGACATAATGAAAAAGAGGCTTTTGACTCTATCAAACAAGCAATCATTAATTTTCCTGCATTGAATACTCCGAATTTTTCTAGTCATTTTATTTTGTATACTTTAGCCACTGAAACATCTTACGCTGCTTTTTTAACACAGATCAATGACCAGCAAGTAGAAACACCCATATCTTTCTTTAGTTCTAATTTGCAAGGTGCTGAGCTCAACTATTTCGAAGTTGAAAAACAAGCTTTTGCTGTATTTAAGTCTATCAAACACTTTAGACCATTCCTTCTAAAAACACATACTAAAGTAATAATATGTTATGAAACCAGCTCAAGAAAAGATAGAAAAGATAGATCAACGCCCTAGAATTCAGCCTCTTCGAGGGGGCAACCTCCTTTACATTACATAAATGAACAATTCTTGGATGATCCAAATGACAAAACCTCCTTTCTATATATAGGAGTCTAAGGAGTCACAATATAATCCAGCCGACCTAACAATAATAATATAAAGCCACAAAAATAACAATAGAGGGATTCTATGGGGCACAGAAATAACAATATGGGGGTAATAGGGGCACAACAATATAAATAAGGGGTATAACTACAATAGTAATGGGGTAATCACTAGTATTATAGGGACCCAACATGCCCCTCTCCTTCAAAAAAGTGTTGTCCTCAACGCTTGAGTAGTTCTGGATACTTCTGCATAAAACTCTCATCCTCCCATGTGGAATCTTCAGCGAATAAGTTCTTCCACTTGATAAGATACTCTGAAATTGATCGATTTCGTAGCTGTCGAGTTCTTGTTTCTGTGACTGCTTCCGGTTCTAATATAATTTTTCCTTCCTCGTCAAGTTTTGGCAATATTGTTTGAATTGGAAGCTTGTCACCTATAACCTTCTTTAAACATGAAACATGGAAAACTGGGTGCAATCGAGAAGCTGCAGGAAGCTCCAATTTGTATGCCATAGTACCAATCTTTTGCAACACCTTGTACGGACCATAATACTTTGGTGATAATTTATTATCCTTCTTAGCTTGCTTTAGGGACATTTTCTTATATGGTTGTAGCCGTAGGAATACCCAATCACCTACATCAAAACTTCTTTCACTGCGATGTTGATCTGCCTGTTGTTTCATTCTATTTTGTGCCAACATGAGGTTATCCTTTAAGAGTTGGAGGACTTGTTGTTGATGTTCGATGTGATGTTCCACTACCTGAACCTTAGAATTTTCTCTTAAATATGATGTGATGGATGGTGGTTGATACCCATAAAGTGCCATAAATGGGGTCATTTTTGTTGCTGTATGGAAGGAAGTGTTATACCACCATTCAGCCAGAGGCAACCATTTGACCCATTGTGTCTGTTTATCAGATACAAAGCAACGAAGATATCCTTCCAAACATTTGTTTACTATCTCAGTTTGCCCATCAGATTGAGGATGATAAGATGAGCTATGAGCTAACTGAGTACCAAGACAAGAAAATAATTCTTTCCAAAAATTTCCAGTGAAAATGGGATCTCTGTCACTTACAATAATCTTTGGGTTTCCATGTAGCTTTTGAACTGTTTCCATAAATGCAGTAGAAACTGTACTGGCTTTAAATGGATGTGATAATGCACAAAAGTGTGCATACTTGGTAAGTCTGTCAACTACCACCATGATGACACTCTTTCCCTCAGACTTGGGTAAACCTGTGATAAAATCCATTGAAACCTCCTCCCAACGTTGGCTTGGAATGGATAAAGGTTGTAATAGACCCGATGTCTTAATTGTTTCAACTTTATTTTGCTGGCAAACCAAACATTCCGCCACAAACTTTTGAATATCTGATTTAAGGCCATCCCAAAAAAATTCCTTCTTAACCCTGTGGTAAGTTTTTAAAAATCCTGAGTGCCCTCCTAAGGGAGAAGTGTGCAATTCCATAAGAATCTTTTTTTTTAGCTGGGAATTCTTACAGAGGTATAAGCGATCTTTGTACCATAACGAATCATTTTGCCAGCTAAATGTATCAGAAGTACTGGAATCTTGTTGTAGCTTTCGAATAAGTGCCCACACTTCTTCGTCGTTCTTCCATTCCTCCCTTGCTTCATTTATCCAATCTGGTTGGATAATAGAAATGGCACACAACAATGCTTCCACATCCTCATCCTTTCTTTTGAGTGCATCTGCCACCACATTTTGCTTCCCTTTTTTGTAGATGATTTCAAAGTCATAACCCAACATCTTTGTGACCCACTTTTGTTGCTCTTCAGAGGATAATCTTTGTTCTAAAAAGTATTTAAGGCTATCATGATCCGTTTTTACCTTGAAGTGTCTTCCCATTAGGTAGGGTCGCCATTTCTTAAGTGCATGGAGTATTGCCAACATTTCCTTCTCATAAATAGCTTTGCTTAAAAACTTTCCCTTGATTGGACGACTTTCAAAAGCAATGGGTCTTTCATCTTGCATTAGAACATCACCAATTCCATTTCCTGAAGCATCACATTCCACAATAAAGGTTTTTGTGAAGTCCGGCGTAGCTAAGACCGGTGCTTGGCACATTGCCTCTTTAAGATGTTCAAAGGCCTTTGTTGCTTCTAGAGTCCATGAAAATGAATCTTTCTTCAATAATGTTGTTAGAGGTGCTGCTATTTTCCCATAATTCTTAACAAACTTGCGATAATACCCTGTCAACCCAAGAAATCCTCGCAGATGCTTTATGGATGTGGGGATTTTCCATTCCTTAATGGCTTTAATTTTGCTAGGGTCTACCTTAACTCCTTCATGAGATACAATATGACCCAAATATTCCACCTCCTGGACTCCAAAGAAACATTTGGATCTTTTTGCATATAATTGTTTCTCCTCCAATAGTTGTAGCACCCTGTCAACATGTTCAACATGATCCTTCCAAGACTTGCTGTAGATTAGTATATCATCAAAAAATACTAACACAAATTTTCTAAGGAATGGTTTGAAAATTGAATTCATCAAACCTTGAAATGTTGAAGGTGCATTGGTAAGGCCAAAAGGCATGACCAAAAATTCATAATGACCCTCATGAGTTCTAAATGCCGTTTTCGGAATGTCTTCAATCTTCATTCTGATTTGATGATATCCCGAACGAAGATCCAACTTGGTGAAGTAAATTGATCCATGCAATTCATCCAGTAATTCATCAATAACAGGAATGGGGAACTTATCTTTAATAGTGAGCTTGTTGAGCTCCCTATAATCCGGACACATGCGCCATGATCCATCCTTCTTGTGCACCAATACTACTGGAGCTGAGAAAGAACTTTGACTTGGTTGAATTATACCAGCCTCTAGCATTTCTGCAACCATACGTTCAATTTCACTTTTTTGGGCATAGGGATATCTGTACGGCCTGATGTTTGGAGGAACACTTCCTGGAATCAGATGAATAGCATGATCATGATCACGCATAGGTGGGAGACCTTTGGGAGTCTCAAATACCTTGGAATGATTGTCCAGGACATTTTGGAGATCTAGAGAAATAGATGATTCCAATGTGGAAACATCTAGCAAACATAATTGTGCAATTACACCTCTTTGCTCCTTTTTTAGAAGCTTTGTCATGCCATTAGAGCTGATTATCTTTCCTGGTTTCCCTGCAATACCCCTTAATTCATCAGCACCTCCCATTGGACTCCTAGTACAACATCAGCACCTCCCATTGGAATGGAAAGCATTGGGCTAGTCAATACATATTCTCCCATGGATAGCTTGATATTATGGCACTTTCCAGAGCAATTTATTGTTCCTCCATTTGCAATCATCACTTGACACTCTGGTGCTGGATATAGGAAGCAATTCAATTCTTTTGCTACCCTACAATGAATAAAATTGTGGGTGCTTCCTGAATCAATCAACACTATTACCTTTTTCTTCTTGATTTGTCCTTCTATCTTGATGGTTTGAGGAGTGGTAATTCCCGCCAATGCATTACAAGATATGGTCGGATTTATTTGTTCTTCATCTAGGCTTTGTTCCTGGAGTATATCTTCTTCTTTTGACCTTTCTTGCTCCTTTTCTTCTTCCTCTTCACAATCTATGTAGAATAATTTCTTCTCAGCACACTTATGACCTTTAGTGTATTTGCTATCACAACTGTAACAAAGCCCTTTTGCTCTTTTTTCTTCCAATTGTTGTGGTGTCAACCTTATAGGTTGTGGAAGACTAGGGGCAACAACACTTCCGTCTTTATAGTTGTGAGTGGTATGCTTCCTGGTTGCCATAATTTTGCTTTCCATTTTTCTTGCTAACCTGAATGCCTTCTCTAATGAATCAGGTTCCCAAAGGCGAACATCATGTTGGATATTATCCTTTAAAGACCCTATGAACACATCAATCCTATGCTCCTCTGGAATATCTTTTACCCTTATGTTCAATTTTTGGAACTCCTCAATGTGCTCCATTACTGAACCCTTTTGTTTGAGACTTATCAATTGGCTAAAAAAAGTGTTGCTTTTTGTATCTTCATAATGTGCTATCAATTCTTCCGTAAAAATTGCCCAAGTGATAAATTGTTTACGAGAGCAAAGCCATTGATACCATACAAACTGATTTGGTTCCAAATATACAGTTGCCATACGTACCTTTTGTGCGTTTTGCACATTATTGAGATCGAAGAATTGCTCCATCTGTAATATCCATGTGGCGGGATCCTTGCCATCAAACTTCCTCATATCGATTTTTGGAATATGGAGATTCTTCGATCCAACATTAGCGTCTATGGAATCATGATTAACATTTCTTTTGTTCTCATCATGAGTTTCCTTTACTACCTTTTCACCATTAGTGACCCTTTCTTGTAGCAACTTCTTCAATTCTTCCATGTCTGTCTTCAAATCTATCTTCAAATCTGCCATTGAATCCTCCATCTTAGCTTCCATGCCCTTTATCTTACATTCCACGCCATTTATCTTAGATTCCACGCCACTTATCTTAGCTTCTGTTAGCTTTTGTGAGCGTGACATTTGTTGCACTTGTTCTTGTAATTTTGATATATCATGTAGCATTTCTTCCTCTTCTTCATGAGTCATGCTAGAGCTTTCAGGTTCCTTACTAGGTGTTTTCATTTTCTTTCCTCGGGGCATCAGTTACCGATAATAATGCTTTACTATGCCCTTTGAATTCCGTTAAACCAAGCTTACACAAAAATTAAAATAAAAACTACACACCTTTTTTCACTTTATAGAAGCCCGATATTGAATCTGATGTATCTCTGTAATTTCAGATCATCCAGTTCTGAAATTGCTACCTGTAGTAGCTTTCTACGTCCTCTTTCCAATGCCACAAGTCTGAGCCAAATTGGATTCTCCAAGGAAGAGTTATGTGAAATCTCCCACAGTGACTTGCTTTTAGACTGGTTCAGTAGAGCGAACTTGTACGACGTGCCACGAGTCACTGTTTCAACCTTTGAATCTGAAACACACACACAAGAAACTACAGTCCGTCCTCTTTCTTTACCTTCTTACGAAATTTCAATCCGATCCCCAGAGAGAAAGTTATGACGATTTTCCCCAGGTCACCTGTTTTGAATGTAATTCAGGAGTCTGCAAAAATACCAACTTCCTCAGATCATATCTCCGCAAATATCGCGCGAAAAGCTCTGAAATTTGGACCCAAGGTTCAGCACGATTTCTTCTCAAATGGGTTTTTTTTGCGACTTCTGAAACGTCACAGAAAAAAATTTATAGCGAAAATTCCACGATGACCTGTTTGGAGCAGCGAAACCCTAGAATCCAAAGCTCTGATACCAAATGTTATGAAACCAGCTCAAGAAAAGATAGAAAAGATAGATCAACGCCTTAGAATTCAGCCTCTTCGAGGGGGCAACCTCCTTTACATTACATAAATGAACAATTCTTGGATGATCCAAATGACAAAACCTCCTTTCTATATATAGGAGTCTAAGGAGTCACAATATAATCCAGCCGACCTAACAATAATAATATAAAGCCACAAAAATAACAATAGAGGGATTCTACGGGGCACAGAAATAAAAATACGGGGGTAATAGGGGCACAACAATATAAATAAGGGGTATAACTACAATAGTAATGGGGTAATCACTAGTATTATAGGGACCCAACATAATACCATTCTCTGCAGTGAGATAATTGCTAATTCAAAGGGAAGTAGGAGAGAAGAGAGCTAACTGGGTAACAACTTTACAAGAGAATGATATTGATATTAAACCAGCGAAAATTGTTAGGGGGCAAGGTTTTTGCTGGTTATTGGCAGGAGCTTCAAATATTCGAGACCATGAATATTCAAACAATACTGCACAAGTAAATGAGATAAGTATCATTAATTCTGAATTTCAATATGCTAATCTTATCTTTTACTTGAAAAATGGATATGCTCCCCCTGAATTCAGTTACAAAAACAAATGTGCCTTAAGATTAAAAGCCAAACACTTTGAAATCATTGATAATGTGTTATTCAGGAGAAACTATGATTCAATTTTATTAAGATGCCTTGAAAAAACTGAAGCACAAATGGTTTTGCAGGAATTGCATGATGGCCCAGTAGGTGGACATTTTGGAGGAGACACTACAGCTCACAAAATACTACATGCTGGATATTATTGGCCGACTTTGTTTAAAGATGCCCATGACTATGTAAGGAAATGTAAGATATGCCAAACTGCTAGCGGAAGACAAAGGAAACCAACCTTTCCTTTACAACCAGTAAACATTGAGCAACCATTTGAACAGTGGGGGCTTGATATTATAGGAGAGATTGTTCCACATTCTTCCAAGCAACACAGATACATCCTCATGGCCACGAACTACTTCACAAAGTGGGTAGAAGCAATTCCACTAAAGGTAGCCAATTCTGATGCAATTATTGAATTTATTGATTAGTTCATCATTACAAGGTTTGGTTTACCTAACGCGCTTATTTTTGATAATGCATCTTATTTTTCTGGGAATAGTATAGTTGAATTTTCTCTTAAGAGAGGTTTTAAGTTAAAATACTATGCAAATTACTATCCTCAAGGAAATGGCTTAGCAGAGTCAACTAACAAAAATCTCTTCAAGATTATTAAAAGAACCATTGATCAAAATCAAAAGAATTGGCATAAATCTTTAATATTTGCATTATGGGCAGATCGCATAACTCAAAAGGCCTCAATTGGTACTTTTCCTTTTAACTTGGTGTATGGGAAAGAAGCTGTAATACCGCCAAATTTAGCACTCCCATCTCTAGCCCTAGTACAATTTATTGAAGAAATTCCTTCTTCCTCTATTCAATTGAGGTTTGATCAAATCCTTAAATTGGATGAGGAAAGAGAAAAGGCCAAAATTACTCATGCTAAACATCAACAAATCATTAAATCTTCTTTGGATGCAAGTTCTGCCAGCTCAAAAACATTACAGATTGGTGATCTTGTTTTGAAATGGGTCAAAGCACACGAAGACAAAGGTAAGCATACCAAATTTCAGAAGATGTGGCTTGGACCATTTTAGATCATTGAAAAGATAGGCTCATCAACATTTCTACTGCAAGACTTATTAGGAAAGAGATATTCTCTTCCTATGAATGGGCTTACCTTAAAGAAATTCTTTTTCTAAGAAGGTAACCCCTTCTTACATGTACATATTCTTTATGCAAGCTAGTTTCTTTTAGGAAATAATGTTGTAAATAGTCTCCCATTGGCTTTTCACTATTGAAAAGCTCTTTGAAAGAATATTGTGAATACTTGCTTTCATAAAGTCGAAACTTTCGAGGAAATGATTACAGTTTTGGAAATTAGATAAAACATGAAACTCTGAGATCCTCTTAAATTTGTGAAATCTTCCAAACTTTGAAAATACAGTAAATCATTTTGAGTTTTATAAAGTTGAGAAAGGTTATTTACAAAAAGGTAAAGACTTTCTCTAGCTAAGCATCCACAACTCTAGAATTTTCATCCACAAACTCTTAAGGAGTAAGTCATTCACCCCATTCACTAGGTTTATGATTTTTCAGTGTAATTCTAAAATATATCTGATTTAAAAGATAAGAGGTCTCATGACGAGCCTGCTTACCATGATCATAGGGAACTAATTAAACTTACATTACCAATGCTGCATATCAAAACAAGGTAATGGCTTATGATCATAAGACAAGGGGTCTCATTACGAGCCAGCTTGTTCAATTCAATTACAACCGGTGAATGGCATTGTCATCATCTGGCTCCCAAACCAGGACAATGGCTTTTATACAAAAAATAAAAATAAAAAAATACATGTAGAAACATCTTTCTGGATTTATCTTTCAAAAGTTATACTCTTAGATGGATGGGACACTGAATGATTGATGGTTAAAAGGTAACCCTATCGAGACTATAAATGTTTGCTGGCAGCAGAGGCACTACCTGTGACTAAAGACTAAATTTAAAAGCTAGGTTGGAAGAGCCCCCTACTTTATCCTTAACAACCAATCAAAGCTTGAAGAAACCAAAAAATGTTATTATTTTATCATAAGGGTTTGTAAAATAAGTTGCAAAATTGATATTTTCTTTATTCAAAGTAAATTTTTATCTAACCAATTCTTAGATAGTTGTCTTTTTCCTCAATTCATTCTACTTAAGAAAGTTTTAGAAATTTCATTATTTTTCATAGATAACTGGTTCTCCCAGTGAATCGCCAATTGTTGTGCTATACAACAACCCCCCCATTTCATTTTTTAAAATCTTAGTCTTAAAATGGTAAATAAGAAATGGGTCCCCTTTAGAATATAAATAAAAGCAATAAAACTTTTGAGTACAATAAATTTTCCATAAAAGTCATATAAAAAATTGTTTTATGAGTATTTAGGACCGCCCATCGCAAATCACAATTCTTTAGAACCCGTGAACATCCATTTGGAAAGGTGCGATGAGATTAGAGTCATAACAAAACCCTCATTGCGAAGTTTTTTTTTTTTTTTTTTTTTTTTTTTTTTTTTTATTATCAAAGTAAGCCATTTATAAATACGATGTGATAAAACTATCGGGTCTCGCACATCATTAATCCCAAGGGATGACTTATAACGTTTCATTGAAATCTTGCGATGCGATGATGATTATCGCAATCGCATATCGCTGATTCATAGGGAAGTATCCAAAAAACTCCATTTGAATCTTGCGATGCGATAAGGCTATCACAATCGTATATCGCCGATTCATAAGGAAGCATCCAATACACTTCATTGAAGAATTGCGATGCGATTTAATTATTGCATATCGCGCTCTCGATAAAAACAAAGTAATAAATATTATGAATACATGTGGTATAGGGATAAATCGATTATAAAGAAATAACATGATTTTCCAAGTTTGAAACCCGCTTTCTCCCTAGATCAGCTCAACACTCATCACAATCGCAACAATGCAAAGAAAACTTTCGACTGTGGCGTTGATAACTCCTGATTTGCGATACACGATTGTTACACAAATATTAAAATAATACAAATCTTTAATTGCAAATCGCAGGGTCACGACTCCTATTCTAAAAAGGACCGTTACAAAACTTGCAATGCGATATATGACTTCAGTGTTAAAGTTTCACGTTGGAAGGTACGGTAAAACATTAAGGAGCAGTTATGGATAGGAGTTACGGTAAAACATTAAGGAGAAGTTATGGTTAATTCCTTCAAGGATTTCATCCGTGGTAGCTATGTACAATATAATATTTTTGCATCTAATGCGCGTAACTGTTTTGGGTCTATAATTTTTTTATTATCTCCACTCAAGTTTTTCAACTGTTACACTCCTCTTTCTCATTTTGTAGAGTTGATCTAGAACCACACAATCAGCAAGATGTCTAAGAAATCTCGAAAGGCAAAGGCCCCCATTACAGTGGAAGAAGGACTAGCAAAATTGGTGTTAATTACAGATACTACCTGTCAAGGCCTTGGTAAAATCTCATGGGAAGGCATATATGATTTACTTGAAGCAGAAAATTCAATGGAGGTAGAAGAAGAAGCAACAACTGATGCAACTAACCAAAAATAAAACATGCTCAGTGATTTGGCCAGCTCCTTCCTCCATAGAATAGCAACCCGTGCAAAAGTTTTACCATATAATGATCTAGTGAGATGGTAATCGAAAGTATTAATATAACAAACAGAGCTTTATTTACAGCTGATGGAAGGATGTCCGGGACATTCAAGCTTGAAGATATCAAGAAAATGTATCACTTGCAGGATCCCCAATGACACTATAACAAGGCATTCCTGGAAGCTTTCGCTAAGGAGAACGAGGTAGATTCAGACCCTATCAAACAGTGGATACATTTTCCTAACAAGCATAAACATGAATCTTCTGGTATGTACTCTATGAACTCCTTAGCATCTCCATATTTTTATGCTGCTGCTATGGTATGTAGGCTCTTTGGAAGCCCCGATTCTGCTAGATTTTCTATAGAAATGGTTCCATTAATGGAAGCAACAAACAAATCCTTTATTATGGATTGGGCAACCATTCTATCAGATAAAATGGCCAGTCAAATACTAGATTATAAAAGGAAAAGATTTGTCACCACTCGAGTTGTGCCCCCATTTTATACGAGTGCTTACATAATGGAAACAATCTATTTTAATTCCGACTTTCCCATCCTAGGTTGGAAATGGACTATTCAGGATCCAAACCCCATTCACATTTATCATAAGTATTTATGGAAGTTTGACTACAAGAATCATATATACAAGATTTGCCATGGTTTCATTTTGCTTGTCCATCAAGCCATCTTTAACAAACCTGCTCCTCGGCTGTCTGATGAGGCTAGCATTGATTTATCTTCAATCGACAGTTGGTTTGGGGAGGAGAAGTTCACCTATATTAGGGTTTTTGGCAGTATTACAGACCCTCATGTCCTTCCACTCTATATTCCAAATAAGCTATTAGATAGGGAAATAACATACCAGATAGTGGAAAAAGGGATGTCTAGAAACCTTAAAGACTCTAAAAAAAAAGTGTGGCCTTCATTTCCCCTTTGCTGTGGCACTTACACATTGCACGATTTTAAACATGTTGAGAAAGAAGCAGATAAAACTAAGGATCTGAGTCTAGTGATGATTCCTAAAAGACAGTATGATCCAAACAAGGTCGCTTTCAATTTCACCAGTCAGGTGAAAGTTCGTAAATTTATACATGAGAATGATGATTTTAATGACTTATTCGCTTCAGCAGAGTTATTCTCACAAGTAACTCATCTGGCAAGATTCAAATTGGGAGTTGAAAAGATGGACAAATTCATGGAATACAGGACACGAAGATTACATACATTACCTCTGGATTTCAAATACTAACCCTACTATTTAGCAAGAAGAGCACAATGGGAGCAAACTATTGAAGAGATTTCCGGCGAAGGGGAAACAAGTGAAAAGACCAGTGAACCCCTTAGCACAGATGTTCATATTGACCCCATCTTGATTAAAGAATGGGAGCAATTTGATCAGCAAATCAAAAGCAAAAGCGACCCCCAAAACATTACCACATCAACATCGCCCGCAACACAACGCCCCATTGTTACTGATAATGCAATTGAAGGGACACCCAATACAAACATAGCTCAAAAAGAGATTGAAATTATCCCTGAAAATCCTTTAGGAGAAATTACATTGAATATTGAGGAAATACCACCCTTGGATGTATTTTATAGCCCAAAACATAGGGTTGTAGTCAAGAGGCAGAGAAAGAAGAGGAAAATAGACCAGACATCATCCACAACTCCTCAATCTGAATTTATGAATGTTATATGGAAGGATTCAGAGGTCAATCCTTCTGAGGATTTGACTAAGTTATCTCAATTTTCAAGGGCATACACAGCCGCTACAATTGACAAGGCAACTGAAGTTAATCAATTGATCAAAGAAAAGGATCAAAGGATTAATCAACTTGAAGAACAAACAACAGTAGAACAACAGAAGATTAATCGGCTTGAGGAACAATTGGCAGAAGAAAAACAAAAGAACGAGCAGCTTGAAGTACAATTAAACCTGGAGAAACAAAAGATTGACCAGCATGCCATCCAGAAACAACAACAATTGTCTCAAGAGCTCGAACACCTTCAATTGACACATCAACAAGAAATTAAGGCTAAAGAGGAGCAAATCTCACAGATACAACTCTATATAGAATAGTTCAGAGATTATGCTAAGGTCGAGGAATTTAAGAAGGAAGCCATAGAAGTGAATAAAGCCTTATCTCAATAGCTCAATCTAGTTTGCCATAAAATATCTCTTATCGACCCATTATGAATCATAACTACATCATTGATTGATCAAGCAGTTAATACTAGATTAGAGTTTGAGGACGCAGATGATAAGGTCACAAATTACCTCTCCTGGCAAAGTATAGTAGAAGGAATAGCTGCTAACCTACCGAAAATTCAAGAGTCACATAAAGAAATATTATTATCAGAATGGGAAACATAGTTGATAAAGGCATAAAGGGATACTTCTAGGGCCAGGGCTATAATGAACAATGTGATTGAGCTGGTAAATGATAATTTATATAGAGCCAATTTAATTTCTGAATGTTCCCTAGGAAAGCTTCCAAAAGAGAAAGTGTTAAATAATCAATGGAAGCAGGATTTGGCCACCAAAGATGAATAACTCAACAGAGTACAAAGCCTTACTTGGGATGCGTATTGGTCCTTTTTGGTCAAGCTGCACAACCAACAGATGACCATCAAATGCCTTGCCGATGCTGTTGATCGCATGATGCCCGAGCTTTCAGATGCCACATACACGGGACAACTACACTCCAGGATGAGTCATCCTCCATAAATTCAAAACATGCTCTCAATTTGTCAGTTGCGGATACAGGAGAAGAAATAGATATGATGAATCTTTTCAAAAGCAATCACATTACTATTTTTGCAATTCAAATCCTAGATTTTAATCTTGGCAGTTCCAACAACTCTCAGCGATTTTTGTAGACAGTTTGTTTTAATTCTATTATATAAACCATTTCATGTTATTGAAGAAGGGGTCCTCAATTTATACAAAAAACTAGACTTGAGAAGTTGCACTTCTGCACTTCTAAATTTATTTTTTATGAGCAGTGGATTACTGTTTCAGATTTTTGTGAAATAACTTTTTCAAGACCTGCATTTTTCTATCTCCTGGAAGTTTCTGGAATAAAAAGGTGGAACCAGAATGTTACTTACAAATCAAGACTCAAATGCATGCGGTATTTCTACCGCTGTTCTTTTTGTCTTGATTTAATTAGCATTCCATTTAATTTGCTATTGTTGATGTATTCACACGCTTCAAGCAATTCTATATTGAGTCACTTCTGAATGATTTAGAATTGTTACATTAGAGATATATGTCAGTACTAAATATTATTATGTCATGCAATATGTTTTTATAATTACTTTGTTTAATTTCTTAAACAAAGTAATCATTATTTAAATGCATCTTTCTATGGATAAGTGAACCATCTATATGATTATTTCTCTGCTAGGAATCATCAAAAATTGCATTGTTATAAGATTACCCGGGTTATATAGGTATATTTATATATTTTAAAGTCATAGATTCAACCATCTACCATCTTCGATATACATTTAAAACACTCATTTATCAAACCATACATTATTGGGAAACTAGTCTCATAACATCCAGTTAGAGCCACCATACCAAACGGAAAAGGCACTATACTAAGGTCCAGACCGGGTGGTTATCCCCAATGTTGGTGCTATGATTTTAGAGGCATTACTAGGGTCATCAACAAGAATTTTGTTAAACAATATGAGTCTTTGCATCCTCTTGTATCTATGTTTTAGGCATGAGCTAGGGAATGTTTGCATTTATTTTTTTGTTTGTCTCTAGGCTGGGTTTCCAAGCCTAGGGAGATCTTGTTCTGTTCGCAAAATGAGATTTGTCCAGATAACAGGAAGAACAAAAGATTTCATTTGCGGGGCTGAAATTAAAGGTCATGCCCTACCTGTTACAATATTTCTAAAATTTTGATAATTACTTTTGATGTAGATATTATTTTAACTTGCTACAATATATCATTCAACAATTATACTTCATAAATTCAACAATAAAGAATAGTAGAATAATAGAGATCACAATGCACAAAAGAGAGACAAGATTTACCCTAGGAAAACCCACTATGAGGAAAAACCCAACAACCTTTTCAATAGAGAAATTATTCTTGTTCAATGAGAGACACACTTAGAACTATGGTTAGACCTGGTCTTCTCCTCCGAGTCAAGTCACCCAAATATGATCCTGCACTTTGCCTGCACTTCTATAATTTCAGCCCTCCTGCAACACTAGTTGCCCCAGAATTTCAGCCCTATAGTAGTTACCCTAGTAGCCCATAAAATTTAAGCCCCCTGCAATAGTTGCCCTAGAAACTGCGAATCACAGAGAAACAAATTCCTTTGCACATGCAAGTTTCCAGAGAGAGATAGGAGAGAGAAAATTAAACCTTCTTCTTCATCCTTATTTGTCCTTCTTGTCCTCCGCTCTCACTTGGCTAGAAGTTGTCTCGAGAGAGGAATGTGAATTGCCCAAATGAGGAGCTTGAACTACCTTTATATAATACTCTATCTAGGGTGAATGGACGTGTCTCTTAGCCAGGCCGACTTGACTTGGTGGGAAGCCGACTTGTCACTTTTGAAGCCAAATTGTTCATTTTAAAAATTCAAATTTACATCTTTTAAAAGTCGCAATGGGACTTTGACTCAAAAAAAAATTCCTTTGACTCAAGCATTTATAAATATTCTTTACAAGGATAAATATAATTACATCAAGTGATCACAAGTACATTATGAAGATTGGCCATAGTTACAAATCCAACACCCCCTCTTAACTAAGGATCATCGTCATATATGTTCCCAAATTGAACAAATTTCTCTAAATAAAAGGTTATCCATTATTACTAGCATCATCATCTATCATCAGCATCCACCAGTGGACATATCTGGGGCGGTACCAAGCCCATGGAAATGTCATCAGCATATCAGGACTCACTCCTCTAGAGTGATCAATCCTTAAATTCGATGGCTACCACCTAGGCCAAAAATGTTGATACCCTCAACTAGCAAGTACTCACTCACACTTCTTGGTGAGAACTTTGGGCCAAGACCTCACTCAACCCCTACCTGGTTGGTGATCGGGTCTAAATGTTGAACCAAACCTCACTTCACCCTACCTGGTGTGTGATCAAGGTCCAAGACCTCACTCCACCCTTCTAGTGTGTGATTAGGGTCCAAGTGTTGAATGACCTCACTCCACCATCCCTATTGTATGATTAGGGTCCAAGACCTCACTCCATCATGCCTAGTGTATGATTAGGGTCCAGTACCTCACTCCACCATTTATGGTGTGTGATCAGGGTCCTCCTCCAAGAGAAACTCACTCAACACTACTTGTTGAGCCCTTTAGGTCCCTTGAACCCATTCTCCTTTTCGGGAGAATTTCCACCTGTGCTGTAGAGAAATTAACACTCCCTCTTAATGAGAGGGGTGATCTCCACAAACCTCGACTTGTCTCTAAAGTCCACAAACTTGTCCCTTGGCAACGACTTCATTAGAACATCAATTTTCTGCTCATAAGTGGAGTTCTACTCGAGCCTTATTTGTAACACCCTCCTCCCACATTTACTCAAGTTAACCGATCGTTGGGCTAAACATGTGACGAGAGGCTACTCTAATGTGATTCAACTCCCCATATATAGTTAAGGAAGTGGAACTGACAAAACCAAACCAATCCTTCCACACATGCTACAAAACCTTCAGGAGCCAACCAACCCTTCCAGGTGACCAACCCCTGAGGCAACTTGACATTTCACTAATCTAGAACTCCATCCACTCCCGTGACAAGCCATGCATGTGACTGAGGCCTTCTAGTCACTCCCATAGTAAGGGCATGCCCAAGACTGTGGACATTTTCAACTATTTCTGAGCCAGTGACCCCAGATTTTGTGTCACTTTTTCATGGCCATGATTCAGGCCACTGCCTAGAACTTCATGAAACTTCCAGAAATGATAAATGACATTGGAACAAAAGTACTGATGCAAACACTTGATCAATGAATTGGATCCCTACTAGCCATGACCGACATTTCGTCAATCATGTCACAAATATGCAATCTACAGGTCATAACAACATATTTGAGCATAGGGGTCTCATATTTATGTGAGATTCATAAAGAAGCATTGTTTCCATATCACAATAGCTGCATTATTAGCTATTAGGTCATGAATTCATTGTAGATTCAATTACTAATCAAAACATGATGAAAGTCATACATCAAGTCTATCATAAAACATACTCATAACCAACATATAACCAACAGAAATAACAGGGATATAACAACCATAAAATCCACATATAAGCCAGTACAATTACACATGAAATACCAAGGAGAAGGAGCTCTTATTAATGAATGCATAATCTAACTAGGTCTAGGACTTCCACAAACCACTTGACCATAAATTGGGTTGAACCAAATCTTTCTTTCAGCCAATCACCCCCATGCCATATTCCAAGCATGAATGTGGGACTCATAACAAAACCAACCAGGGCTTCCTCAGGCTTTACTGCAATCCCCATGAGATCACTAGGCTTAAAACCTCATCAATACAACCAAACTTTACCACAATCACCACTAAATCACTAGGCCCTAAACAAGCATGGATGCCTCCGGATCTCTCCGCCTACATCGTGAGGAATTTATATGCCTCCTAGTCTCTAGGCTTTATCGTATATCTCTACATTCATCGGTCAAGGATTCCTAGGCCTAATCGAGACTCTAGTCTTCAGGTTTTACCGTATATCCCATCATTCACCGGTCGAGGATTCCTAGGCCTAATCAAGGCTCCACCCTCCATGATTTACCATATATCTTGTCATTCACTGGTCGAGTATTCCTAGGCCTGATTGAGGGCATGCACCTCTAGGATTTACCGTATATCCCGCCATTCACCGGTCGAGGATTCCTAGGCCCACCGAGGCACACAAAATCCAGCTTCACCACAATCCAAGTCTGGTTCAGGAATTCCTAGGCCCACCGAGGCACACAAAATCTGACTTTACCACAATCCAAGTCTGGTCCACGCATTCCTAGGCCATGTGTTCTTTCTTTTAGAGACTACCTCATTTAGTTTTGAAACCATTCGTCAATCCAGCTCAACCAAAAACAAGAGAACCCATCACACCATGGTTATCCGGAAATGGCAAGGCAAGGATGAAGAACACTGTCACACCTAGAAAAACCCATGGCAATGATAACAAGAGAACCAAATATACACACACATGTACCATGCATGCAAAAAATAGCAAGGAAATCACACATGCAAATCAATACTTGCAAATAATCCCTTTGTAGCTGATTGATCCTGCTCTTCCTTGCTTTATCTTTGCTTCCATTTGCCTTTTTGGTCCTTCCTTTGCTTTTTTGATCCAATGTTGAAGTGCTCCAAGAATGCTCTAAGTGTGTGAGAGAGAATAGAGAGAGAGATCTCCACCATAGAACTATCAAAAGCTTTTGAACTGATCCTCATAAGCCTTTTTGTTAATGAGGTATCTATTTTCCTCATTTTCCATCATTTCCTTCAATTTCCTCCTCACATGCAACATGTGACCTTTCACCTTCCTTTTCTCCTAATTTCCTTTATTTTCATAGATAAAATGCCAATTAATGCCACTTTCCCTTTTCAAAGCCTTTACCATTGCCTTTACTAATTTCCTTTAGCCATAATAACCAAAATGAACACCCACTAGGATGTTTTGCCAAATGTTTAGCTTAAAATACGTGTCCCATGACCTTGGTCTTATTTCGCCTTTATTACTTTATTATAGGGATTTTTTACTAGAGTTGTTATAGAACCCCCCCCCCCCCTTGGGGGAACATCATCCTCGGTGTTCAATGCAACCTATAACTAGCAAAACCATTGGAAACCAGAACATACTACCCATGGAGCCTTATAACCCAGCTCGTTGTAGTATTTACAATGAACAACCTACTGAAAATATGACAATAATACCATTTACTGGAGCTTTATAACACAAATCATTACGGTATTTATAATAACCACCACATATACTTATGCACATTTGCTTCAACCAACAAATAATCATATTGTTTATGGAGATTTATAAATCCAATTCGATACAATATTTACAATGATATACACATATGTACATTTACTCTAACCAACAAATAAAAGGATATGATGCCTGCATCTGCAATAAGGGAATCAATAGCCTGACACCTCGACCCCCAAAATAATACCAGGATTGACCTCCTTCCCGGAAAGTCCATACTCCATTGTCAAAGTCAAATCTACATCCAATGTCCAGTGCTACAATCCTCACGCCACTTGTCCTCTCAGTGAACAGTTACCAGCTCATTGTTGCAGGGCACGTTCCCAATGTGCATCTGATTACATCTGGCAATGCTAATGACCAAAACAAATCCATTCCCTACCTTCCCTTCTCTACTACACAATCCCTCGGGCAATCTGGTCACCCAATCCGTGCAGTCACTCATCCTCTAAGTTCCCTGACATCCCTTGTCCCAGGAAATCCATCCCTTGGCAAGGTTTCCTCGCATCAGAAGGTCCAAAACCCAAGGCATATCCTTGCTTCAAAACCATCATACCAGTCATAGCATGCTCATGGCAATCAATGGACACTATTGGGTACCAGTGTCCCATAATGGCCCTACTCCTGAATGCTTTACCAACATACTATTGCATGTTCCAAGTCCTTTTGTTGCTACTAATTCCTTGATAGCCAATTCCAACCACCCAAACTGGGCATTTTTCCATGCTTTCATGTACCAAGCACATAATTTCCATTAGACTCAAAACAAATTGAAATAAATCCAAATCATGCCTCATTGGTAGCTCATCAATGAGGTACATTTGCAATTTTGTTTACTTCCTGTCACAACAATACAATTAAAATCTTTGACCAATCATCATGTATAAACACATCACATTTGGTTAGCTCAAAACACAACCATCATAAATCAAAATCATGAGTCACATACAATCATCATAATCAGTCCTTTGCTTCTACCATTATGCTTGTCCTTTTTGTACACACATCAGATTGGTTTCCACACCCGACAAACACCCAATTCCTTCTCTTCAATCACGTACACATACATACAATATACATCATACGCCTACACCCACATACGACATACAACACCAAACAATACATGCACCTGCAACTGACATACAACGCATACACCTACACTCGACATATAAACACAACACATACACCTACATCTGATATACATCACGACACATACACCTGCACCCGGTGAACAATGTAACACAATACATACTCCTACATCCGATGTACAACACAATACACATACGTACACACAATACAACACAACGAATACATGTGTCACAATGCCATGACTACACAATGCACATACATAGTACCACATGTACGCAGCACAACATGTACAACATGCACACAATATCACATGTACAACATGTACACAATACCACCTATACACAACAACACCTGCACACTGTGTACACAACATCACATGTACATGACACCACCTGCACAATGTATACACAACACCAGATATACACAACACCACATGCACAACATGTACACGACACCACATGTACACAACACCACATGCACGACATGTACACAACACCACTTGCACACATCACCACATGTACAACATGTACACAACACCACATGTACAATCATGCACACAACACCATATGTACATAACACTGCATATACAACATGTACATAACACCGCATATCCAATATGTGGACAACGCCATATGCACACAACGTCGCATATCCAACATGTGCATAGTATAATATGTACACAACACCACATATCCAACATGTACATAACACCATCTATACCTAACACTGCATATGCAATATACACACAACACCATATATACAACAGGCACACAACATCATATGTACACAATACTACATATGCTACATGTACACAACACCAGTACTGCACATCCTAAGACCACACTGTCCTTACCAGGCAACCTTGCTTCTAGTGTCTTTCCACCATCCATGCTTTCCCTAGAATGCCGTAGATCACACTGCTTTCATCCAGCTGATGTATCCCTTGGCATTACCTACCATAACATATACATAGTATAGTCGCATAATATCAATTCATATCCACATGATATTGACCTCGTAGGTCTGTCAGGGCTACTCGTCCCACTTGATTCCTCATAAACCAAGAACCTCTTCATGCCATTCACCTGCATAAGAAATCATTCCTCCACAAGAATGATCCTAGACAACCCTGTCAAACAGTGACATATAAACATACATACGCATATATATATAAACATGAGCATAAGACAATCATGATCCTATCAGATAACAATATACATACATACATATATACATATAAACATTAGCATTAAACAATCGTGATTTATGATGAACCTGTCAGACAATGACATACATGCATACATGTATACATATGTATATATATATATATATATATATATATACATCAACATAATCATGATCACAACATAATTACCAAATAGCATAAGTTCAATGTTAAGAGAACTCCCTTTATTCCTGCACAACATACAACATTGAGAACAACAGTTCCCAACTTAGCCAAGTCATTTGATGTCTCAAATCCATTTACTTCACCTTTCTTTATTACTTTTCTCATGATCGTTCTACCACTGTCCATTTACATCAATGGACGCCACCAGTCCAACCCAGTGTCATACTCTTGCCTTTGACTGCCCTTACTTATGCACCAAGCTTCATTTAGGTCTTACATTGCATGTTAGGTTTCATTCAGGTCTCCCTGAGCTCCATTAACTTTGCTCTTTCCCAAACCAATTTCCAAGACCCTCAAAACATAAAGGCAAGAACAAGAAACAAGCAAGAAGAAACCATGAAAACCAATACTATATGATACCACAAACAAAGTGGCATGATCATGCACTAGACGCAATCAAAACTGCAAATCAAGTGCAACAAATCAGAAAAGACCAAAATCATAAACTAGCAGCAAACACCATGACTCAATCCCCATGGGTTTCCAATGCTTCCAAAGGAAAGCTCAACCCAAGCCTTCTTCAAGATCTCTTGGCAGTCTCTTTTTCCATAGAATTCTGTGCATCATACTGCTAAAAACACGTAATTGTCAGCGCATAAATAAATATAACAATGTACCAATTATCTTACCTTGTTGTTCCAAACACGCTGCCTTGTAACTGAACACACATGTCAACCAAATGTTCCAAAGATCAAGATAACATATTTATCAATTTGAAATCAACCTTTACCAAGTCTAACATCCATGTCATAATCAACAATCACTCACATTCATCAGTCATTATACATAATTCTACAGCTATAACCTACTTACACTCTAGTACATATCAACTATCTCTACAAATATGTGTTAGTACAACCATCTTAAAACAAGATCATTTCTTCATGAAATATTATAGACACATACTCATATCATGCAACTAATCAAACATTTAAACAACATATATACGACATAATAGACAACAAACACTCAAACACTAAATATACGACATAATCAAACAATCAAGCACCAAGTAGATGGCATAAGCAAACTCATACCTTAATATATCTCAAGGGAGGTTATCTTGTTTGCAAAATCAATCTAGACTAGCACGATATAAATTCACAACATATCAACTCAAACATAAATAAGGTCATGATATCCATGATAGTAACTAGCTAACATGTTCACATCATAAGCTCATAAACAATTGTCATTCATGCATAACAATCACATATGCACAATCAGTCTAGGTTAATACAAACACAATATCACAAATATGTCAGCTCATACCTAAATATCATGACCATAACCATCTGCACAAGCCAATAGATGTTAGCATGATACATGTAACATCAAGATCCTAATTACAATGACCATAATCATCATGTGTATGACCACAATGCATACAACAACTAGTTGCTACAATTCATGACTATCTGACACATGCATATGACCACACTAATTAACTAGCATCTATCATGTATGTAACCACAAAAACAATAAAATGACAAACATGTATATAACCGTAATGCATATAACAATCCATTAACTAACATACATGCATGCCCAAATGACAAACTTGTATGACGATATGCTCTTACCCCAAGTTCTAGTGCTATAATATCGCTTTGGTGACCGACATCTCCTACTCTATCTCGGTCAACACATCAACATCATAACATGCCAATAGCATCATGATGACACAAGACCACAACAATGACCATCACAATGCATGCATAACAACATATAGACATTGACGTGCATAACAAATGCATATACAACTGACATGCATTCACAACAAACACATCCTGACAACACCATCATCAATTCCTACATTTCAACACAATTGCAACAATTACCACTACCAAGCATACATAACAAGCACATAGACAACCTACATGCATGCATGAAAAACACATTCCGCCCATCCATTCAAAGTGTTGAACCATGCTCTGAGACCACTCTGTGGTATCAAATATCACACTAGGAGAACGAAAACTAGACACCTCCCAAATAGAACGAAACCATGCTCAGATACCACTCTCTGGTATCAGATATCACACTAGGAGAATGAAATCCAGACACCACCCAAAGCGAACAAAACCATGCTCTGATACCACTCGGTAACTCCCTCCTCCCACATTTACCTAAGTTAACCGGTCCACTGGGATAACACATGTGATGAGAGGCTACTATGATGTGATTCAACTCCCCATGTATAGTTAAGGAAGTGGAACCGACAAAACTAAACCAAAATGACCTTCTACACATGCTACAGAACCTTCAGGAGCCAACCAACCCTTCCAGGGGACCAACCCCTGAGGAAACTTGACATTTCATTGATCTTGACACCCAATTGCTCCCATGACAAGCCATGCATGCAAATGAGGCCTTCCAGTTGCTCCCACAGCAAGGACATGCCAATGACTATGGAATTTATCAACTAATTCTGAGCTAGCGACCCTAGATTCGATGCCACTTTTTCAAGGTCGGGACTTAGGCCACTACCCATAACTTCATGAAACTTATAGAAATGATAAATGACATTAGAACACAGGTACTAATGCAAACACTTGATCAATGAATTGACTAGAGACCTTCTAGCCATGACCGACATTTCATCAAACATGTCACAAATATGAAATCTACGGGTCATAACAACAAATCTGAGCATAGGGGTTTCATATTTATTTGAGATTCGTAAAGAAGCATTGTTGCCATATCACAATAACTGCATTATCATCTATTACGTCATGTAATCATTATACTTTCAATTACTAATCAAACATGATGAGATCCATACATCAAGTTCATCATAAAACATGCTCATAACCAAAATATAACCAACATATATAACAAGGATATAATGACCATAAAATCCACATATAATCCAATACATTTACACATGAAATATCAAGGAGAAAGAGCTCTTATTAATGAATGCATAAGCCAACCAAGTTTGCCACTTCCACGAACCACTCGACCATAGATTGGGCTAAACCAAATATTTTTTCAGCCAATCACCCTCGTTCCTTATTCCAAGCATGAATGTGGGACTCAAAACAAAACCAGCCAGGGCTTCCTCAGGCTTTACCGCGATCCCCATTGGTTCACTAGGCTTGAAACCTCATCAACACAACTAGGATTTACTGCAATCACCACCAAATCACTAGGCCCTAAACAAGCATGGATTCCTATAGATCTCTCCACCAACACCATGAGGAATTTGGATTCCTCCCAGTCTCTAGGATTTACCATATATCCCACCATTTACTGATCGAGGGTTCCTAGCCCTGATCGAGACCTCACCCTCCAAGCTTTACCATATATCTTGCCATTCATCGATTGAGGATTTCTAGGCTTTATCGAGGGCACAAACCTCTAGGATTTACTGTATATCCGGTCATTCATCGGTTGAGGATCCCTAGGCCTGATCGAGGACACACACCTCTAGGATTTACCATATATCTCGCCATTCACCAGTCGAGGACTCCTAGGCCTAATCGAGGGCACACACCTCTAGGCTTTACCGTATATCCCACCATTCATTGATTGAGGATTCCTAGGCCAACTAAGGCACACAAAATCTGGCTTTACCATAATCCTAGTCTAGTCAAGGGACTCCTAGGCCATGTGTTCTTTCTTTCATAGACCACCTCACTCAGTTTCGAAACCATCCAGCAATCTAGCTCAACTAAATACATGAGAACCCATCACACCATGGCTATCCAAAAATGGTAAGGCAAGGCTGAAGAACACTGTCACACATGGAGAAACCCATGCCAGTGACAACAAGAGAACCAAATACACACATGCATGTACCATGCATGCCAAAACTAGCAAGGAAATCACACATGCAAATCGATACTTGCAAATAATCCCGTTGTATGCTTGATACTACTCTTTCTTGCTTGATATTTTATTCCCTTTACCTTCTTTGTCCTTCCTTTGCTTTTTTTGATCCAATGCTGAAGTGCTCCAAGAATGCTCTAAGTGTGTAAGAGAGAGAATAGAGAGAGAGCTTCACCATAGAACTGTCAAAAACTTGTGAACTGATCCTTGGAAGTCTTTTTATTAGTGAGGCCTCTATTTTCCTCATTTTCCATTATTTTCCTTCAATTTCCTCCTCACGTGCAGCTTGTGACCTTTCACCTTCCTTTTGTCTTAATTTCCTCTATTTTCATAAATAAAATGCCAATTAATGCCACTTTTTGTTTTCAAAGCCTTTGCCATTGCCTTTGCCAATTTCCTTTATCCATAATAATCGAAATGAACACCCACTAGGATGTTTTTCCCAACATTCAGCTTGGAATACATGTCCCATGACTTCGGTATTATTTTTCCTTTATTAATTTATTACGTGGATTTTTTACCAGGGTTGTTACATTATTTCTCTGCTTTGCACCATGTGACAAATGTAGTGGTACTTGATCTCAATATGCTTTGACCTGTCATGGAACACAAGATTCCTTGAAAGCTTCACAAAACTTTGATTATCGTAGTGTATCACTGTTAGTTCCAACTCTTGGGCGAACAATCCTACAAACAACTTGCGAAGCTATACTACTTCGGTATAGGCCTCATTGGCTACAATATATTCTGCCTCAGCAATGCTGAGTGTAATCGACCTCTGCTTTCTGCTCATCCACGATATCATAACAGATCCTAGATTAAAGCATACTCCTAAGGTACTCTTCATTTCTTCAACACTTCCAGCCCATTCAGTGTTTGTATATCCTTGAAGTTGTACATCCTTCTTTGTAACATAGCTCATGCCATAGTTCACTCCACCACACAAATATCTCAAGATGTGCTTTGCTGCAAACCAATGCTCATATCTCGGTTCTACCTAGAGTTTCCTCAAGGTGTTCACAACAAAACAAATGTTTGGTTTGGTGTTAACTAAATACATCAACATACCAATCAACCACTGGTACATAGATGGATCTACTAATATGGAGTCGAAGCGCCTTAACTTCTTTAAGTTATTTACCATGGGATTCACCATGGATTTGTAATCCATCATATTGAATCTCTGAAGGATCTCTATCACATACTTTTCTTTACCGAGGAAGACTTCACCAAGTTTCTGCCATACTTCTAATCCCAAGAAATAGTGCATCAACCCAAGATCCTTCATGTTGAACTCAGAAGCCAACTACTTCTTGCAATGAATGATAAGAGGCTTGGCACCTATCAGAAAGAAGTCATCAACATATAATAATAAGATCATAGATGCATTCCTCACAACCTTACAGTAAAGGTTTGGATCGAATTTGTTTTTGGTAAATCTCAGTCTCATTAGATAGTTGTCAATACGAGCATACCAAGCTCTTTGAGCTTTCTTGAGTCCATACAAGGACTTCTTCAACCAGCAAACATGAGACTAGTTTCCATATACCTCAAATCCTTGAGGTTTCTCTTTGTACACCTCCTCCTCAATTACTCCATTGAGAAAAACAATATTTACATCCATCTAGTGTAGTTTCCATCCCATGGAAGCAATAAGAGAAATGATGGATCTAATGGAGGTGTATCTGGCAACTAGAGCAAAAGTCTCATCATAGTCTTCTCCCTATTTCTGGGAGAATTCTCTAGCCACAAACTATTCCTTGTAATTATCAATACTACCATCTACAACATGATTTATCTTATAGATCCAATTATAAATCACTATTAACTTCCCCTCAAGCCTTGGCACAATCTCCCAGACGTAATTTTTTGTGATCGATTGGTATTCTTCATTCATCGCTTCTTTCCACACTTTCTAGCTAGTTGCTTCTTCACATGTGGACGATTCTTCATCAATGAGTTTTGTCATGAGAGCTGCATAGGTGGAGAAACTCTTAGGTTTCTTCACTTCTATAGATGTGCCAGAAGGAATTGCATGTCCTTCTTCCTCTTCTAATGTGGATCTAAGCCAAGCTGGTATCTTCTTGATCTCTAGAACTATGATTGATTCAACTGGATAATGAGGCCCTTCTAGCTTTCTAGTACATTATGTAGAACTCAAGTGCTCCTCCCTTAAGGCTTCCTATTTTATTTCTTCCAAGGAATCTACAATGACTTCCTTATACCTCCAATATGGCACTTTATCATCGAAGGTGACATCTCGACTAACCTCAATATGGTGTGGCTTTGCAATGTATTTTCTATAGGCTTTTGAAGATTCACTGTATCAAAAAAATATGCCTTTCTTTCTTGAAGGTTCAAGATTATTCCTCTTATCCTTAGGAACATGAATATATATACGACAACCAAATATTCTCACGTGCCCAACCTCTAGTTTCCTTTTGGAGAAGGCTTCTTCAGGAGTCATACCTTCCAAAACTCTATGAGGATTTCAATTTTGAATGTACAAAATCATCTAAGATGCTTTGCCCCATAAGAACAATGGCAAGTCCAAATCATGCATCATGGCCTTGAAATATTCTTCATTGAACCTATTCTTTCATTCCGCTACATTCTGTTGTGGATTATAGGGAACAACTAGCTCCCTCTTAATCCCAACTTGCTTGCAAGAAGCAACAATCTCCTTTGAGATGCATTCTCCTCCATTGTTAGATCTCAATATCTTGATATTTTTACCTCTCAATTTTTCCACTTCAACTTTGAATTCTTGGAACTTGTTGAATACCTCATCTTTTTACTTCGAGAGGTTAATCCATGTCTTTAAGGAGAATTCATCAGTGAATGTTGTGAAATTTTTTGAATCTAACACATCAGAAACCCCTACTGCAATTTCCGGTTTAATATCTCCTACTTGTTTTTTACATTAACAAGTTATTTACTTACATAAAAATCGAAGTAAACACAAACGCAACCTTCAAAAATATACAGATCAACAACTGAAATAAACTGAGACAACACAAGGGACACCGTTATTTTTGGAAAATCATCCCCAGAAAATCCCAATGCGGGAAAGCCAGTGCAACATATAGAGGGTTTTATTATTAAGTGGATTCTGAATACAACTAGGGTGCTAGAAATGGCTCACCCTTCAGAGAATATCCTTGGTAGCAATGCCTCTATTCAAAGACAGATATTCCAGCTGATCAGCAACCGAATGAATAATCTCACAATGACTTTGGTTGTTCCATGTGTTGGACAACGAAAGCTGCTCCGTGCACTCCTCTGGAACTACGTCACCCTCTTCGGAACTGCATCACCCTCTTTGGCTCTATGTTAGCCAATCAGCTCTCAGTTTGTCCCACACCTCAGCACAACCTCTTCAGCTTAGCGTCAACCTCGATGGCCTCTGTGTTAGCTCCTTTGGCCTTCTGCGTCCTCTGCGCTAACCTCCTTAGCCTCTGCGTCAACCCTCATAGGCTCTGCGCTGTCTTTTCTGGAACTCTGTTGCCTCTTCTGGCACTCTGATGCCTCTCTGATATGTATCCTTCAGCCTTAGATTGAAATCCTCTTGCTAAACCGCCCCTTGCTACAATTGATCACTCATTCGATTTCCTCAGCAAACCATGCCCCAGAAAATCGAATACTTGATCTCTCTTGGTGTGTCTCCAACTGACTCTCTAGCCTCCTCTTATACTTTTCTTGTTGACGATTCAACAGCCAAGATTAAGTCCCTAATCAACGGCTAAGATTACATATATTTTGATCCTTGTTATTTAGAACTTTCTCACCCATATTATATTAATACACATTAATATTTTTATTTTCCTAAGTTTAGACTTAGGGTCTCATTAAAAATATTATTTTTTTTAATATCTCTTCATCTAGGTGGAATTTCTCCAAACAATTTATGGGTCTTGGATATCACATGTGCCTTAGCCTCTCCACCAATTTTCATTTCTAGAGCACATCCGATGCTACCAAAAATCAACACTCCCTCTTAGGGAGGAATGTGCTCTAGTAATGCCTCACCATGGAAGTATCACAATGATCTTCCGCATCGGTACTTGTGTTGATGCTTGGCCTGCTATCTCACATCCCCTGCACTGTTGCTTCCCATACTGTTTCCCATGACACTGCTACTGCCACTGCCACATATGTATTGCATCTCCCTCTCAACATGCTCCATCATGCTGCCCATAGCATTGTCACTGCTAACTGTTGCACTACAACTTAGTTATTGAGAAGTAAGTAACTGACTTAACCCAAATACTAACAACCCGGTTAGTATGGAAGCCTCGCGATGCTGAAGCTAGCTCAGTTGCTATCCTGTGCTCCCTCTGCTGCCACTTCACTGCTGCAAACACCTTTGTGCCTCTCGCATTGCTGCAACCTCCACTACGTTGCTACAACTTCTACACTCTAGCACTGCCTCACCGCTCCATCACATCTTGCTCCACCCGACACCTGTCATCATGCTACTTTCTTTAAGGGATCTCGTAGTTGGATGTGATCCAAGAGTTTGGGACCTCAAGGATATTGCCCCAGCATGTGTTAGGACTCTGGACACCACATATCTCCACAATGGTATGATATTGTCCACTTTGGGCCTAAGTCCTCATGGATTTGTTCTTGGGCTTTACCCCAAAAGACCTCATACCAATGGAGATATTTGTCCATCCTTATATACCCATGATCTTCCCCACTTCTAGTCAATGTGGGACTATTGGTCGTATACCCAACAATCCTCCCCTCGAACAAAGGACCATCGAGCCTCCCCTCAAACGATGCACCACCTGCCTCGAGAGCTTGCTCTTCCCAGGTCAACTCCTCTTCACCGTGTTGGGACCAGGACACGTCCATGAAGAATCCGGAGCACACCGCCTGTCTAACTGAGCTCATCCATGGATCCCATCGTCATATTACCGGGGCCCACCACCTTCGTTCGACATTCCGAAAATTCATCCACTTGGCTAACTTCGGGGCATGGCTCCGATACCACTTGTTAGGACTCCGGACACCACATATCTCCACAATGGTATGATATTGTCCACTTTGGGCCTAAGTCCTCATGGATTTTTTCTTGGGCTTTACCCCAAAAGGCCTCATACCAATGGAGATATTTGTCCATCCTTATATACCCATGATCTTCCCCACTTCTAGTCAATGTGGGACTATTGGTCATATACCCAACAACATGTAGTCCTTTTGACTACAACTAGTTGTCACCCCACCTCTTCTCTAGAGGTGCATGAGCACTCATGGCATAATCATCATCCTTCTCGACATCCTTCTCTGCCTTTGCTAGAGCTGCCTTTGAGTCGAAAGATTCTCCCTTGCCTTTCTTCCTAGGGCACTGAGATGCATAATGTCCCAACTCCCCAAAGTTGAAGCACTTGACTTTGGAGATGTCCTTCTTCTTCCTCTTCCTTTACTATCCCGCAGATGCTAGAGCTGCATTCTCCTTCTCCTCTTTCTTGACTCGAACTCCCTTACCACTACTCCCCGCCTTGGTCAACCTTCTGATCTCTTCCTGTCGAAGAGCTGGCCACATCTATTCCCAACTGGGGAGATTTTCTTTGCCCAAAATGCTTTGGAAAAACTTCTCCCAGTCCTCGGAGACTACATTTAGAGCAGTCCTGACCATAAAATCTGGATCCGGTGTAGACTCCACGAAAGTAAGCTGGTCGCGAATCCCTTGCAACCTAAGGAGGAAGTGATCTATCTCCTCTCCTTTCTACATCTGATATGACCTGAGCCGATTTTCCAATAACATCTTCCGCTGCACGGAACAACCCTGGTATAAGGTGGTCAACACCTCCCACATCTCCCTTGTGTGTTCTTCTCAGCAATATGTGGTATGACATGATCTTTGACCCCGTCTAGGATCATGCATTTCGCCTTCACCTCAACCTCCTCATATTTCTTATTAGCATTCGAGTCAACTAGGACAACTACGGTTTTCAAGGCATAGTCCTTGATGCGATGTTTATCCAGCATTGCCATGATCCTAGCCTTCCAGATGACAAAATTGGAAGCCATGTCGAATCTGTCCTGACCCCTTAATTTGTTTGCTGCCATCTCTACTCCTCTTCTAGACTCCCTTTAAGTCTCGAATTCCCTCTTGGAAATTGACCAACTGTAGAATCACTCCTCTCCAAACCTCCTTTGCTGCTGCAACTTGGATCAAGATTTCTTGGCTAGAAATCCGTCGAGGTAGTGATTCCCTCTACCCTGGTTCTATCTCGTTAGACACTGTTATGCAGAGACATAAACAATGTCTCGCTAGCTCCTCAAATCACAATCTACACAACTCCCTTAGCCCCAACAACTGAAGAATATGAGCCTTCTGGCGCTGCACAATCACAGTGAGAGTTGGATCAGCTACTCATGGCCTCAGCGTTGATCCTTCCTAGTCGAGAAAGATGACTCGGCACTACGTAGGCCTGATATGCCCCCCTTCTGCCTCTGCGCTGGCCTGGACTGTTGATGCAACTACTATGTGGGCTCCTCCCAGCTACTGCGTCTTCCCCTCCGAGCTCAGAATGCCGACGCAGGCTCTGCGTGAGCCTCTATATCACCCTCTTTGCACTGCGTCACTCCTCCTCTTGCCTCTTCATCTCTAGAACAACGTTGTCTCTCGAGACAACTTCTTCTCTGCTACAAATCCTCAGATTTCTTTTGTTGGTGTCTTTAGTCCTCCTTGATCTGCAAATGCTCTGATACCATGTGAAAATTTGTGAATCTAACACATCAGAAACCCCTACTGCAATTTTTGGTTTACTATCTCCTACTTGTTCTTTACATTAACAAGTTATTTACTTACATAAACATCGAAGTAAACACAAATTCAACCTTCACAAATATACAAATCAACAACTGAAATAAACTGAGACAACACAAGGGACACCATTATTTTTGGACAATCGTCCCCAAAAAAACCCAATGTGGGAAAACCGGTGCAATATATAGAGGGTTTTATTATTACGCAGATTCTGAATACAACTAGGGTGCCAGAAATGGCTCACTTGTAAGAGAAAATCCTTGGCAACAATACCTCTATCCGAAGATAGATATTTTGGTTGATCAGCAACTGGATGAACAATCCCATAGTGACTTTGGTTGTTCCATGTGTTGGACAATGAAAGCTGCTCCACACACTCCTCTAGAACTGCGTGAGCCTCTCTGTCTCAGCATCACCCAATCATCTCTCAGTCTATCCCAAAGAATCACCTCAGCGCAGCCTCTTCAGCCTAGTGTCAGCCTCTACGTCCTCTTTGTCAGCTCCTTTGGCCCTCTGTGTCCTCTATATTGGCCTCCTTAGCCTCTGCGTCAACCATTGCTGCCTCTGTGTCAGCCCTCCTAGGCTTCGCGCTGCCTCTTCTGGCACTCTGTTGCCTCTCTGATATGTATCCTTCAGCCTTGGATCGAAATCCTCTTGTTGAAATTCCCCTCGCTGCAACTGATACTTCACTCGATTTCCTCAGCAAACCTTGCCCCAGAAAATCGAATTCTTGATCTCTCTTGATGTGTCTCCAACTGACCCTCAAGCCTCCTCTTATACCTTTCCTGTTGACAATTCAACGGCCAAGATTAAGTCCCTAATCAACGACTAATATTAGATCTGGCTTGATCCTCATTATTTAGAACTTTCTCACCCATATTATATTAATACACATTAATATTTTAATTTTCCTAAGTTTTGACTTAGGGTCTCATTAAAAATATTATTTCTTTTAATATCTCTTCATCTGGGTGGAATTTCTCCAAACTATTTCTGGGTCTTGGAGATCTCATGTGCCTTAGCCTCTCCACCAATTTTCATGGCTAGAACATATCCAATGTTACCAAAACTCAACACTCCCTCTTAGCAAGGAATGTGCTCTAGTAATGCCTCACCATAGAAGTATCACACTGATCTTCCACATCAATACCTGTGCTGATGCTTGGCCCACTACCTCATATCCCATGCACTGCTACTTCTTGTATTGCTTCCCATGACACTGACACTACCACTACCACATCTGTACTGCAGCTCCCTTTAAACATGTTGCATCATGCTACTTATAGCACTGTCACTGCTAACTATTGCACTACAACTCAATTACTGAGAAGTAAGTAACTGAATTCACCCAAATATTGACATCTCGGTCAGTCTAGAAGCCTCATGATGCTGAAGTTGCCTCAGCTGCTATCTTGTGCTCCCTTTGCTGCCACTGCACTGTTGCAACCTCCACTACACTGCTACAGACTTTTGCACTCTAGCACTGCCTTGCCGCTCCATTAGATCTTGCTCCACCCGACACCTGTCATCATGCTACTGTCTTTAAGGGCTCCCGTAGCCGGATGTGATCCAAGAGTTTGGGCACCTCAAGGATCCTGCCCCAGCATGTAGTCATCCTGACTACAATTCATTGTCACCCCACCTCTTCTCTGGAGGTTCGTGAGGACTCATGGCATAATCATCATCAGTCTCGATATCCTTCTCCACCTTTGCTAGAGATTCCTTTGAGTCAGAAGATTCTCCCTTTCCTTTCTTCCTAGGGAAATGAGATGCATAATTTCCCAGCTCTCCACAGTTGAAGCACTTGACTTTGGAGATGTCCTTCATCTTCCTCTTCCCTTGTTGTCTCGCACAAGCTAGAGCCACATCCTCCTCCTCCTCTTTCTTGAATCGAACTCCCTTACCAATACTCCCTGCCTTGGTCAACCTCTTGATCTCTTCCTATCGAAGAGTTGCCCACATCTCTTCCCAATTGGGAAGAGTCACTCTTCCCAAAATTCTTTGGAAAAACGTCTCCCAGTCCTCACAGACTACATTCAGAGCAGTCCTGACCATAAATTGTGGATCCAGTGTAGACCCCACAGAAGTAAGCTGGTCGCAAATCCCTTGCAACCTGAGGAGAAAGTGATATATCTCCTTTCCTTTCTACCTCTGATATGAGCTCAACTGATTTTCCAATAACACCTTCCACTACGCAGAAGAGCCTTACTATAAGGTGGTTAGCGCCTCCCACATCTCCCTTGTTGTGTTCTTCTCAGCAATATGTGGTATGACATGATCTTTGACCCCATCTAAGATCATGCATTTTGCCTTGGCCTCAACCTCCTCATACTTCTCATTAGCATTCGGGTCAAATGGGACAACTATGGTTTTGAAGGCATAGTCCTTAATGCGATGTTTACCCAGGATTGCCAGGATCCTGACCTTCCAGATGACAAAATTGGAAGCCCCATCCAATCTGTCTTGATCCCTCAATCTGTTTGCTGCCATATGTGCTCCTCTTTTAGATTCCCTCTGAGTCTCGACTTCCCTCCTGGAAATCGGCCAACTGTTGAATCACTCCTCTGCAATCCCCCTTTGCTAATGTAACTTCGATCTAGATTTCTTGGCTAGAAATCCGTCGAGGTTATGCTTCCCTCTACCTTGGTTTTGTCTCCTTAGACACTGTTTTGCATAGATAGCAACATCATCCCACCAGCTCCTCAAATCACAATCTACACATCTCCCTTAGTCCAGGCAACTAAAGAATCTGAGCCCTCCTGGCCCTGCGCAATCACAGTGAAAGCTGGATCAGCTCCTCCTGACCTTAATGTCGATCCTTCGTGGCTGAGAAAGATGACCAGGCACTGCATAGGCTTGATCTGCCCCTCTTCTGCCTCTACATTGGCCTACACTATTAACTCAAACACTGCGTGGAATCCTCCCAGCCACTATGTCTTCCCCTCCTGGCTTAGAATGCTGACGCAGGCTCTGCGTGAGCCTCTGCATCACCATCTTTGCACTGCATCACTCCTCCTCTTGCCTCTTCATCTCTGGAACAATGCTGTCTCTCGGGATAGCTGCTTCTTTGCTGCAAATCCTCAGATTTCTTCTGATGGTGTCTTTAATCCTCCTTGATCTGCAATCGTTCTGATACCATGTGAAAATTTCTTAATCTAACACATCAGAAACCCCTACTGCAATTTCTAGTTTACTATCTCCTACTTGTTCTTTACATTAACAAGTTATTTACCTACATAAACATCGAAGTAAACACTAATGCAACCTTCACAAATGTACAGATCAACAACTAAAATAAACTGAGACAACACAAGGGACACCGTTATTTTTTGACAATTGTCCCCGGAAAAACCCAATGCGGGAAAATCGATGTAGCATATAGAGGGTTTTATTATTAAGAAGATTTTGAATACAACTAGGGTGCCAGAAATGGCTCACCCTTCAGAGAATATCCTTGGCAGCAATACCCCTATCCGGAGATAAATATTCTGGCTGATCAGCGATAGGATGAACAATCCCACAGTGACTCCGGTTGTTTTGTATGCTGGACAACAAAAGCTGCTCCATGCACTCCTTTGGAACTACGTCGCCCTCTTTGGAACCGCGTCACGCTCTCTGGCTCTGCGTCAGCCAACCAACTCTCGGTCTGTCCCACAGAATCACCTCAGCATAGCCTCTTCAGCCCAGCATTAGCCTCTACGGCCTCTGCGTCAGCTACTTTGGCCCTTCGTGTCCTCTGCGCTCGCCTCCTTAGCCTCTGCGTCAGCCCTCCTAGGATCTGTGTTGCCTCTTCTGGCACTCTGCTGCCTCTCCGATATGTATCCTTCATAATTGGATCGAAATCCTCTTATTGAACTTCCCCTCGCTGCAATTAATCACTCACTCGATTTCCTCAGCAAAACCTGAGCCAGAAAATCGAATTCTTGATCTCTCTTGGTGTGTCTCCAACTGACCCTCAAGCCTCCTCTTATACTTTTCCTGTTGACGATTCAACGGCCGAGATTAAGTCCCTAATCAATGACTAAGATTAGATTTGGCTTGATCCTCATTATTTAGAACTTTATCACCCATATTATATTAATACACATTAATATTTTACTTTTCCAAAGTTTAGACTTATGGTCTCATTAAAAATATTAATTATTTTAATATATCTTCATATGGGTGGAATTTCTCCAAACAATTTCTGGGTCTTGGAGATCTCATGTTCCTTAGCCTCTCCACCAATTTTCATGGCTAGAGCACATCCAAGGCTACCAAAAATAAACAAATTTCACGTAATATAACGAATCTCTGAGCGATTTTATGGGTATCAGACTGCATGCATTAGAATGAACTAGGTCCAAAGCTTCCTAAGTTTTACTGTCACTGTTTGTAAATGGTTTCTTAATGTTCTCCCTAAGAGGCCTTTGCATACACCGTCATTCTTTATGTGTAGTTAAGGAACCCCTGACACCATTTCACTTAATTTAGGCAATGCTCTAAAATGAAGATGTCCATACATTCAATGCCATAGCTCACTTGGATCCATTTCGTCATGTACTAATGCTTGATATGATTGAATCACAAGTCTATACAATCTTCCATCGCGAATCCCAATAACCTTAGCATCAGCTATATTGGATCCCTTTGACCACACAAGTACTTTGTCCTCCACAAAAGCAACCTGATCTCCTTTATCTTCTAACTAATAATTAAAGACAAGATTCTTTTCCAAACCTAGTACATTGCTAATATATACGTGGTTACCAGATTCCAACTCTATGGACGCCTTTCCAACTCTTTTGACTGGATAGCTATTGTTGTCTCCCAATTCAACCTTTTAAGACATTTTCTTCTCTATCATGCTAAAAAGATTCCCATGCTCTTGGGTCATATGTCTTGATGCTCCACTATCTACCAGCTGTTAGGTTCCTATACCAATAGGAGTCATAATTTTTTAATGACTGAGATTAAACGTTGTCATATGTACGTACCTTTGCTTTCTGCAAATTTTTTCCATATTCAAAAAAATAAAAAAATGTAAAAAGGGTATGTCCTAAAAGAATAATCAAAGGGCAAAAAGAATAATCAAAGGTAAAAAAAGATGAAAAAATATGAAACCCAAAAAAGAAAAAATACCATGAAAGTGAGCAAGTCAAAATGCCACTCTTAATTTTGTTTTTGTGCATAATAAATGATTGTGTGCAGTTTGTAATCTTTGTCACAATCCATGATAGTCAAAATATTTAAACTTGGCTATTTCATGTTTTCAATTTTATGTCTATAGATAGAGAATGAAAATATGATCAAACAATGTAAACTTGGCAGATAATTAGATAGGTAGAGTAAATAAAATGAGCTCAACTATTTAATCTAAGCCCTTGGATGTAATAAGGTTAGATTTAGTTAGTTTACTATTGTAAAAGAGAAAGAAAAATATTTGATAAGGGTTTTGATGCAGGAGCATTCAGCCAAGGGAAAATCATTGTAAATAGTAGACATAGGGGGTCATGCATTTTGGGAAATTAGTTTTCTAAGTCTCAAGTCAATTTAATATTTAGGCTTTTAAGTGATTTAATGAGATAATGGGAGAATATGTAAATGCTCTCAATATAAATAAATGAGAACATGAGTGGTAGAAGTCAAATCCAACTCTCTAGGAGCAAGAGAGAGCTTTTAGGAATTAATTAGAGTATATATGGACCATTGAGCTGATAAGGAGACTTTTTTGTTTTAAAACAAAGAAAAAGCTAGAGTGGATAAAGTCTGCCACATATGCATGCATGTAGCAAGCTTTAGGATTTTGTTAAAGGATGGGATCAGGTCCTCCATTGTAATCCAATCCCAGTTTCCATATAAACATATGTAAGCCTACAGGCAGAGAAGGAGGACACAAATGTTGAGAATCAGGCCTTTGTGAGAGACCGAGAGTCTCAGTTGTAATCAATTATTTTTATGTTTTTCTACAGAGGAGGAATTTGATTATGAGTGTGCATATGTGTGAATTAAGTGTTTATGATTGATTACTATGTCAACTCATAGGTTCTGTAACAGTGGTTGCAGGCAGAGTTCAGAGGACGCGCAAAGGAAGAAGAACGATTCAGAGGAATCTTTAATGGGTCTTTGAATCCAATTAAGTTAGCAAAATGAAGCTCTGGAGAGGTAGCAGAGTGAGGATTCACTAAGGAGTGAAGCTCAGAGAATTTGAGCAGCAGAGACGGAAGAATAAACCCTTTGAAGAAACCGGAAGCAAAAGAATCGAACCATGGAGAAACGTTGAAGAAATCAATGTAAAAACCAAGTAAAAGGGACGAGCGGAGAAGTGAAGAGTGATGCTCAGCAGCCGTTAGATCTCATAGATCAATGGCCGAGATTTAATCACATCGGCGGGAGGGTCCTTTTTTTTAAGTTATCGGAACCGGCCTTATAACAATGCGATCGCGATCCTGCGATTAATCGTCAACCATCAGATCAAGAACCAGGATCGATGGCTGCGATTAAATTGCTGATTGAAAATCGAAGAATCTAATTGACCGTGGGTAGTGGAATGCTGAACGCCGATAGTGATAAGGCCAATCGACAATCGGAGATCGGGCCAAGTGGAGTTCGGCCTATTGGAGGAGTGGCGACTAAAGAGCGGACCCGATAGGGTTATAGTGGAAATTGTATACCATTTGAAGTCTGATATATGTAATTAGAGTGGTTTTCTTGTGTAAACTCATGTTGCGTTAAAGTTAGATGTTAATGCTCTGATAGTCGCATATTGGAAAAGGAGGGGATATGAGCATATATGTGTGACCGTTGAATAAGCCGACAACCGATTGCGATTGAGGTATAGCCTCAGAAACGTGACCATACTGTACGGAAAGTGAATAAAAGGGTATGTTGCATAGTTTTCCTTTGTAAACGGGTTTAGTAGGAAATAGCGCAGATAAAGCATTTCATGCGATTAAACATATGTAACCAATGCATAAAAGACCAATATTATATATATGCGGCAAACGAGGGATTTTAAAGGTTAAGAAGGGTTTTTAAGTCCCGATAAGAGAGATTTAATGGAAGGCTTTGTTAAAGCCTTATGTGAAGGTTATAAGAGCGGATATAATCCCAATAGAGGTTTAAGGTGGGGTGATTGAGTTCCTATGTACAGGAACTGCTGATGAATGGGCTGTGACCATTTATGGTCTGTAGGTTTGACTCCATTGTAGAGTCAAATGACCTAGGACAGTTGTAGATGCATTATTATTGAAGAATGCATACTGTGGGTATGTGCGGGTGGTTACCCTGGCATCGGTTTGGCTAGGTATGGTTATATGCCAGGACCTTGCACCAGGTTTGCTAGCTCAAATGCGCCCTAATAAAGAGAAGTAAAAATGGTAGGATGACTAGATGGGTAAGTAGTAGAAAGGTTGTAAAAGCATGATGATTGATAACAAAAAACATGTTTATCATCTTTTCGATCATAAAAGTTCTATAGATGAATGGACAATCAAGCATGAAATTGGATGTCAAAGTCAATTAATTAATTTCCCTCATTCATTTCACCTTTAATTAACTAATTTCCCATTATAAAGTTCTAAGTACTTGAAAACCTTAAGTCAAAGAGGCTCAGAGCATTTCTCTGACTTTTGCAGGGACCAGACCCTCGGCTCAATGATTTAGGGATAACAAGTACCATATTCCCCCTACAAAAAGTCATTCCCCCTTCAGTTCATTCATTTTCCCTAATAATACTCCTTTCCTAAGGTTAAAATAATTTTACCTAGGAAAAGTATTTATCCCCCTACATAAATCATTTTCATATCAAAAACCCACAAAAACACCTTATCCTAAGTATTTCTGTTAATATTGGAAAAACATTAAAATGTGAAAAAAACATTTACTTAGGGTATTGTGCCCCTTTCCACTCATTTTATTAATTACTAATTTTATTTATTAAATCTTGATAAAAACCTGTTTCCACTTATATATTTAACTCCTACATATAAATTAACCCTACCCATAGTTTAAATATAAACTATAATTTCACCCAAATCCCGAAAAACCCACTAACTAATCGTTTTGCGATTAAGTTAGTCAAAAACCCAATTAATCCCTTTGCTAATGACTCCAACGCCTTAACCCCGCCTTAATCCGTCATTAACTCAAATACCGCCGCACTTAATCACACTGGGCCCCCGCCATTAGCCTCCGTCCAGTTTCCCCGCCCGATCACCATGCGATCATCTTCCTTCACATCTAACGACCCTTGTCCATATCGGGCGGACCCGACGTCTAAACAATACCCACCCGATAAAGATGTTTTCTGTCGTGCCCCCAATGCTATGTATCATTCAATGTATGGAATCAGGCGACCTCCCCCCAATACCATCGAGCACCCAAAAGCGGTGCGATGGAAACCATTTACCGCCCGCCCGCTACGTGACAAAATAGTTACTGTTCACCCCGCTACGCAACAAAATGACCACTGTTCACCTGTACTCGCCAAAATTGACTTTCGCACATAAAGCCAAAAAGCCCCAAATCATTTGTTTTTATCGTTTCGTTCAACTGTAAACCTCCATGCACGCACTTGCGAACGTCGAAGCTGTCAACCTACATCTAATTGCACCCTAAAGACACCACAAAACACCCAGTTTGCTTTCCAACTTACTTAGAGTCTTTTCAACCGTTTGCAGTTGTTAGTCACCCTGTTCAAAGCCAATTTTCCTCAATTCCAGGTATTTAAGCCATAATTCACCGGAAAACCCTATCAATTTTAAAACCAGTTACTAAGTTTTCTTAGTTAAGGTAAAAAATTAATTAAAGAAACTCTAGCAACTCAAACCTACTCTGTACTGAACCACCATTGCCCTAAAACACTGGAAATCACCTCCTCCATACTCAAATCCACAAGAACTGAGAATGGACGCCCTAATTGCCAGGGATGTTAGACCTATTTCCACTCCTCATCTAGACCTAGACCACCTCCCCCTGGCCGATAAGGATTTTCAGATAAAGGACACCTCTATCCAAGAATCCCTGCTCAAACTATACTGCCGATACAGAGACCAATACCTAAACCATGCTGATAAAATTGGTCTTTGGGATTCCAATTTGCCCAAGTACCAATTCCCTGAAGTTCACATTTTCCCAGAAATTATCCATTACTGCCATGCAAATTACATCCCCAGTCAAAGAGCAATGATGTCCCCTAACCAGACCATACTTTTCACCATCACTTATGAATCTATCAATGAGATGCTGCAACTTCAACCAGGGCAAAACCTAACCCCTCTTTCAATTGGAGACCTATTGGACCAATTACCCAATATTACCACTGCAAAACTTGCTGATATGTTCCAAACATTCATCAGGGAGGAAAAGCACATCCCAAGAGATCCTCCTCCATATATGGCTACCATATTCTCCCCATTTGGTCAGGGCATTGTAACAATGATATCTAGTGTCCTAGGTTATACCACCAGTAAGTATATAGATGAAATCATCCTAGCTTTCATGTCCATCTTCACTCCAGGACAACCTCCTGCTGTCATCTATGATTATGCCAAGTTTGTAGCTGATAGGATATATGACCAGTTCCTTAGGATGAGTAATGAGAGAGTTTTTAAGTACTCCTCTGTTTTGTATCACCTTTTTCTATACTACTAAGCAGATAAGTTCCCCTTTACTCTCCAGAAGCTTGACATAAAAGGTCACCCTAGATCAGTAATTTTTTGGAATCCATTGATCCATAAATATCACTCCCCATATTCATATGCAGACTTCATAAACTTATTTGTACATCCAATTATGATGATGCTGATAGGAAGCCCTCCTCCAAGTATCAATTCAGACATAAAGAGGATCCCGCAACTCTCAAAACAGTCCAAAGTAGGTGATTGGTACTTGTACCAAAACCATATTGAGATCAGAATATATGGTTTCATGCTGTTGACACCTAATCCGAAACGGATGGGTGAACTGGACAGTTATCTAGAAGATGAACTGATCCATCATATGTATGTATATAAATAATATGTCAGCTAATGAATAAATCATCAGTTCTTTCCTCCGCTCATTCTGGAGTTACCCTAGCCTGACATGGTATCAGAGCACAGGTCCCAGAAATAGTTGTAACTCCTGCTGTCCTGAGAGCTGCTCAGTCCTGAGCGCTACTCTGACATTGATTCCCTGGCTCTGGCTCTGCCTGGCCTGCGCTCTCTGACTGCCAGAGACTGCGCCTCTGTCTTGAAGACTGCGCACTATCCATAATTATGCTGCTAAATGTGCGTTTTTCTCAGTGATTGATACTGAATGTGCGTTGATGCATTTTAAGTAAAATCGTTTTGCAAGTCCGACTTCTTTTGCGGAATCTCTTCGAATTCTCCTCGGCTGGTAGGCGACTGAGAGATGGTTTATCGAAGGCCTGTGTAGGTTTGGGTATTTGGTATCGTATTCTCCAGAAGGTTACGGGCTGATACCATAATTTTTTGTGATCAGTAGGCGACCCAAAACGTGAACAGAATGCTGGTTCACTTACGGGCTGACCCAAAACGTGTAATATCTGTATTTTGTCCATATTGTGCAGAGTAGAGCAACATTACAGTTTTTTCAAGATAATTATTTGACCGTTTATATTGGTTTTTAAGAGAATCACCAGGCGCAGGATCTGAAGCTGATGCCACCTCTGTCTCCACCTCAAATATTTCCCCATCGCACCTCTGTGCTTGTGGAGTCTAGCGCTGGCTGTCATTGATGCGTATGCACTGCTCGTGAAACGGAGTCTACAAAATCCCCTCCGATAGACCGAGCTTTCTCATCGGAGTTTTAGCTGGTTCAACTCGATTCTTCCATTTCCTCGTTTGAGTTTTGTGTGCATCCGTTTATCGGAGCTCCATTCTCTTCGTAATTTTTTAGCACTGTGCTGCATCCGTTGATTTATACTATAATGTCATGACTAAAGCTTGAACTATTCCTTTTGTGTAATCTGATGAGGTGTATGTGCCTACGTAATGCGTTTAAAAATCCAAGTGATCATCAAGCGTACACATTGTTCTGTTCACAAGTTGTTGACTTTGTGGATTGTTCTGTACAATCGTATTTACAATCTCTGCAGCTCTTGCACGAAGTGATGCATAAGGATTCTTGAGGTAACCAAGCAGCAGAACAAGTTATTGTATCTGACTCATATTATAGTATGCAATATCATGCTTATACTTGGAGCGGAGTTTTATATATTGCACTGTTTTCTTAACAGTTTTTGCATTGATATATATTGAAATGATATATGTTGAAGAGATCCCTTGAGCGCCTTCTTTTTTTCAAAACATAATATTGTGGCAGTGATATAAGAAATGGTGATATAAGAAATGCTGATGCAAATGTTAGAAGAAAATAAAATGCATAAGGCTATGGCATAAGGATTTTTTTTGGCAGATATTTTTTTTTTACAGAATGCATTCAATCATTTCTATGGTAGGAATAGTTCTCACTGGCAAGGAGAACTATTCAGAATGGTCTCGAATGGTAAAACACACCCTCATCTACAATGAGCTGTGGAAAGGAGTGTGTGTCGGAGAAGAAGACAAAGACCCTGTGCAGCCTACATCAGATAAAGAACTTGTCATTTGGGAAAACAAGAACAACAAAGCCTATGCATTGATCGCAACATCTGTAAATGAAGAAGTAAGTCGTCATATTTCATCCTATTCCACTGCCTTTGAAGCTTTACAAAAGCTGAAATAACTCTATGATTCACATTCTGCACTTGAAGTTGTTCAGTTCATGATTAAACTCTTCACTCTTGAACTGAAAAATAATGATCCCCTTGCTCTTGCATCTGAAATAAAGTCTATAATGCATGATATTAAATCCACTAAGGTTGAGCTGGATATCTCTCTTATTGCCTTTCTCAAAGCACTCTATCCTACCTACTCTAATTATCTTGAGTCTTTACAAGCAAATGGAAATCTTAAAGACATAACCTTTGAGTCTCTTGTGAAAAAGTTTGCTGAAAGAGAGAAAGCCTTTGGAAAGAAAACAGTCCCTGAATCTTCTGAAGAGACTGTTTGCCTTGCTCATAAAGAAAAGCATCCTGCTCAAGATTCTACAAGAGGAAGAGGTGGACGAAGAGGAAGAGGAAGATACTTCAGAGGCAGGGGGGCAGACATTCTCAAGCAGAAAAGGCAGATCTGCATTGCATTCGCTGCAAACGAAATGGATCACATGATGCTTCTACATGCAAGCTACCATGGGACAAGGTTGAGCAGAGAAGAAATCAGCAGAAAGGTAAAACTGATGACACAGACAAAGGTAAAGCACCTAAATCCGCTCACTATATTGAGGCACAATGTAACATTGGAGTAAATGAAGATTTGTTTAATGCTTCACTTACTTCTTCGAAAAATGACTGGTTGCTTGATTCAGGAGCAACCTGTCATATGACTCATAGGAAAGAATTTTTTGAGGATTTCACTGACAATGTTGATGGAGCAGTATACTTTGCAGATCAGTCAAAAATCAAGCCATCAGGTCTTGGCACAATCAGGCTTAAACTGCCTGGTCTACCAAACTTTCTTCTGGATCATGTTCTATATCTCCCACAGCTCAAGAGAAACTTGCTGTCCCTGGTCCACATCCGCCAGCAAGGTCACTCCATTCATATGTTTGATGGAAAGCTTGAGGTAAGAAAGGCATCTGACCATTCACTTGTCATGAGGGGTATAGAAGAAGAAAGACTTCTTAAACTGCAAGGAACCTCTGCTCATGCACAACATTTTTCATATATTTCTCATCATGAAGAAGGTACACTTCCATCAAGTTTATTATGGCATGCTAGATTTGGACATTTAAACTATGATAGTCTCCGCTTGTTGAAGAAAAATGGTGTTGCTGGTTTGCCTACAATTCCTAGAAAACATAAGCAATGTGATGCTTGCATTCTAGGAAAGCATAGCAAACAGTCTTTTCATGATTCACATTCAAGAGCACATAGGAAGCTTGAACTTATTCATTCAGATTTATGTGGTCCAATGCCTGTTCCTTCTGCAAATGGAAATAAATATATCATGACATTTATTGATGATTACACCAGAATGTGTTGGGTTTACTTATTGAAGAACAAATCTGATGCTTTTCAAACATTCAAGAATTTTCATAAGTGGATTGAAAATGATGCACAATCTCATATTGGGTCTATTCACACTGATAATGGAAAAGAATATACATCAAATGAATTTGAACACTATCTTCGCCAACATGGGATTAAACATCAAACAACTGTGCCTTATAATCCTCAACAGAATGGTGTAGCTGAAAGAATGAACAGAACAATTTTGAATATGGTACGATCCATGCTTTTCTTCAAAAATGTAAAGACAATGTTTTGGGCTGATGCCGTTCTATGTGCTGCATATATAAAGAATAGATGTCCATCTAGTGCTATAAGAAACAAGACTCCTTATGAATTGTGGTATGGACATGTTCCTTCGGTAAAACATCTCAGGATATTTGGTTCCACCTGTTATGCTTTAATACCAAAGGTACATAGAAACAAACTTGGTGCTAGAAGTCGTAAGTGTATCTTCCTGGGGTATTCAAACACATCTAAAGCATACTGCCTCTATGATGAAGTAAATAAAAAGTTTGTTTTATCTAGAGATGTCATTTTTCTTGAATCATCCAAATCTGACAGTGTTGTTGAGCGGCAACTTGATCACTTGGATAGATTCACAAAACCGAAATCATTCCAAGAGTTTGATAATCAGATTCCACATCTTGAAGGGGGGATTCCTATACTAGATCAACATGTGGAATCTCCTTCTGAAGAACAATCTCCCCTGCATGACACTCCAACAACGGATGATGCTTTAAGTGATGTAATTGATAGAATTGGGAGACTTAATCTTGATTCAGTCCCAACTCAATCAACAGAACAGCCTGGACCATCTCAGAAAGGTCCCCCAAAGTGGCTGACAAAGACACTTGAAAGTGTTCATCCTGATGAAATTGGAAAAACAGGAACCAGAAATACAAACCGACAAGATGGAGGTGATGTAGATAATTCTAATTCACCTGTTGATATGGATGTTACTTATGATTGTGAATTGAACTTGTCTACAGATTTTGAACCAACTTCCTTCAAAGAAGATGCTTCTCATGATGAATGGAAAGAAGCGATGCAGAAGGAGTATGATGCCCTCATAAATAATGGCACTTGGAAGCTGGTTGATCCTCCATTTGGAGCCAAACCAATTGGCTGCAAGTGGGTCTACAAGAACAAGTACAAAGCTGATGGCTCTCTTGACAAGCACAAAGCTAGGCTTGTGGCAAAAGGTTTTGCACAGAATGAAGGGGTCGATTATGAGGAAAATTTTGCCCCCACAGCAAAATGGGCAACCATCCGGACACTCTTTGCACTAGCTGCTCAGAACGGTTGGAAAGTCCATCAAATGGATGTAAAAACTGCATTCTTTAATGGAGATCTAAAAGAGAATGTTTTTATGTCCCAGCCTGAAGGATTTGCTATGAAAGGACATGAACACAAAGTATGCAAACTTGTGAAGTCCTTGTATGGCCTCAAACAAGCACCACGAGCCTGGTATGAAAAACTAATTGAGCATCTTCTGAAACTCAACTTCAATCATTTTGATCTTGATGACGCAACTTTATTTGTCAAGAAAGTTGGCAAAACAGTTGTATATCTAGTGGTATATGTAGATGATCTTTTAATGACAGGGAACAATGAAAGCTATATTGCATCCATAAAGAAAGAATTAGGAAATTTTTTTGAAATGACTGATTTGGGATATGTTCATTACTATCTTGGCATTGAAGTAACCCAACATCCAAAGTCCATATTTCTTTCTCAAAAGAAATACATTGGAGATTTGTTAAACAGATTTGGCATGACAGAATGCAATCCCCTTTGTACTTCAATGGAACAAAACTTGAAGCTCACATCTATTGAAGGAAAGGAATTTGAGGATGCAACAAAGTATAGACAGCTTGTAGGAAGTCTCATCTACCTCACTACTACCAGACCAGACATTTCATTTGCTGTTGGAATCCTCTCCAGGTTTATGCAACAGCCTTGTGAGGGACATTGGTCTGCTGCAAAAAGAGTTCTAAGGTACTTGAAGGGAACTCAAGACCTTGGAATCAAGTATACACAGGTGGACAACTTCAACTTGATTGGATACTCTAATTCAGACTTCGATGGAGACAAAGAAACTGGGGTATCTACTTCAGGATATGCTATGAGTCTTGGATCAGGAGCTGTCTCCTGGAGATCACACAAACAATCAGTACCAGCAGATTCCACAACAGAAGCAGAATATGTGGCAGCAGCTGAAGCAACGAAAGAAATTGTGTGGCTCAGGAAAATTCTTGAAGATTTGCAGGTAAAACAAATACAATCAACTCCACTCATGATTCATAACACATCTGCAATAAAGTTGGCCAAGAACCCAAAGTTCCATGATCTTACTAAGCACATCAATACTAAATATCATCTGATCCGACATCATGTTGAGGCCAAAACAATCCATCTCCGTCATTGTTCCACAAACGAGCAAATTGCAGACATCTTCACCAAAGCGCTTGGAAGAGAAAATCTTGAAAGATTCAGAATGATGCTTGGACTCACCAACATCCCTTCAAATTAAGGGGGGGAATGTTGACACCTAATCCGAAACGGATGGGTGAACTGGACAGTTATCTAGAAGATGAACTGATCCATCATATGTATGTATATAAATAATATGTTAGCTAATGAATAAATCATCAGTTCTTTCCTCCGCTCATTCTGGAGTTACCCTGGCCCGACACATGCTAGCGCCATACAAGCTCCCCAAATACCTCCCAATGAGGTTATTTACTCTAGAGTATTACATGCATATTACCAGTGCAGATGAAACAAGTTTTTTTAATGCCAAAAATAAGGCCCACTTCAAAATCAAAGATCAATTAGGCTCCTTCATTTGTAACTCCAGAGAGGCAGGCCATGAAGCTGATATGATATTACAAAGCATGAAGTTCCAAAGGAGTTTTGTCTGGAGATATGACCCTTTGGAATTCATAACCAAGAAGAGACAAAAGGTCAAGCTGGGACCTTTCATCCATCATCCCATTCCTGAAGTTGAAGCCTTTGCAAACCGGTCAAAATGGATAGAAGGAACCTTAGTAGATCTGGACAACACCAAAGTAGACATTGAGAATGCACTCATTGACCTAGAGAAACAACTTGATGAGGGTTCTTTCCTGCAGGTGCCAGAAGAATCACAGGTATCTGAAGAATCATAGGTGCCAGAGGAATCAGAAGTACTAGACCTGTCAGAGGTGCGAGATCAAACAGACATACCAGAAAAAACAGATAGACCAGAGGCCACCATGAGTACCCCCCCAGTTTTACAGAGTCCTCTAAATGAGGAGAAATGCCTCAAGAGAAACAGGGAAGGGGCCACTACTTCAGAAAGAGAAACATCACAAACCCATGCAGAGACAAGCTGGGCTAAGAGACAGAGTGAATCCTATCTCTGAACAGGAATATACAGAGGAGACAGCTGAGGTTACAAGCACAGAAAGAGATAGGAGCAGGCTTGCCACTCCATCTAGAGGCATCCTAGAACCTTCCACATCACACACTCAGATGTTGGAAAGGCAGCAAAGTGTTGAGGTATCCTCTTTCAGAATGCCAGCAGATCAAGACCAAGATATTAAGGAGAGATATAAAGAAATAAAGGTTAGAAATGGGAGGCTAAAAGCCCAAACCTATGCACAGTATCTGAAGATGATCCCTACCAATCAAACAAGGCTTATGTCAGCCTTTGATGTCAAAGAGGGAAAAATGCAGATGACCTTCATCAAGCCAACCACTCAGCAGCCAAGGACATCAACAAATTTTAAAAGGGTAGATTTTGAAGTACTGGCAAGGGATATTCATCCCATTGACCAGATTGAGCTACACAAGCAAACAGGGGAGATGATATACTCCACCTTAACAGGGAAAGACATTGCTGCCCACCAACTACAAAACTCTCTTAACAATATATCAGCATAGTTCTAGTTGGAGAAGACCTCCTCACAGGCCAAAGGTACTAGAATCAAGTCCTTAGAGGACTTAGTCATAGAGTTGGGACACGATCCCAAAGATGTAAAGGCCACAAAACAACTAATAAAAAAGAAAAATGATGATATTGCTGCACTCAAGAAGCAGCTAAAGATACCCCAGCTGCATCATCCTCAGACACAAGAAGTCCTGGAGGCACTGTAAGGACATGAAGAGCTCATGGACTTGGTCCTAAAACTAAATGATCAACTTAAGGAGACAGAGAAGGAGTTGGACCCTTTAATTCAATTGAAGCAAAGTGACATTGCCACAACTTCCAAAACTGTCATCCCCACAGTATCAACAACAGTTCCTTCCATATTGGCAGCATCATTGGCACCTACAGCTCCACCTACCACAACTTTGTCAATTACAACTGAGTCCACTGCAGCAACAGGTACATCAATTGAGAAAACAACAGAGCTAGTAAAAGCCATGGAAGAGATGTCCATCTAGGCAACAAAGCTCAAAAAGTTAAAGGAGAAAGTGGTAAGGTTGGAAACTGACTGTAAAATTGCCCAAATTTAGCAAAGAGAAGAGACACAGAAGGCCTAAAGGATGGGTGAGAAAATCAAAGTCATGGAGAAAGATTTAACACTGCAGAAACCACTAGGACATACCAAAGAGTTGCTCTGGGCCAATATCATTGACTCTGTCAATGATATTTGGCCATCAATCCAAGTTATATTTGAGCAGATAGAATTAGTGAAGATAGCCACCGAAGCTATCTAGAAAGTAAGAGAAGAATTAGGAGACAAACCCGAGGATGCAAATTGACTCATCCACCTTCTGAACAGTAAGAACAGATATGAGCTCCATGAGCTCGACATAGAGAATAGGACTGAAGCCATCTCGGAGATCAGAAAGGTTATTTCCAAAAGAAACCTCATGCTCAACTTAGAAGAAAAGTGCCAGAACATGCAGGTAGCCATTGACAGGTTCATGGCTAAATTTCAAATTTTGAGGGACAAGGGAATTCCAAGTCCTATGGTAATCAACAATAAGCTCATGACCCAACTGGATTATGGGGATAGATTAAGAAGATTGGAAAAGGAACAAGCAAGCACTTCACCTATCAAAGCCTTGCCAACAGGCAAAGTACTATATGACACATTAGAAAACTTATTTTTCCTAGAGCACGAGGTGAAACATTTGTTTCTCACCAAGCCCAATTTTGCAAAATACACACATGCAGACGAAGTTTACAGCAGAATGTTGAAAGTGAGATTGCTTGAGGCAGAATGGTGGGAGAAAATGACAGATTTACTATGAAAAAGTTTTACGTCATAAAGTTACCACAATAAATCTGAAGGCAGCCAGGTGGAACAGGTAAAAGACAGATCAACAGGGCCAAAGAGTATCAGTGAAAGATCAAAGCAAAGAAGATTCTAGCGTAGAAATACCACAACTATTAGCCAGCTTAAAGAGCTCAAAAATCAACAGAAACAACCAGTAACACCACAATAAAAGGGATAGCAAGAAGCAGTTCTACATCTGTATCTATCTTCATGTATGAAGATATTTTATTCCCTAGATTAAATCTAAATTGTTATGAGATATTTTGTAATTATTTTTTGTATAAATACTTCACATTTCGAAGTATGTAGTGTGGATTTCAAGACATTTCTATATAATTTTTTCTCTCAAATCAAAGTTCTATTGTATCAATGACTTGATTGGCTTGCTGTATCAAGGAATAAAGATCAGATATTTTACAGGATTCTTGTGTAAAGCGAAATACAAATAAGTATTCTCTCATGTTCAATGTTGTTTTTCCTTATGTTTTTTTCCATAATCTTAGTTGTTTCTCTAAAATCTAAATGTATAACAAGGAATGACATTTCAGAAATTGTTTGAATGCACTCTGTCTTGACTGTTTTACATTCTGAATGTTTTCTCCTAAACTATCTTAGCTAGGGAATTCTTAACTGCTCCTTAGCTTCCATAGTTTCTCCTCTAGTCTATAACAAAGGATTCTTAATTGCCCTTTGTTCATGATCATCATATGTTCTTCATTCTGATCCCTGTCCAAGGATTCTTAAGTGCCCTTTCGCCCTGGTTAGAATCACTTCACCCATTAGGCCCAAAGATTTGCATTTTTCTTTGCTAGCCTGCCTTGTGAACATTCCCTTTAATGATCTGATCTAGTTATGCTATCCATTTGTTGACTCCATAGCCCAATGGCTTGAAGACCTGGCTCTATCCATCTGCTCCAAGAATTCCACCACCCAACCTTCAATCCAAAATCAAAACCCCATGAACACTAAGAACTAGCCTAAAATCCCATAAAAAGAAAGCTAAATTATAAAGAGAGAGCCCTCTCTGGACTTAGGTTGGCTAGAGCCTAAGCCTATGAGATTGGTTTGTGGTTACCTTGGATGCTTCCTTTTTTTGATAACTTCTAGGGAAAACTTCTGAGTGATAACATAATGGCGACCATACTGGGGAATCAAATCCTCAGTCTTAATAAACCTTTGAGAAAATTTAAAATATTTATTTCAAGCCTTTTGAAGGATTTATTAGAAGTTATTTACAAAATTTCACAAAAAGAAAGTAATTAGAAAAGCTTGAAATTCCGGCTTCAAGGAGAACTCACTATATTGGGGCTAATCCAGATCCAAACCCTGCCCCAGTAGTGGATAATCCCACCCTGATTTTGAGAAGATCCAAAAGACAAGAAAGTTCAGTAAATCCAACACCTTCAATCAAAGCAGATTCATGCCTTGATGAGTGGTTGTTTCTAGAAGACCTCCCCTTTGATGAGTCATTTGACCTTTCCCTATTTAGAACCAAGTCTTAAAGTGCACTTGATTACATAGTTCTAGATCTAGAGTTTATTGCAGATCTCGAAGTCCAGAAGGCAAACCAGTCAATTGATTGGTATATTCTAAATTCCCCTCAGTCATCCCTTACTATTGCTAAGATCCTGAGCTTTTTGAACCAGTGTCAACTCCCTTTAGTTCACCATTATTCCCTTCCACCTCTGAAATCCATTCTTCACCTCCATGTATACCTTCATTTCCCTACCAACCTACCATTTCCCATCAATCACCTATTACTCCTAGTTCTCCATCAACTACTGTATCATCTCCCGGTACCCAACCCCACTTATTAACCCTGCCCAACTTAGAGCCATGGCAAATAGATATGCTTCTCTTGTTTTACTTGCCCCACTGAGTGCCATGCCACATGACTACCAAAACAAAATTGTCCAATTTGATGGCATAGGACCTTATACAACACAACATCATGTAAACAAATTGACAGACTACTTTGTATTGCATGAAATTGATATTGGAGATGTTCAAATGAGACTTTTTGCTCAGATTCTAGCTGGTGATGTTAGGAAATGGTTTAGATTGTTACCTGCTAATAGCATAGATATTTTAGATGTATTTTATCAGCAATTTTTAAATAGATGGGAAAAGAAAAAGAATCCTCTACAGATCCTTTCAAAATACGAAAACATTAAAAGAGGACCAAATGAAACAGTGCAGGATTATTGCACCAGATTTAACAATATATTCAATGCAATACCAGTCAATCTTAGACCCCCACCTAACTTAGCACTAATGACGGGTTTGATATTGATATGGCATTCCAACTCAGAGAGAGAAATCCTCCAACTTTAGAAGACATGTAGAGTGTAGCAGTTAGTGTAGAAACCAACTTGCTAGCAAAAAGAGCTAGGGTTAGGAACGAAAGGAGAGGATCTGCCAAAGATGAAGCATCACCCTTTGACCTTAAAATAGATGTTCTAGCCAAGAGTATGGAAAAACTTATGGATAGGATAGAAAATATGGAAAGGAAGCCCCAACGGGAGAATCAACATGCACCTTCTGTCAGAAACCCAAACTTTAGAAAGAATCAAAATTAGAATACTGGAAAGAATGGACCTGATTAGAATATTAGGCCTCCCTTTCAAGAAAACTATGCTGAAACATCTCATTCAGACGACCCTGAACAAGACACACAGATTAGCCTGATGGGATTGGATGAAGGGGACACTTTCTTCTTGGCTCAAGATGAGCAAGAACTGCATATGCTGCAGCAGTTATAGACCCAATCAGGAGAATCATTCGATTATAAACAAGGGTATGATTCTGCCATTTTTGAGGTACATAAACAGTACAACTTAAGGAGTAAAAAGAACATTGATACTCCTGACCAAACCAAGAAAATAGTACCAAACCAACCCAAGAAAATCAAAGCAGCTCCAGTTACTAAAACTCTCCAAATCCTCCCCAGACCAAACCAAAACCCTCCTGGTCCCACCATTGTAGATATAACCCCTAATCAACCCCCTAATGATCAACCATCCACTTCAATCCCTTCCAAGGAAACGGTGGAAAAATCTCCAAACACTATATTAGAAAATCCACACAAAAAGACCTCAAACATAGAAAAAGAAGAGCAACCTACTCCAATTCCTGCTATGAAAATTCCAAGCCTTCAAATAGAGAAATCCCCTTTGCCTTTCGATTTGGGAGCAGAGGTGGCTAAATTGAGAATCTCAGTTCCCTTAACAGAGCTAATTAAAAGTGAAACCTATAAGTCTCAAATAAACAAAACCTTAAACTTTGTTGAGAATGAAGACTCTGTCAACTTGTTTGATGATGAGTGAGAACTTATATTTGGTCCTGATGTTAACGGAAAACCACTAGAAGGAGGGGTACAACCCTTTTATATTAGCCTTAGCATTCATGATAAAATCTTACACAATGCAATGTTAGATTCTGGGGCTTCACATAATTTAATGCCTAAATCGGTTATGGAAAAATTAAACTTGGACATTACTAGACCTTACAAGGACTTATTTTCATTTGACTCAAGTCAAGTAAAGTGTCTAGGATTAATCAGAGACCTGTGTGTTTCCTTAGTACAATATCCTGCTAAGAGTATTCTCATGGATATAGTAGTTGCTGACATCCCACCTAAATATGGCATGCTATTGTCTAGATCATGGGGGCTAAACTCCAAGGATCTTTACAACTTGACATGTCATATGCCACAATCTCAGTCTTTGGACAACCTAAAAAGCTATACAGAGAGACCCTAATGAAATATTTAGTGAGTAGCCAAGATAGACCTCAAAACCTTCCTATCTCTTCCACGCATTCTGACATTGATTCTTTTATTTTGTATAATGCTGAACAAACACAACAAACTACTTCAAATAGCATTGTTTCAGAACCAAAATAAATTGCAGTTACAACTAAAAATGAAACTGTCCAAACTCAAGATCTTTCTGATAAAAAATATGATCAAAACACCTCAAACAATGAAAGTTTTATCCCCCAGACAGTGAGAATTATGAGCATGAGATATTACGGCACCTTGAATTTGATGGATCAATGAATAAGTTAGGAGCAAGAGCAGGAGTGTGGATATACAATCTGGAGAATGATCACTCAGAGGGCCATGCTTACAGACTGAATTTCAAATGCACTGACAACATGGTTGAGTATGAAGCCTTGATTTTAGGCCTCAAACTGGTTAGGAACTTAGGAGCCAAAATAATTTCTGTTATGGGAGACTCTGACTTGGTTATAAAAAAAATTAATGTAGTGTATATGACTAGAGATCCTAGGTTAAGTTTTTATAGAGGAACGATTGTAGAAATAATGAATACTTTCCTAAAAACTAAGCTTGTAGTCATCCCAAGGAAACACAATATGCAGGCTCATAGTTTAGCAATGTTTGCTATCACTTGTAAGTTACCATTTCAACCTAACTATCAGTACACTGCTGAGGTCAAGCACAGAACTGCTATCCCAGATAACTTGAAAAACTGGCAAGTATTTACTAATGACCAATAGATAAACATTTTTTTAACCTTAGAAGAAGAATTTGTAAATAGTAATATAGATACTGACATAACATTAGATCCTGACTTTAAAAATGAAATAGAAGATGAAAAAATAGATAGATTTCATCTCACTAAATTTACAAAATTAGATGTAGAAAAACTAAAGCAAGTTGAAATTAATGAGATAATTAACGAAGACTCTGAAATCGTTAATCTCAAAGACAACTTTTGCCCAAAGGATTAACCCCTTTGGAAGATTTGTTTGACTCAAATGATGTCCCTACAAAACCAAAGATGGAACCCTTAAAATTTGATATTGAGGAGTGTAATATAAGCACTAAGGAAAATCCAAAATTGATCAAACTTTCAAAGTCCTTACCTCCTACCGAAAAGTGAAATAGCTTGAATTATTTAAGGAATTCAAAGATGTCTTTTCTTGGAGTTATGAGGATCTCAAGTCCTATGACACCAGCATCATACAACACACCATCCCCATAAAAGAAAACTAGAAACCTTTCAGACAGAAGCTTAGGAGGATTAATCCCATCTTATTGCCTTCTATTGAAAAGGAAATCCGAAGGATGTATGAGGCCAAGATAATAGCACCAATTAGATTCTCTGATTGGGTTTCAAATTTGGTACCCACAAGGAAAAAAAACTGGTGAGATCAGACTTTGTGTTGATCTTAGGAATCTTAATAAAGTTTCACTCAAAGACAATTGCCCCCTCCCTAAAATGGATCATATCTTACAAAGGGTAGTAGGGTCAACTGGAATCTCATTATTGGATGGGTTTTCTGGTTACAATCAGATTTTAGTTCACTTAGACAACCAGTCTAAAACTGCATTTACTACTCCTTGGGGCACATTCATGTATGTGAAGATGCCTTTTGGATTAAAGAATGCAGGGGTCACTTTCCAAAGAGCCATGGACACAGCTTTTGCTAAGGAAATTCATGACTTCCTGGTAATATATTTAGATGACATCACTGTATTCTCAAAATCTGATAAACAACACTTAGATCATCTGAGGCAGGTTTTCATCAAATGTAGGAAGTATGGAATTTCTTTGAATCCCAAGAAATCTTTACTTGGGTTAGAAGAGTGAAATTTATTAGGCCATATAATCTCAAAAGATGGTATCTGAATAGATCCTGCAAGAATTCAAGCCATCTTACAGATACAACATCCTAGGAGCATTAGGGAATTACAAGCCTTTTTAGGAAAAATCAACTTTCTTAGGAGATTTATTTCTAGCTTAGCAGAATTAATTAGATCATTAAACAATATGTTGAAAAAAGATTCGACCATAAAATGGACCATTGAGGCTAAGAAATCCTTTGAAGATATTAAGCTAACCTTAACAAAAACACCAGTTTTGATCAGTCCAAAGTTTGATAGAGATTTCATTATATTTTCCTTTACCTCAGAACACACAATTGCTGCAGTCCTACTGCAGAAAAATGATCAGGGTTATGAACAACCTATTGCCTTTTTTAGCAAAGCCCTGAGAGATGCCCCCCTGAAATACAACATAATGGAAAAACAAGCTTTTGCTCTGGTCAAAGCTATTAAAGATTTCAGGGTTTACATTTTATATTCTCACATAGTAGCCTATGTCCCTAACTCAGTAGTCAAGGACATCCTAACTCAGGAAGGTCCAGATGGAAAGAGAGGAAAATTGATAGCTACCATTTTGGAATATGACTTGGAAATCAAACCAATAAAATTAATCAAAGGCCAAGGTTTAGCCAAGTTCATGGCTGAATCGAATTGTCAGGCCTTAGATATTAATTTTATTGCGGAAATGGATAATGACGAGGAGATGGCGACTCCACCAATCATCCAAGACTTTATTGAATCACCATGGTATGCTGACATCATATATGTTTTACAAAATCTACAAGCTCCTCTTGAATTATCTAGGACCAAAAGCAATTTTTTAAAAATGAAATCTTTAAAGTTTTGCATAATTGACAATGCTTTGTTTTGGAGGAATCATGAAGGTATCCTTCTTAATTATTTATTGAAAGAAGAATTTGACAAGGTGTTACAAGAATTTCATGCAAGTGACTGTGGAGGACATCTTTACTGGAAAACCACAGCTGAAAAAATTCTTAGAGCCATTTTTTATTGGTCTACTTTGTTTTTTGATGTAAAGAAATTTGTAACCTCATGTCACAAATGTCAAATTTTTGAAGGAAAGAAAAAGCTTCTACCCCTGCCCCTAAAACCAATCTCTATTGGAGCACCTTTTCAACAATGGGGTCTAGACTTCATTGGTGAAATCCACCCACCCTCCTTTGCCCAACACAGATGGATCCTCATTGCTACAGACTATTTCACTAAATGGATAGAAGCCATACCATCAAGGCAAGCCACTGAAAACGTTATAATAACCTTCCTTGAGGCCAACATCCTATCAAGATTTGGGTGCCCCACCAAAATCATCATTGATAATGCAACATCTTTCAAATCTAGAAGAATGGCTAGTTTCAGTAATAAGTATCATATAACCCTGGGCCACTCCACAACTTATTACCCTCAAGGAAATGGACTAGCAGAGTCCTCAAACAAAAGTATGGTAATCATCAAAAAATTATTAGAGGATAACAAGAAAACATGGAACAAAAAGCTAGTAAATGCCTTATGGGCAGACATGCTAACCACAAAGAAATCCATTGGTACTAGTCCTTATCAATCAGTTTATGGAATGGAAGCTATTTTCCAATCTTCCTTGGGAACACCAATGATGAAGCTGCTCCAAGAGTTGCGGGTTGAACCAAATGACATCCAAAGAAGAATCAACCAAACAATTCACTTATAGAAAACCAGGGAAGAAGTGTACATCAGATCAAGTTGTGTAGGAAAGGATCAAGAAGACTTTTGATAAAAGGACTAAGGAAAAAGATTTTTACCTAGGGGACAAAGTTCTAAAATGGGATTCAAGGAGAGAGGATAAAGGTAAAAATGGGAAATTTCAATTCCTATGGAAAGGCCCATATATCATTTATGCTTTCAGGGGTAATAATGCTTTCTTCCTCAGAGAAATGGATGGTACAAAAGCAGAAGGAGGACCAGTTAATGGTCGAATGCTTAAACACTATGTTAGCTACCTATACCAATAGGTTTCATATTTCATGATTGGCTATGAAAGGTCCAAATATGCTCTGCTTTGATGATTCAAAGATCACATATTTCCAAGAGAATCCAATCTGTGCTTATAGCTTGGTATGGACTTAAAATTTTGGTGGATGTTCCAACAGTCTAATCTGGATCATTCCATGATTTAAATTTTCAGTTGTAGAATAGAGAAAGGAGTCTGTCCAAACTGTTTAATCTTGGCAGACAAATAGTTCAGGTAGAGAAGGAAAGGCTCCCAACAGCTTAATCTGGGACCTTGGAAGAAATAAGGGTAGAAGTAGATAGAAAAACAAAAGAAAAGCCAAAGAAAAGAAAAGGCAAGTAAGGGTCTGCAAGTCCAAGTGCACCCTCCAAGAAGAAATAAAAAATGCTAGGCAAGTAGCTGGGTAAGTAGTTGGGGTTGCAGAAAGGTTATCTTTACCATTGTAGGTGTGTTAACTGTGTTTACCAAAGCAAAGTCAATCAATTGAGAAGGTGTTCTTCTTCATCAAGTTGCAGCAGGAAGCATGTCTAACCTCCCTCTTCCCCTTGTTCATTTTATTACTAACACTCCCTCATCAGTCAAGATTCATGGAAGAAGATTATGGTTTCATGGTGGTTCTTGTTCCTCCACCAGCCACATTTCTTGTGTAAAAATCTTTTCATTTTGATCTACTCTTTAAGCCAAGTGTTTCACAAATAGACTTAGTGTTTTCTCCCTTCATTCATCCCCCCCATCCATATTAACTCTAACTTTACTATATAAATCCCCTATATCACCTTTCCCCTACTAATATTAACACCATGGTGTATAAACCCCAAATTTTGTATAAATACCCCTCCCCTTGGCATTATAGCCATATGTTCTCTAAAAAAGGAATCAAAATGACATCTGGTCACTTGGATGAGCCTATACCTCATCTCTCCCCCTTGCTTCAAGTCATTCCACTCATTAAACCATCATTTGCAAAGAAAAACCCTATACAAGCCCCTTTCTACCCATAACCCCTTTGAAATCATGAAAAAATCCAAAAAACCCACTTTTGCCGCTTAACCAAAGTTTCGGCGCGTATATTTGATTTTTTCGAAATACATTGAAAAACCTTACTAAACACCATACTCCGATGATCCTCCGCCTAAGCGCGCATCCCAAAAATAAATATTAAATAATGCCGCGCCTTTGCCATATCCACCGAGCATGTCATCGACCCGACCGCCGTCCGATCAAGCATCATGGATGCAACGGTCCTTATCGATATCGGAAGGGCCCTGACGTCCGACAGATACCTTCCGATATCTGTCAGAAGGGTTACGTCATGCGGTCGCCACGCGTCTCCACCACAGCTCATCGGAGGTATGCCTGACAGATACCTCCCCCGTACCGTAAGCGGTGCGATATGAAACCACTGGCTGTTTCCGGTTTCAGTTATCCCGCCTGTACTACGTCACCCCCACGTCAGTGCCACCATGCCATCACGTCAACCATTGCGCCCGACCTTCTGCCGATCTGTCCTGCCACTTCACCATCCCCGTGGACCAATCAGAGCCCGCCACCTCACCTATGACGTCAGCCGGCCCTGACCCCACCTATGACGTCATGCTGACGTCAGCAGAAAAACACGCCAAAAGTCCAAAAAACCAATATAATAGCCAAATGTCGCATTTTTCTCACTTTTTTACAAAAACGCCCGTTGCTCCTGCATGCGATTTTTAAGACCAAGAGTCTACCAACCTGCAGAACCTGACCAGGAGACCGGCGACGCACCATTTCCACTAGTCATCCGCGACCATTGCTTACTCTTTACCAGGTATTCTCCACTGTAAATCCTTCACGTACCTGCTTTGTCTGAAAATTCCCTCAAAAGAACTTATAACGGAAAAACTCTTGAATTTACCGGCAGAAATCCTTGCACTTGGCCCTTTTACAGTTGTGAACTCGAAGAATACTAGCCGAGCCTTGTTTGCCCATACTTTCACTAAAAATCAAGCTTTGTTCGCGCAATCGTGACAGACTCATTTAAACTGAGTTTAACCACTGAGAAAGACAGAGTGAGGCCAGGCATTGGTCTCATTTTAGCTTTAAACAGTATTTCAATTGCTGTTTATTAGAACTACTCTCTGGTCCTTATAACTTCACCTTCCCTGGTAAAGAGACACTCCTCTATACTGTCCTGCTCAATTGAAACCACTTTACACCTAATTCAGAATCCTCTTTGGCAATGGAGACACCTGTAGTACTAAATGTTCAGCCTCTAAATGCCCCTCAAAGGAACTTGGAATGGCAAGCCTTGGCAGATATGGATTATCAGATTGCAGAAGAGATGTTGATGAGGACCAAGTTCCATATCCACCTGCTCAATAAACTTAAGGCCAAGCATGAAACTGGAGCAGATGTGTTGGGTATATGGGATTCTTTTCTTCCTATTTTTAAGTTGCCTCAAGTCAATCAATTCCCTGATTTGATCCATCTTTGTGCTAAATATTATGACCCTACTCAGAGGGCTGTGTTGGATCCTTCTGGTTCTGCTCTCTTCTACATCACTCCTGAAGCCATCAGGAACATGCTCTGCTTCAAAACTCAGAAAAAATTGGTCCCCTTGTCACTAGTAGACTTGATAAAACAAGGGAATAGATTGACAGATGCCCAAATCACTAAGTTAAATCAGTTATACATTGACTCTGATTCTGTGCAATACCCTCCTCTGAACCAAGTATACCTTAACTAGTTGGGCAGGGACTTGGTAGATATGATTAGTCCGATTTTGGGCTATAGCTCAATAGAATTGGTAGACCAAACTGTGCTGGTGATGATGCTGATGTTCGCTCCGGGCAGACTTCCAGTTTGCTATGATTATGCCACCTACATCTCTGACAAAATGCATGAGCAGCTAATGAATTTATCCAGAGAAAAGATGTTCAGATACACCTCCTACATTTACCATTTGATCTTGTACCATCAATATGAGAGATTTCATTTTCCAATCAAAAGAATGGATGCCCAAGGCAATCCCAGATCAGTGGTCTATTGGTCCTCTGTCTTCCACACTACACCTGAGTCTCCATACACTTACTGTGAATTCATAGATCTGTTCATCCATCCAGCTATGGCAATGCTGATGAGCTCACCTCCTCCGAGACTCACTGATGACATGCAGAGAATTCTTCAGGTATCCAAAGCTTACAGCATTGGGGATTGGTACTTCTACCAAAACCACACTGTCATCAGGATATATGGGTGTGATTTGCCTCCATTCAGATTACCTAAGTATGTGCCTATGAGGCTATTTTCCCTAGAGTACTTTAGGCAATTTGGCCGGGTTGATGTGCTTCACTTTTCAGGAAAAGGCAAAAAAGCACAGTTAAAGGTGAAAAGCCAACTTGGCCATTTTATCTATAACGAGAGGGAGCAAGGATGGAAGGAAGCAGATAGAATGCTTGAGTCCCTTGGCCTGCAAACCAGTTTCCTATGGACACCCTATGACCCTAATCATTTTATAACTATGAGGAGGCTCAAATATAAGTTATATGCCTATGATCACCATAGTATCCCTCACATTGAAAAATATGCAAACCAAGACAAATGGAGGAGAGGGACCTTAGAAGAGCCCATGTCACAAGAAGAGTTAAACCAGAGGGCACTAAGGAATCTAAGGAAGATGGCTGACCTTGAACTTTGTTCACAGGTATTCACACTTCCGAGCACACAAGTGGGAGCAGCTGCATCCTCCTCAACTGCCAAACAACAAACTACCAAGGCCACTGAAAATATATCCAGCAAAGGCAAAGAAAAGGAAATGGAGACAGAACAATCACTCCATGGCAAGGAGCAGCCACCTCCAGTGACTCAGCAGCAGGTGGATAAAGAAGTGCAGCAGCAGACAGAGCAACAACAACAACAACAGGAACTGCATCAAGAAGAAGGGACACATGAGGGACAACAGCCCTTACAGCAAGAAAGAGTAGTTGATACTCCAACTTCCACTGAGCAACAACCTCAAAACATAGTGCCTCCTAGGCAAGAAGCTGCCAATGAAACATCAGTCCTCCAAACTCCACAAAGGGAGGATGTTAGTAGAAAAAGGGATAGAGAAACTCCCTTAACCACATCAGCAAGCCAGGGGGAGAAAAGACAGAGGATAAATCCATTCTCTGAGGAAGAGATGCCTACAGGGCAATCTTTGGGTATGGGCATGCCTAGTATGGAGGCATCTGCAAGTTCCTTCCAGCAGGAACAAGAGAGAACGATGGGAGGAGAAGTCAGCTCCTCCGGCCAGCAGAAAGAAGGTGGACTCAATATCAAACAACAGTTCATCGACATTAAGAGGAGAAATGAGCTCATCAAGAGACAGCTGTACAATCATCTGTTAAACATGGCTCCCACCAATCAGCAAAGACTCATGTCTGCCTTTGATGTAAATGAAGGCAAAATGATCATGAGTCATTTTATGCCAACAGCAGTGCAGCCCCAATCTTCCTCTGACTACTTAAGGACTAACCTGGAAGTCCTTGCCAAGGATATCCACCCATTGGACAAGATAGAACTGCATAAGCAAACGGGTGAGATGGTCTATGCTTCCCTAGCAGACCAAACATTGGATAACTACAGGCTACATAACAGCCTTAACAATACAGCCTCTCAGCTAGAGTTGGAGAGAGCATCATCCCAGGCAAAGGATAACAGGATCAGGGCCCTAGAAGACATAATCATAGAGATTGGGCATAATCCCAAAGACATCAAGGGCATACAGGAGATATTGAAACTGAGGGATGCAGATATGGCAGCTCTAAAGAGAAAAATCAAGCTCCCAGCCACTATTCACCCTCAGACAGATGAAGTGGCCCAACAAAGAACTGAAAAAGATGCCACTGATCTGTTGATATCTCTATATAAGTAGCTCCTCCAGACACAAGAGCAACTGGGAGAATCAGAGGCTGCAAAGGCAGCATTACAGGCATCTCTGAAACAGAGAGAAGAAGGGCAGACTTCCCAGCCTCCTCCTCAAATCATAAATCTTGAGGAAGCTGCCACAACTACTGTTCCTCCTCCTCAACAGACTGATCAAGCAGCACCTCCACCAACAGAGTAGGCCCCTAGCTTGGACATGCAAAAGCTAAAGAAAAATTCAAATCCTGGAAGCTCAAATGTCTGAGTTAAATGAGACCAGGGATAAATTGGCCAAGGTAAATGATAGGTATGATAAATCCAAACAAGCTGTGGCAGAGAAGGACAGGGAGGTGAAAGCCCTAAAAAACAGGATAAAAGAGCTAGAAAATGAGCTCAAATTAGACAAAGTCATAGCTGGGCTTAAGGCAATGCTATGGGCCAACATTGGCCAGTCTATTACTGACCAATGGCAGTATATAGAGACAATCCATGAGCAGGTAGAGCTCATCCCAAAAGCACAAGCTGAAATCCACAAGTCAAGGGCTGCTCTAGGCAACATGCCTGAAATTGCCACCAGAATGATCAATGTGCTAAATAATAGAACAAGTACTCAGCTGGCAAACATGGGAATTCCCAATAGGACTGAGGCCATTCAGTTAATCAAAAGGGTTCTCACATTAAGAAATTTGGTGCAGACACTGGAGAGAAGAACCCAAGACATGCAGACCGAGGTAAAAAGATTCATGGATAAATTCCTGGTGCTGCAAAACAAAGGACTCCCTAGCTTACTGAACAGCGCAGGGAGACTGCTCATTCATGAGCAGTATGCCAAAAGAGTAAATGCATTTGCCACGAATGAAATCAATGAGAAGCCCAGCAGCTCAGAAGAAACAGGGCCAGCTACAGGACAGACTATCTACAACAAGGTAGAAAATCTGTTTTTTTATAATGAATGAGATCAATCACCTATTTGATGTGGCACCCAATTTTTTCAAGTATACAGAGGCAGAGGAGACTATGGATGCAATTCTCAGGCATCAACTCCCTACGCAAGACTGGTGGGCAAATACAATACAGAAAATTTTATAGACAGGGAGCCACTCCACCAAATTTTGTTTTTTAAAATATCAGTTGTCATGCAAAGCACAGTTTAAACAAAATCAACATGCATCGAAGATTAAAGCTGAGCCAACTTAGCAAATATTTTGGCCAACACAGCAAGAATAGGAAAACACAGCTGGCAGAGCCGAGAAAATACAGCGCAGCCAAAAGTAAAGACAAATTATTCAGCGTTAAAGCAAAGCGGTTCAACCGACTCAATGACCTCCAAAGGTCAAATTATCCTCTGACAGACTTAAAAAGCATTTATGCGGCATTCAAAGTTGTAATAACTTCTTTTCTACTTTCTGAACGAATTTATGAAGATATTTTCTCTCTCAGATGACTCAATGCCTGAGATATTTTGTATAAACATTCCTATAAAGTCCCCTTCGCATGAGTTTGCAAGGGTTGTTGTTGATTTCTCTTGAAGAAGTTCTTATGCTGTGATCCTTTCAGAAGTTAATAAAGAAAGTGATGGAATTTCTCGGATTTCTGAAGTGTTGAATGCGTTCTGGTGTCTGTTGAAAACTGTTGGATTCCTGTGTATTTCACCATACAATAAGTCTCTGTGACTCTCTCCGTTATGTATTTTGTTTGTTAAAATCCATATGTTATCTAACTTTAAATATTTAGCAACAAGGAAAAAGAATAACTTTCAGGATTTATTCAATGAATACCCTGAGTTCAATCTGTGTTGTTAATGAATGTTTTCTTCAGATGCAATCTTGATAAGTGTAATTCTTAATTGCTGCACTTTCAGAATACATCTTTCACAGTGGCCTTTGTCACAGGAATTCAAGTTTGCTCCTGTGCAGCGTGTTTCACTTTCACCTCACCAGCTTAATAGAAAATTCTTAATTGCTTTCTGTTGGTTGACATACATCACCATTTAAGCTAAATTTGTTTGTCTGAAATACAAAATTGGCCCTGCAGTTTGAGCACCACCAATCCTTCATTTCTAAGCATTTCACAACTCCAGACTCCATTGCCCAATGATATTGTACTCTCTAAACACTACATCTTAAGACCTGAAAGAAATCCTTCAACCAAAACACAAACCAAAACCTGAGCATAATAGCTAGCCTAAAACACCATCATAAAAGAGACAAATCATAAAGAGAGAGCCCTCTTTGGTTACAGTTTGGCTAGAAACTGTGATCCAAATATTGGTTAGTGGTTACCCCGGCCGTATTCCCTTGGGAGTCATAGGGAACAACCTGGGTGTTAACACACTACATTGAACCTAGTTACTGATTTCACTGATCATTTGTACATACTTTATTTTTAAAAAGTATAGAGTTGATTGGATGGTGATTTTTGAAGTTGAAGCCCGAAGAGAAGGCCCCAAGCTTCAAAATTTTTATTGTCATAAATAGTAATAATACAGAAACATGAAAAGGAAAAGTTGTAGGGTAACATCAAAACAATTCAGAAGGCCATTGGTCTACAAAGTTCTTGACATTTCACCAGGAAATGGCATCCCCAAGTGGAGCCACTGCTAGGTTCCTATACCAATAGGAGTCATAATTTTTGAATGACTGAGATTAAACCTTGTCATATGTAAAGAGGGTATGTCCTAAAAGAATAATCAAAGGACAAAAAGAATAATCAAAGGTAAAAGAAGATGAAAAAATATAAACCCCAAAAAAGAAAAAAGACCATGAAAGTGAGCAAGTCAAAATGTCACTCTTACTTTTGTTTTTGTGCATAATAAATGATTGTGTGCAGTTTGTAATCTTTGTCACAATCCATGATAGTCAAAATGTTTAAATTTGACTATTTGATGTTTTCGATTTTATGTCTATATATAGAGAATGAAAATCTGACCAAACAGTATAAACTTGGTAGATGATTCGATAGGTAGAGTAAATAAAAGGAGCTCAACTATTAAATCTGAGCCCTTGGATGTAATAAGGTTAGATTTAGTTAGTTTACTATTGTAAAAGAGAAAGAAAAATATTTGATAAGGGTTTGCTAGCTCAAATGCACCCTAATAAAGAGAAGTAAAAATGGTAGGATGAGTAGATGGGTAAGTAGTAGAAAGGTTGCAGAAGCATGATGATTGATAACACAAAGCATGTTTATCATCTTTTCCATCATAAAAGTTCTATAGATGAATGGACAATCAAGCATGAAATTGGATGTCAAAGTCAATTAATTAATTTCCCTCATTCATTTCACCTTTACTTAACTAATTTCCCATTATAAAGTTCCAAGTACTTGAAAACCATAAGTCAAAGAGGCTCAGAGCATTTCTCTGAATTTTGGAGGGACCGGACCCTCGACTCAATGATTTAGGATAACAAGTACAATATTCCCCCTACAAAAAGTCACCCCCCTTCATTTCATTCATTTTTCCTAATAATACTCCTTTCCTAAGGTTAAAATACTTTTACCTAGGAAAAGTATTTATCCCCCTACATAAATCATTTTCATATCAAAACCCACAAAACACCTTATCCTAAGTATTTATGCTAATAGTGGAAAAGAATTAAAACGTGAAAAGAACATTTACTTAGGGTATTGTGCCCCTTTCTGCTCATTTTATTAATTACGAATTTTATTTATTAAATCCCGATAAAAACCCGTTTCCCCGTATATATTTGACTCATACATATAAATTAACCCTACCCTTAGTTTAAATATAAACTATAATTTCACCCAAATCCCGAAAAACCCACTAACTAATTGTTTTGCGATTAAGTTAGTCAAAACCCAATTAATGCTGAATAAGAATGGTGTAAGTGCTCCTCTTTGCTGCAGATGACTTCTTCAAACTCTTTTTGCTTATTTGATATAGTTTTTTCGTTATCTTGAAACATCAAATCTGAGATATCCTTAAGGTCTTCTAATGAATATTTTATTGATTTTGATTTACTTGCTATGTCTTGAAACATAACCATCTTCCCTTTATAAGGAAACATCAAAACTTGTTTCTTTATGTTTAACATGAATGTATTCAAATCCTTAAACCAGGGTTGACTGAGTATGATGTCAGTGTTTTTATCTGTCCTTACAACATGAAATTGAAATATGTAGTCCTAATGACCTATTGTCACTTGTAGATCACTAATTTTATACTTGGGTCAAAAATGTTTTTCTTTACACCAATTCTTAGCTCTGGAATTAATAATTGATTTGCCAAGCTGATATTGATATAATTTTTGTCATTGCTTGGGCTGACGACGACATTAATTTCTCTTCCTTTGATACTTCCTTTTAATGTAATTACTCTATGATCTGTAACTGAAAGACCCTTATAGGAAAACCTTTCTTCCTTCATCATTTTAGAATTGAGCTCCATCATTTTTTTTCAATGATTGATCCCATTTGTTTTGTTGAGATGACTTAAAGTATTATATTTAAAGTTCCTTTGCACTTTGTACTTCAAGCCTCCTTTAAAAGTGTCTTTTTAATATATATATATTTTTTGTAATTCTTCAAAACTCTTTTAATCCAATATCCTATTATCCTTAATATTTCAAAACTCCTTTGTATTCTTTTTATATAGTTCTACTTATGTTTTTTTTTTTCCTTTTGTACTTTAAAAACAATATTTAAATATTGTTTCAATTGACTTCTTTTACTATTTAAATACCATGGGCAATTACCATGGGTTGGTTTCTTAAACCTTCGTTAACTTTTTCCACAGAAAAAGTAAAACTTATCATTCACATAAAGAGATTTTGTATTCCTTTTGTTTTTCTTTTACTTTTAAAATACCATGGGTTGGTTTCTAAAACCTCCGTTAACGTTTTCCATGTAAAAGTAAAAATTACCATTCATATAAAGAGATTTTGTATTCCTTTTGTTTTTCTTTTACTTTTAAAATACCATGGGCAATTACCATGGGTTGGTTTCTAAAACCTCCGTTAACGTTTTCCACGTAAAAGTAAAACTTACCATTCACATAAAGAGATTTTGTATTCCTTTTGTTTTTCTTTACTTTTAGAATACCATGGGAAATTACCATGGGTTTCTAAAACCACGGGCTTGTCAACCACTTAATGAAGAATCAAGATAATATTATTTACTCTTCCTTCTCTTAACTTTCTCATGCACTTTTTATCATTAATGTAGAACCTTTTTATATATATGAATGTTCTCCAAAATTTACATCGGACTATATTTATTTATTTATTTTTTAAATCTTTTTTATTTTTTTAATATTTATATGTACTTATTTTAATTTATGTTTTTTCTTTGACTATCGTATTTTTTTCCTCCTTTTTTTGTTTTTGTTTAATGGCCAAAGCCTTGAATGATGAAACTGGTGGAATGGAGAATCTCCAAGACTGGTGTAGCGAAGATGACAACAAGGTTGACAATAGGTTGATGGCCAAAGTCCGGATCAGATGTAGCTCTGATACCAATGTAACGACCAAAAGTCGTATACGGAACGGAAATATTTTGTTTACTTCGTAGACAAATACATCCATTATTGGACAGTAAATGTAAATTGTATATTATATAAAGAATTGATGTAGGATGAGTATAAATGAGAATGAGGGTCCTGTATATATAGCTAGGTAAGTACCCTTTCACAAACAGGCATGTCTCTAAGATATGCCTTTTCATTATTAACTAGCTAACCATTAGTTAATTTACTTTTATTTATTATATATTTATATTATTATGATTATTATTTATTATCTATTTTTATTTATTTTTACATAATTTATGTTCATAACAATGTTCCACAACCTAGAATATCAAAGGTTCAAATGTTCTTCGAGGTTGGTTGTTAGTTGCTTTATCTATTCTCTTCAACGTGTGTTGGGGCCATGAAAATGAAGAGTTTGCCTTTTTCCTTATTATTGGGGTTGCTATTATAATAGTAGATTGAATTCGATACCATAATGACATATATAATAGCAAGAAGAATTACTGCTATAATGAATGTCGTAATTACGTATATCGAGTCATGACTGGAATCACTGGTCGAAATGAACCAAATTGATCTCTCTCATTTGCATCATGTCAGGTCAGTTTTAATCATGCTAAGTGCTCAAGCGTAATTACGTATATAACGAATGAAGTCATAATGACATATATAATAGCAGAATTGTCGAATGAAATAGTCTAAAATGCATAATGACATTAGAAGAATTACTGCTATAATGAATGACGTAATTACATATATAATATATGCATTTTCTGGTGTAATTACTGCTATAATTCTTCTCCCTTATGGTTAAGACTGCTTGCGCATCATGACTGGAATCGCAAACATTTTTCAGTCCTGAGTGATTGATCGCTTGATGGTAATTTGGTAAAGAATTAGTAGAGGGTCGAGAAGGAAACGAGCCACTCTTTCGATCTATTATTTGAGAAATGATTTGATCAATTATTCAATAACATAATTACATATATAATTCATAACTAGAATCACGTAGAAGAACAAGGTCTTGATTGATTGATGGGAATTTAGTACGAATGATCACTCGATTTGAGAAATGATTTGATCAATTATTCGAGATAACGTAATTACATATATAACGAGCACCATTCAATCTCTCAAGAATGACTAATGACTCACATCGAATCTGGTATGACACATATCTCAAGTCATGACTAGAAGAAATGCATAAGAACATATATAATAGCAACATTGTTTTCTAAAGCGTAATGACATATATCGAGTCATGAACGGCTACATTTTCGGCATTCAAAAGGTGTGAAGCCGCTTGTTCTTCCGAGAACAAGGGCATTTGATGCTCAAAATAGATCCTACTCAAAAAAAGAGTTTGATCCCGGCTCAGAACAAATGCTAGCTATATGCTTAACACATGCAAGTTGAACGTGGCTTGCTTCCCCATCCATCCATGTGGGGGCAGAAAGGCAAGATGAATGGCCCCCTCCTAGCGCGTGCTCACTCACTAAAATGATATGCGAGTGGTATGCTGGGCATGGGGCACAACAAGCAAAGTGGTGAACGGGTGTGTAACGCTTGGGAATCTAGCGAATAGTTCACTCCAAATCCTGAATAATTCATAAAGCAAGCTAATTTCGGTTGTTTGATGAGCCCACGTAATATCAGGTAGTTGGTTAGGTAAAGGCTAACCAAGACAATGATGCTTAGACAACAATGGGACTGAGACATGGCCCAAACTCTCTTGGGGGGCAACAATGGGGAATATTGGACAATGGGCTCATGCCTGATCCAACAATATCGCGTGGGTGAAGGAGGGAACTGTCGCTTGTCAAGCTCTTTCGTTGAGTTTCGATCATGACAGGACTCGAGGAAGAAGCCCCGGCTAACTCCATGCCAACAACTATGGTAATACAAGGGGGGGGGAAATGTTATTCGGAATGACTGGGCGTCAAGGGCACGTAGATGGTGAAAAGGGTGGAAAGTGAAAGTCGCCAAAACACTAGCGGGGTCCTTTCTTGACAATTTCACTTGAGTGAGGTAGGGAAGAGTGGAATTTCGTGTGGAGGGATGAAATCCTAAGATATACGAAGGAATGCCAACCGCAAAGGCAGCTCTCTAGGTCCCCACTGATGCTAGGGTGTGAAAGCATGGGGAGCAAACAAGATCAGATACCCTAGTAGTCCATGCCGTAAGCGATGAGTGTTTGTCCTTGGTTTGCCTGCCTAGTAGGTAGGATTAGGATCAAGGGCCTAGCTAACATGTGAAACACTCTGCCTGGGGAGTACAGTCGCAAGACTGAAACTCAAAGGAATTGACGGGGGCCTGCGCAAGCGGTGGAGCATGTGGTTTAATTCGATACAACGCGCAAAACCTTACCAGCCCTGACATATGAACAAGTGTGCATGTCCTTAACAAGATGGTGTGAAAATTCATACTAGTGCTGCATGGTTATCATCAGCTCATGTCGTGAGATGTTTTGTTAAGTCCTATAACGAGCGAAACCCTTGTTTTCTGTTGTTGAGACATGCGCTAACGGATCAATGTCATCACCCCTTCTTCACTTTATTTAAGGAGTATGGGTGGAGAAATGTGGGTCGCTGTTGGGAGGTCCAACCCAAAGCTTGTATGTTGAACCATAATTCATAGAATATCTAATGGATTTTCTCTTCCATTCAATTGCTAAAAGAGTCATGATTACATTGACAAATGATATTTAGTTCCACGAATACAAAGGAGGGAAATATGACATTTGTTGGTATTCCATTCATTCGCGTCTTAAGTTCGAAGGGGATCTCAACATGTCATGAAGAAAAGATAGTAGCTCGTTGTTCCATAGGATTTCTCATATTTATTCAGAGGAGTTTTGGTAAGACTTCCAAAGCGACTTTCGACAGGAGAATCAGAGCTATTCAGAGGGAATTGCAGCAATTCCCCAATCCTCACGAAGTTGTTTCTCTGGAACCCAATGAACAACAACAATTACTTAGGATCAACTTGCGTTCAATAACGTCGTAAATTGTCGAATCATTACCGAATGAGATGACACACTGTGCGCCTAAGTGCGAAAGGACAGTGCAATCTGTTTCATGCTCGTTGGCCAGAACTTGGAGCCGACATAATGGCTGGGTTAGACTTTTTGTATGGATTCTTATCCATCTCTATCAACACTATGTATCATTTTTTATATTATGGTATTTTAGGAACGGCTTCGAGAAGGCCCTCTGCCAACCCTTTGATTTTGGTTCGCTGGAAGCAATGGTGTGCTTGCCCGAGCTTTCCCTCGTCGATTGGGAAAATCTTCTAGGTAGGGGAATGATACTGCTGAATTGGGGATTTCTGCTCCAAGGGGGACTATTGTCCCTGAAGCAGACGCGGGCCTGACCTATCCCTCGATAAGGGATAACCCCTAAGAGCCATTTCTGGAGAAGTTCCCAATCCCTCAAAATGTCATGGAGGAACTCGATCGGGAACTTCGCTGGAAAAATATTCGGATCAAAAACCTATTTGTGGAAGAAGGGTTGGAAACCCCCTTTACCAACCCTTCTTCGGGAGAAGACTTTTGGCAGGACTGCCTTGACTGGTGGAGATATCAGTATCTAATTCGAGCCAACTTGTTGGTAATCTTAACAATGCATTTCGGTCTAAGCGATGATGGCGGGTGGGACCTTTACCACAATCTGGACAAAATTCTTACCCACTCGAACATATCACGCTGGGAGAGGGACCTTCTGTTTTTGGACGAACTATACCATTGCTTATTTAACGAAGAAACGTTGTTAAGGTGCACGCTCAACTAGATCCGAAATATCCTTTCTGAGAAGTTGGACCTAAGGAGGAGGCGAACCCTCCAATAGGGTGAAGCGTGCAATTCAAGTTGGCCATGTAAACTAGCAGTGCGGGGGAGACCTGAATGGGGAATGGGTTGGTGCAGTGAACTACACACCCTCCTCTTTTTAGATGGAGAAGTATCAAGAGTCATCTGGGATGGATAACAAGAGATAAACGGGTCTTGTAGATCCAATTTGAGGTCACCATTGACTTCTCTTCGGCATAATCAAAATATACTTCAAACCTGTTGATCTACTTGCTCCCTTTAAACTTGATCTCATCTAGTACAATAGACATCATTGATTCTAGGAAAGTCCTCTTGCTTTTCTTCGTTCTTCCACTTCTTCCATCTACTTGACAGAGTCGTAGCAGCTTTCACTATGTACCCGCAGTCCTCACTAAGAGGCCATGGAAGAAAAATTACAACCAAGTAAAGGATACAAAGATAGGAGAATAGCTAACGACAACAGTAGTAATAATTAAAGAAGAGAGACAAAAATTACTTATCTTTTGAGGATTATAGGTAATGTTAGCTCCCTCTTGATCTTAGAATTTGCACATCCACTTTGCAACTTTAACGTCATCTGCATCGTCATGATAATGTCATTCCCTCCTAGTAGGAGCTAGGGTTTCTACTTTCAGCAGATACATTGGTCTAGGTCCAATCCTAGGGTTTTTTCCATAAACCCTAGAGCTTTCTTATTCAAGTGCTTTTTCCCTGCTATTGTTTACAAACCCTAGTTATCCAAAGTTTCTAAAACCTTAGAATTTTTCATATCCAAGACTTTCAATTTTCCAACCCCTATTTTTAAAAGATCCATTTTGCACCTCTTGCAAGTTCAATAGATTTTTCTCATATTCCAAAATCCATACAATCCCCATGCTTTAGCAAACAATAAAGAATATTGCAGACAAGATTAGGTATCTTCCAATGAGATGACTTTATGACAGTTCCACAACAATTTTATCTAAACATCAATTTTGACATTTTCCTATTAGAAAATCGGAAAGGCATAAAGATTTTCTTATGTTGACAATTACTTGTCATATTTTTATATTCTTATTAGCTATATTTATGTTCTTGTTTATCTTCTTCTCATCAAGCAATCATCAAATAAAAAGCATGAAGATCAATGACACCAGAAGTAGGCACTCAGCTAAGGCCAAAACCACTATGCAAGGGAGAACCTAGTCAAACTCTTCCACTAATTGATTCAAATCAAATTGAGATGAACAAAGACCTTTGACTAGACCAAAAGACCTTCCTCACTCCAACAAGTCAACCTTCCAAGATGAATATGCAAACTTCAGTAGTCTCTTCTCATCAACCAGGTTTAATCTAGTTGCTACACAGAATTTTGGCCCTACTGCAAATTGAACTTGCTTGTCTTTTTCCCCAAATGAGGTCAATTTGCTACCTATATATAGTAGTTTGGGGCTCCTGTTGAGTCTGTCTTGGTGGAGGAGGTCTACTTGACTCAATTTAGATAAAAAAACAATTTTCTTCTTTGACAAATAAAGCCCAAGAAGGATCTATTACATGAAGAGATGGACTAGGAATTATGACATAAACCCTAGAAGCCTACAAAGGAGGCTTTGACCTAAAAGTAAAATAATAAAGCACGAAACCCATGCTTAATAAATCATTTTTATTTAATATTAAAAATTATTTTTCTTTCTTTTGACAAATAAATTACATCATGACTCAAATACAATTATGAAGACCGATACTAGTTACATTCTTCAACATTTCCAACTCAGGGGCTTATCAACATAGCAACAGTAATAATGAAGACACACCAATTTCTGCAAATCAGTATCTTTCTCCAAACTTTAGGTTTTTCATGTCCAAAACAGACTTACTCCAACAAGGTGTGTTGTATGACAGAGATCCTTTTTCAAGTTTTGACTACTTTGGGGTGTAAGGAATAGACTCCATGATTGAGCATCCATGCTTCATTTTTGCAACGTAGATCTCATACTTGACATTCTACAAGACTTCGGATATACTTACAAAATGAGTACCAAAAATTGCCAAAGCCTCCTCAATAGTAGGTCAATACCAGCAACATGTACTTCATGGATTCGTATACTATTCACTACCTCTTTTTCTAATATATGACATTAGCTTGTTTGTAAGATAACTAAGTAAAGACCTTGAATATTGTACACATGATCATTTAGAGAGCTTTGCAAAAACTTCTCTGCCTCCAATTAGCAAGATATGGTATGTCATGATTCTTGAAAGATGATCCAACATCCTTTAGATGGTTTGACTGTCATCAAGGTCGTAAAGTCCTGCTTCTGAGCATGTGATACATTAGCTTTAAAAAAATATTTGTTAACTGACACTTAATTTTCCAGTATTGGTCTTTGAGTAAGAACCTAAATTATAATGTTGTCATTTGAGATATCAAATTTTACAGATCATGTGTGATTCTTTCAATAGTCATCATACCAGTCCTTGATGGATTTCAAGGATTCCTCACAAATCAGCCCTTAGATATATTCTTATAATCTGACTAAGGAGCAGATCACACCTTTGATACAAGATTTTTTGATCAAGCATTTAAATGGTCATTTCCTCAAGCTAAGGTCTATATGAATGTTGCCAAAGTAAACTTTTGACTTCAAGATTTCTGTGAGCAATAATACATACCTAGCAATGCATCTCCGCTTTGTGATCAAATATTTTATTCTAAGTATTAACCACTGCTTTCTAGCTTTACTCATCTCTTTGTCTAACTCATCACTGTAGTGCTTAAATAGAAACAAATGCTTGCCTAGATCTCCAGCACTTCAACCATGCCACTAAGACATCAGTCCTTTTTCTTAAACTTGCCATTAGCCCATTTTAGTGCCTTCCAGACATATCTTTAGACATAATTATTTTGAAGCTTCTCTTAGGGTGCTTGATGAGACTCCTCAACCTTAGTCATAGAGGCTTCAAATAAAACAAGTTTATGCTAAGGACTTCTCCTTGTAAACAATATATGCTCCAATGATATTGCCTTCTAAAACATCAATCAAATTACAAAAAGGATTATACACCAAAAATTGTATTAACTATGATATTTTGGGTTTCCTAAAGTCATTTACTCGACCTTCTATCATTAGTCCCAAGGCCTTCTATCTTCCTGAGATTTATCCTGAAGTATTTTGGTTTGTTGAGATTTTGTCCTGAGGAATTTTGTCCTTTCTGCAACATATGATGTCTACAAATTCAGAGACCTTTGCATCTTACAATCTAAGGTGATTCAAATAGCTTTAGTAGATCCTAAGGTCTTCTTGTCCCTTTGTCTCAAGCTCTGAAGCTTGAAGATTTTGGCACTCCTTTTCTGTACACAGAACAAACAAATACAAAGGTTTTCTCCTTCTTTTCATTACCTAGACGGACCCTAGTTAGGGAACGAATTACACAGTGACATTTATTACTAAATGTGCCCTGAACAGAGAGGTAAGATTTCGTTGCTAACTCAACTTCATTTGAAGTGTGTTTCTAGGGCTAGTTGACAAATCAAGCCCTCAAGGATGGCTTGAAACAAAGATGACTTCCTTTTCAGGGCTGCTCTTTCACCATAGCTCTAATACTATGTTGATTTTTCAATTATCCTCTACTTAATAACTACTTCTTATGGTTTCTTGTAGGTTAATCTTTTGTTTCATTCATTTTTTATCATAAAGCAATTACACAGAGGATCTTCAACAATAAACTAAAATGCCAATGGATCATAAAGAGACAACCATACAAGAACACAAGACTTTACCATGGGAATACACATACGGGGGAAAAATCTAACAACCTTTTCCTTAGAGAAATTCTTCTTTTCAAAAAGAGACACACCTAGACATCCTAGTCATTTACAAGGTCAAACTGACCAAAAGAATAAGATTGGTCAAACCTGGTCCATCAGACTCCTAGTCAAGTCAACTGGTTTCCAAATAAATTCAGTCTTGTCTGCTCTACTAGGGCAAAACTTCAACCTGCTCCTGTACTTCAGAATTTCGGTTTCACAGCTTTTTTCTATCTCAGAAAGAATTCATCCTTCCTTTCATTAATACTTTATCAGAATAGACCTTAGAAATTTGTCCTTGACTTATCCTTGCTCTACCTCAAAAAAGAATTTGTCCTTCATTTCATCAATACTTCCTCCTTTCTCTTCATCAGAACAAACCTACGAAATTCGTCATTGACTTGTTCTTGCTCTACCTCAAACCTTCTTTACTTGCCTTAGATCTTGTTTGCATGCCTTAGAGATTCTTTGCTTGCCTAAGACCTTATTCGCTAGACCGAGTTGCTTGCTTTCATGGGAAGGTGTTCGAATGCCTCATATATATAGTCTTTTGTTGGGCCGAATGGTGCCTCTTAGGTTGGGGCAGACTTGACTAGGAGGAAGGCCAACTTGGCTTCTTTGGAGCCAAAAATTCTTTTTTTTTTTTTAAAGCCAATAATTATGAAGATCAACAATAGCTACAAAATTCAAGGAGAAGATCACCAAAGGGGAAGCTGACATTGTCACGTGATGAATTGGCAGTATCATTTTCATGTGTTGCTCACTTCATCTTATCAAATGTATAGGTCATATATTGTATCATTGGTGGGGGTTTCTCCAACAACATGTCATGTATACTCATCTTGTTGTAGGTGTTGCTCCATGATTGATCATTAGTGAAGAAATCTCATATCTCCTTATCATGTGATCATAATATTCTTGTCATTGTTTTTTCTTGGTCATTTCATGGTGGGTTCAAACCTTTCCTAGTTGCAGTGTCTGCTAAATGGATGGTGTACTTCCTAGTAGTGTGTTTAGAAGCATGTCCCCTTTCATCACCCATCCATCATTTAGTCTAGGTATCACCCATTATGCTATCACATTTCCATTTTTCCTAGATAATTTTCATAGGAAACTCATATTCCATCATTTACCCTGTCATATATGCCACACGACCTATATTCACAATTTACCCTGTCATATATGCCAACGACCTATAGTCACCATTTTCCATGTGAGAGATACCCTGCAATTCTGAGTTGTGCGAACCAATAGAATGAGGAGAGAGAAGATATGTCGTGAGTTGATGAGGCTCAACTTGTATTCATATACCACTTGAGGGGTGCCATCTTATCCTTGAGTTGTGTCATTTGAACCAAGGCCGACCTTGACAATTTTTTATTTGTGGGCTTGACCTCAAAATTTTTCTTTTCTTGATCCCTATTGAGTGCTTCAAAATTCAATTTTGGTCCTTTCGAAAAGAAGAATTCAATGCAATGGTTGGAATTTGTCATTGAGCTTTGGAGAAATTTCAATTGAATCATGTGATCATCATATATATCTTGTCATCACGTCATGTACATCCCTGCTCATCTTTGCTCATCTCATGTCGAACATTCTCAAATCTAAAGAAGAAGAATGGCTACAGGGGAGCTCCAACTACCACCCTATCTCTATCACAATTGGGGAGACTTTGCTACCACCTGGAATCATCAACATCATCATCATCGGGGAGCCATGGCTATTAGTGAGGCAATAACATCCCACATTTCTTTGGTCGTATTTTTGGCTGCAACATGTGAGACTATATGATCACTCCATTCAGAATCAGCTGCTTCACCTTAGCCATCTCCTTATTGTAATTCGCTAGCTGATCTGGACCTGTAGGTACGACAACAACATTTTTTGTGTACTTGTCTAGCAAGAATTCCATCTTGGCCTTCTAGATACAATACTTCGATGCACCCTCTAATTTGTCTTGATATCGGAGTCTTGTTGAAGCCATCACTACAAAAAGTTGACTTGGGACGGAAATATCCCAATTTCACCAGCTCAGCTGCTAGCACAGCTACTCGCACTCCTTCCTAGAGTGAGAAAATTTGCTTGCCGCTATTGCCTACTACAACTGGAAATTTTGGATTTCTAAAACTAGAAGCCCTCTGAGAGAAACTCCCTCTATGTGTGCAATTTCTCTTCCTCTTCCACTCGAATCTACTCAATGATTCTGCTACACTGCTATTCTTAATTACTTTTCTGCTCTATTTATGCCTATTGGAGCTCTACTTTGAGCAATTTGAACTTTTTCCACCACTCTGCAATTGGAAATCAAACTTCTACTCTACTACTAGCACTACTTGGCTAGGCCCTGCACAGAACCTAGAGAAATTGTGTTTTTGCTCCCTTTGAACAACGAATTTCTTCTTCTTCATCTCTGAGCCACTAATCTGATCAAAATCACTCTAAAACCATGTGAAATTTCCCAATGTTTTCAGAGTTGTAGAAGGGTAGGCTATCGGGATTTTAAGGGTCACTTATAACATAGGCTTATTTTGGGCATGAAAAGTAGGTCCTATAAAGGAGTGAACGACGGCCCTCGCTTTACCTTGTTTAGGTAATTATCCATAGACTTCAATAATTTAGTAACTTATTCTAGGGTCATAGGCTTCTGACTAGCAGATGAATTTTCCAGGCTCCTTTTCCCTTCTCCTTTTAGGGTATTCACTTCTTTCAGGGGGATCATACTTGGTTTTGAGATGCATCCGTAAATCCCTCATATTATTTTCTAGGTCTTCAACATCATTAAACATGGCATTTACCATGGTAGTAGGCTCAGATGGCTTTACTACCTCAGGGATATTGTGATAGAGCTTCAAAAACTTGTTTGTGATCTCTAATGTGCCTTGTCATTTTGGGCGTGGCTATGCAGTGGGTTTCTGTGTCTTGAGTGTCATTTTGTCTTTGCATTCAGTGTCGGAAGTGACTAACAACATTGCATGCCTAAGTAACCGATGACTCTAACTTACTTACTTCAAAGGGCCTTTTGTATTCATTTTTATAAGGTTTGAGTTAGGTTCCTACTTATCTAGTCCAGTGTCTAAGGTTTGATCTTAAGGCTAGTGAAGTCAGGCATTTCTCTTAGATGCTCTTTAAAGGCTGAAGTTAAGCCAGGCGCTTCCAACTCTAAGCTTCTGAGTGAGCCAGGCGCTTCTCTCTTGCAATGTTTCTTGGGTGGGTCATCCTTCTATGGTAACCACTCCCTCCTTTCATGGCACCATTCTAAAAAGATATATCATTTAGGTACATAGTCACTTGACCAAAGGGAGAGGGGAAGAAATGCTTTTCAGGACCAACCCAGTAAGACCTTTCATCTCTTCCCAATCATACTCGCTATGCATGCTCAGGTAACCAGAGGGAGGGACCGAGGTAGGGATAACCCTTCTAGCGTAGGTAGTGAATTCCATGACCTACCAGGGAGGGCTCAAGTAAGACCACCTTATTTATAGCTAGCAGAAAATAGTGTCCAGGGCCTTTGCCTTCCTTTGCTCTGCTGGCTTGTAAGATATTCTAATATGATGCAAGTTAGTTAGTGATTTTAGTGGGATAAAACCCTCATAGGTGTATGTATGAACAACATTAGCTAAGGCGAGAAAAGTAGGCCCCACACCAAGCATTGAAGGGACAAGAAAATCTCCTTGCTTCTCCTTACTTCATGAAGAAAGTTACCCCTCATACGGCTCATCAATTTCACTTGCCCTGAGAATGTTAGGTCAGGGGGCTCAGGCGAGGTATCCCTGAGTTAGTAAGGTCCTGAATGCAGAGCAAAGCTAACTCAAGCAGTGTAGTGGGGCCAAGAAAAGAAGTTGAAATAGGTAATGTTAAAGCCTTACGCTTTCTTATCGGTCGGGAATAGAGGGAGGGTTGGTTTGTATAGAGGTTGGTCCTCTACGAGAGATGGGCAGGTTGGTCATTACCTGAGCTAGATTTCGGGAAGCTAGAGTTCGGGAAGAAAGGCCTCATCATTATCTCCTGAACTTATCTCCCGAGATGACCTTGTCTCCCTAAATCAGTGTAAGACCTTCTAGCTCTTTGAGGGGAAGAAAAAAGATAGAAGATATAGGGATAACTTGGTATATTGAAAGCGATCTATTTTCAATTTAATATGTGCACATTGGAACTGGAGACTCATATATAATTAGATACATGTTTGAGTGTAAGCAAGTCAAATGCGTGCCTTGGCATAAGAGAGTAGTCTGGGTGGCCATGCAAGATTGGATTTCTCTTAATTGATTCACTGATAAGAAAGAATCACTCATAGGTGGGGAAATCTTAACGGGGAGGGGGTTCGAGCCCATGTTTGCTGGTTGGTGGAACCAATACACTTTCAACCTTCTTAGAACATCGAAAAGCGTGCTCACTCAAATGATATGCATGCTAGTGGGGCATAGCAAGCAAAGTGGCGAATTGGTGTGTAATGCGTGGGAATCTGCCGAATAGCTCACTCCAATAAATCACTTATATAATAGCGACGAAGATATAACCAACCAAATAGAATCTCGTCATCTCACACCTTGGGCGCATTTATTGAACCATGTATCCACAAGTGCCATTAGGAATAGCCAAAGGCTCATGCTGACACTTCGATCTTCAATTTCCTCTAGGACGGGCACCCTTGTAAGACGGGAAAAAACCCTAACCACTACCCCAATGCCTATAGCTTGGTTCATCCACGTGAGTCAGCTTGGTACATAATGGGATAATGAGTAAGCTTGTTGGTGCATCCCCTCTTGAGAGAGAAACCACAAGGAAGGTTTCTTTTTTACGCCAATCATATGCCAATGTATGTCTGGCCAACCGAGATACTACTTTAGAATGAGTAGCTACAGACATTTATTCATCCATAGTTAGCTAACGCCACGCCCACTTAACCATTTGTGACTGACCAACAGGAACAAGAGCAGAGGCATTTGAACTGGAACTACTCACTCCCCTATTTGTTACCCACCCATCTATCTGTGGCAGAACATACATACTCCCATCCACCTTCTATAGATAGGGGTTAAGTGAGATCCCAACCATTTCTATTTTGGTTGAGGCAGGATTATCCCAAGACTTTGAAATCTTCAATTTTTAATGCCCTTAAATAATAAAAGGGAGAGAGGGGAAATCAAAATTGGTTGCTCGCCAAGCACTAGTTGATTCGTTGAGATAAACTCTGAATGAGCGAGCCAGTCTGAACTTTGTTCGGTGAGGTTAGACCTTTCTTTCTCCCACGGGTGAAGGGAAGGGTGGATAGTCGAAGGAAGCTTTATAAACTATTTCCTAAAACGTAAACCTCCTAATTTGGAGATAGACGTGGGAAGTAGCTTGATCCCCCATCATGCATGCACCCATCAAACCAGTTCTCTCTCTCTCCATAGTTGAGATCTTTTCCTTGGAAGAAATAGTTGAGATGTTCGTTCTCCACACCCACCCCCTTATTTATATAGAAAGGGGAATGGGATGGTTGAGATACTTATCCTTGAGATACCAATTTTATCTATGAGGTGGGATGGAGAAGTAGATATATGGAAAACCGGAATGAGAGCATGTACTGGTAACGGGAGAATAAGAATGGTGTTTTCAGGTGGGATATGGAATTGGAACGAACTAGCGAGAGGAAATGGCATATGTGCTCCCAAATTATCATATAGAAAGGGGTGGGGTGGGCGTATGGGAAGAATCCACTGACATACGCTCCGCCCGAACATCCATATCTATCCCTATAGGTGTCTTATTTCACTCATATCTGGTTACCTCCATATAGAGTATATCTATGGTTTCAGACTGAAAATTATTCTATTGATTCCGGGCCAATCAACTGAGGCATAGTTGGTCGAAACTAGCAACTTTGTCATCCCCTCTCACTAATTATTAAAGCGATTGAGACGGGGGTTTCTTATAAGTAGGACTCACCCCACCCTTTTATATATATATATATATATATAATTGATAACTGGAAGAAGCATGCTTGCTCTCATGGGAAGATAGGATAAATTCACCAACTCTAATTAGACCAATCAACATCTAGCGATTCCCTCCATTTCCATACTTTCTTTTCTACCCGAACCATTATCTTCCCCATTACTCTTGTTTCCTATTTATCATCATATCCTCGGGGGAATCAAGCACTATAGGAAGATACCTAGCTCATGTATTAGGGGTTTGCCTGACCATACAACACATATATATACCTATCACCTTATCTACGTCCAAAAGAATGATTTATTGAGGGTAGTTTCCTTGCAATTCTAAACCAGACCAAGCCAGTCTTATAAAAACAACTAAGTTAGTAATATTGGGGTCCCATCTTTCTGCTTGGCCAATAGGATAAAATCCCACATCTATTCCCTTATTATTATTTAAGTAGGGGTGAAGGGCTGGGGAATGTGTCAGATCCTATAGTACCTCTAAGTCCATAATCCGCTAATGCTAGAAAATAGACATATAAGACGAATACCGCTAGCAGCCATGGTATACTCCACTGTATCCAATATTAGTCTGCTGATGCCAGAATCAGTACTTGGGCTTACCCCGGCCCCCGACAGATGGACCTTTGGATAAAGTCGGGTTTACAGTTTATCTTCCTCCCTTGAGTAATGGGCTTATTCTTTAAAGGACCTGCTTATGCTTGTGCGTTGAAGTGCCATCCCCCCTCCTATGATTTAAGGTGATTCAGTTGGGAGATAAATAAAAAACTGCATGGTACAACATGGTGTAAGGGGATAGAGAGGCAGTTCCATCATTTATTCGGTTTTGTTTTCCCCTTAAAATTTTTTATATAGAAAGGGGGGGCCTACCCAACCAAATTATTTGTATAAGCCGACGCTCAACACAATTTGAAGTTCCTAAAGCAAATTTTCTTACCCCAACCACAGACATCAATAACATTTGACACATCTGATAACACTGAGCCATCTTCTCATTCCTCCACCACTACTAAATTCACAGACATAGATACTTCCCATTCCGACCTTCTGGATGAAAAAACCATAGAGTTATTACATCTTATCTCGGGATTCGATGTCGAGACACATCAAGTTTACTTATCATGCGATCAATCCGATATTCACTTTTGAAAAAGATTGCATGCCACATAGAAGATGGGATCAAATGGTGGGGGGAGGTGAAGGAGCAACCTTTACTTGTCTTCAAACACATGTTGTGAGATACAAAAGTCTAAATAAAGGAATATAGGCACTTCCTGCTCAAGAACTAGGTGGAATCATTAGCTGGAGTAAAGCCAGGTACAATGAACAAAGTGAGAGGGATGGGTGGACATACCCCTCCTTCAATTAGCTAATGCGGGAGTATGGAAATATTATCACTTGTGCTTGCACCCAAACCAAAGGATCTTATTCCTAGGCTTTTGACTCCTGCTTTATTTATTTGTTTTCTAGCCGGTCCCGTACATATCCAACTACCCACATGGAGAAAGGTTCAGAAAACCTCTGATCTACAAGCCTACATGCTTGAGTTTTTAGGCTTTCCTATCTACTACCACATACCCTTCTATTAGATTCTATTAGAGGGTCCCCCACTACCCATCACCCTAAGCTATTAGTTCTTCCCTCTCCCACAATTGGCACACTATAGTAAGTCTCGAGAGGATGAGCCAGGCTATCGTTCTCTTCTTTCATTAATCTTCAGAGTGCTACTCTATTTTTCTGCCACAAAGATCCGTGGGCCTAATTACTACCTTTCGCTCTCCACTACTATCACAGGTCTATTCAAAGGATGCATTATCGTCCCTATACTCACTTAGGTAGGCTCAGGGATATCTTTTGATGATCATGATTATGAGGAGCACTTAGACCCTAATCCTCCCTACCCCTTAGTAGGGGGCTAGCTAGGCCCGGATAGCCAGAACCTTAGCCCGACTGCATTCTTCAGTTGACAAAGCTTGGTTTGGGCATGCTAGTTGGTTGTAATTGATAGTGCTTCATTTGTTGCAGTCTTCCACGACCCTTTCCCTTACTTTACATGGTCGTTGCATCAAAACCCCCCTACTTATTATATTGTCTAAGAATCAATAAATAAAATTTGCAATAATATAGTAGAAGGGGAGGGATGGTGTATAAGTGGGCCCTTTCGGTGTCCCCTACTTATTATACGAAATAGGGATAAGGGGCCCATAGCTACGCACTGAGAGTGCTTCGATTGGAGCAATAAGTATCACTATAGGCTATCTCAATTAATCCCAGTCCTCTGTTTCATTGTTCTCATCACTTTATCATTATGTTCCACAGCCTAGAATATCAAAGGTTCAAATGTTATTCAAGGTTGGTTGTTAGTTGCTTTATCTATTCCCTTCAACGTGTGTTGGGGCTGTGAAAATGAAGAGTTGGCCCTTTTACTTATTTTTGGGGTTGCTATTATAATAGTAGATTGGATTCGATACCATAATGAGATATATAATAGCAAGAAGAATTACTACTATAATGAATGACATAATTACGTATATCAAGTCATGACTGGAATCAATGGTCGAAATGAACCAAATTGATCTCTCTCATTTACATCATGTCAGGTCAGTTTTAATCATGCTAAGTGCTCAAGCGTAATTACGTATATAACAAATGAATGCATAATGACATATATAATAGCAACATTGTCGAATGAAATAATCAGAAATGCATAATTCATGAATGCATAATGACATATAATATAGCAAGAAGAATTATTGCTACAATGAATGATTTAATTACATATATAATATATGCATTTTCTGGTGTAATTACTGCTATAATTCCTCTCCCCTATGGTCGAGCCTACTTGCACATCATGACTGGATTCACAAACATTTTTCAATCCTAAGTGATTGATCGAATGATCGTAATTTGGTAAAGAATCAGTAGAGGGGCGAGAAGAAAACGAGCCGCTCTTTCGATCAATTATTTGATAAATGCTTGATCAATTATTCGATAGCATAATTACATATATAATTCATAACTGGAATCACGTAGATGTTAGGATATTCTGACACATAGGAATTAGTTAAGTATAACTTGGTCTAGTATAGAGTTAGGTAAAGTGTGTTTCTTTACTATGTACTTTTTGTAACTTACAATCCGACGGTCACGATATGTAGTGATCTGACGGTTCATTCTCTCCTCGGTATTACCGACACTTGATCCGTGGCTTGAAACCCGATTGGTCCATGATCTCTATTTAAAGAGCATGGAGGGTCATTTGTAGGGTAACCGTTCATGAGAGAAGCTTATGTAATTTTTCATTCTTTTTATTAATATATTGGCTGAAGTGGCCGCGTCGGCTCAGGCCGTGGACTATTTCCCTCTTTGAGGGTTTTAACCACGTCAAAAATACTGGTGCATTGATTTGTGATCTATTTGTGAGTGGTGTCCTTTGGTGTTCTATCTGAGGAACTTACCCTGTAAATTCCTACATGGTATCAGAGCTATTTGAGGGCCGTGTCCGTTGGTGATCCAAATCTGAAGCCGGTAGAACTGCATCCGACTGTCGTTTCCTAGATCTATTGTTTCTGACTACTTTCGGGCCGAGAGGACTGCTCTATTGTGTTGGGAGCATCTGTTCCAGTGAGGAACCCCTTTCGTTTCACGCAAAAAGGTTTTCGGTATCCCTAGCTACGTCATTTTTAAGATATGGAGGTATACAGTGTTTATTTGCAGTTTATAGTTATTTTCTCTCTGTTTATTTTAGTTTCGATTTATCTAGCTTTTTGTTTTTTTATTACCAGATCTATACCTTTCATTTCTGCGTATGCTCTTTGCCCCGTGACTCTGTGCAATCTGGGCAAATTAGAAACAGAAAGGAAGGATTTTTCTCATGCGTATGCTCTTTTCTGCTGTGCCTTAGTGTGATCTCGGAAAATCAGAAACATTGAGGAAAATATTTAGTTTCCGGCTAAAGCTAACTTCGAGCCGTAAGGTTATTTTTTTGCATTTCCATGTTGAGTTTTGTGTTTTTTGTGTTGTATGGAAAAAGAGCTTTCTCAAAGTAAGCACGCAGCCCAAAGCTTCAGCAAAAAAAAAAAAATCCCCTTGCTCTTTTCCAAAAATTACTAAACTTTTAGTTTAGCTCACTTGGTCCAAAGCTACTTTATGAGAGTAGAGGTCTTGAGTTCAAGTCTTCTTTTTGTTGAGCTAATTAGATTAAGTTTGGAAAGGGGGCAGATTTTTTTTAACATTATCATTCATTTCCGCACATTCCCGCACTTCGTCGGCATCTTCATCAAATTTTCTTCAAAAAGCCATAACTTCTTCATCTGGAAGCCGTTTTTAGAGCTGTTTTTTTGAACCAGCGTAATTTTTCGAGATCTTTCCATTGGAACACTTAGTTTCAGTATCTATAGCTTCAATTTTTGTTAAAATGGAATGTCGATGCCAAGTTATTCTTGACAGCACCAACTACTTCCAATGGTGGTCCGACATTGTGGATTTACTTAGAAGTAAAGGTCTCTACAGAATAGCCTCAGGCCAAGAAACCAAACCGAAAGATGAAGATAAGGCAGCTAAATGGGAAAATAGGCAAGATCAAGCACGAGGGTTGATAGGGATGTCTATTTCTCCAGATCTTAGATTCCATATTGCAGAACTTGATACTCCTGAGGAAGCAATGAAACAGATCACTAAAGTTTTTGGAATTAAAAATGAACTTAAAGCCCATCAACTCGAAAATGAGTTGCTTACATTGGACCCCAATAATTTTTCTTGCATTGAAGATTTTTTGTCCAAGTTCAAGACCCTTAGACTTCTCTTAGAAGGTGTTAAGGTTAAGAAAGAAGATAGTAACCTTATCTATTCCATTCTTACTAAGTTGGGACCAGCCTATTCTGTGTTTGTTTCCACCTTCCGTTCTACAAGAGAAGCCTTCATTTCTCAAGGACAAGCCTACAAGTCCCCTTCCTTTGATTCATTTTGTGATTCTTTAATAAGAGAACAAGAAAAACTCTTACACCTTGGTCTTCTTAATCTTGGAAACTCTTCTAAGAAAGAATTAGCCGCCCAACAACAACCAAATTCAAAGAATCCTAAGAAGTTGTATCCTAAAAGGAATGGTCCTAAACCAAACAAGGGTCCTAAGCAATTTCAGCCTCAAAATGAAAAATCATTTCAACAAAATGATAAGACAAATAAAAACAAAGGGAAGAAGACTGATAGACATTGCAACTTTTGTAATCGAGATGGCCACTTAGAATCCAAATGCTTTAAGAAGATGGAAGCCTTGGAAGTAGCAATGAAGAAGCTTAACATCCATTTGGAGCATGCTTCAACTTCAACTTCATCTTCAGAAATAACACTTTCTGCATGTGGTTGTCAAGCATCTCGGTCTGGCTATGCACTAAATGTATCTTCTTCTTCTCATTCTCATGAGTGGCTCATTGATTCTGGAGCTTCTTATCACATGGCCAAAAACAAAGCCATGTTTTCTTCTTTAAATGATTGTAACCAAAAATATATATGTTGGTGATGATAGATTTCTTAGTGTTGTAGGGACTAGAACTGTTCATATAGACAATGGTCAATTTAATGATGTATTATGTGCTCCAACCTTATCCTACAACCTTTTATCTGTATATCAGATAACTCATTCAGGTGAAGGTAAAATCGTTGAATTTTCACCTCATGATGTTGTAATTAAGGACCTAAGATATCCTAGACAGATTTTAGCTACTGGAATTGCTGATGATTCTACAAGGTTGTATAAGTTTCACAACTTTGGGTCATCAAATATTCCCTCGGTATTTGTTGCTCATAACGATGAAGTGAACAAACTTTGGCATGAGCGATTTGGTCACTTAAACTATCACTCCCTTCAGAATCTATGTAAAGAAAATATGGTGACAGGTCTTCTAATGGTACCTTGCAGAGATGGTGTTTGTTCCAGATGTGTACGCAAAAAACATCATCGGGATAGTTTTGAAAAACGTGCCTCTTGGCACACCTCAGCCCCTTTACAGCTTGTGCATAGTGATTTATGTGGTCCACTTCCAGTTGTTTCATTCTCTGGATACAAGTATTTCTTAAATTTCATTGATGATTTCTCCAGACGCACTTGGGTATACTTCTTAAAACTCAAGAGTGAAGTATTTAACATGTTCTTGGCCCTTAAGGCCTTTGTTGAAAAACAATCTGGACATCAAATTCTTAAGCTAAGATCTGATAATGGCGGAGAATATGTTAACAACAAATTCATCAACTTTTGCACTGAGAATGGAATTCAAATGCAACATACTGTTCCATATACTCCACAACAAAATGGTGTAGCTGAAAGGAAGAATCGCACCTTAAAGGAAATGGCTAATTATATGCTTCAATCTAAAGGACTTGGTCTTAATTTTTGGGCAGAAGCAATTAACTGTGCAAATTACATAATAAATCGCACTCCTACTAAGGTTTTAAAGAATATCACTCCAGAAGAAGCATGGAGCTCAATTAAACCAGATGTAACTCACTTTCATGTTTTTGGAAGTGAAGCATGGGCCCATATTCCAGATGAGAAACATAAAGCTTTAGAACCTAAGAGTGAAAAATGTATTTTTGTTGGATATTCTGAAGATGTCAAAGGATATATACTTATTCCACTTAAGTCCAAAAATGTTATCATTAGAAGAGATGTAAAGTTTGCTGAAAATATATCGGCCTATGAGCCTAGTTCGGCGGATGTGCCACCTCTCCCTATTTCTTCTACTTTTGAAAATATTTCTTCTTCAGATGATGAAAGCGAGGATGAAAATCCTCCCCCACCTTCTCAAGATCCTCCTTCAGCTCCGCAGCTTCCAAAATGGGTCCGTGCTACTCGGGATGCAGCAGGTGATCTTGTCGGTGATCCTACAGATCAACGACGTACACGTTCTCAGTTTGATAGAGCCTCTTCTTTACTGGCTCAAGCTTCAGTGAATTATGATCCTGACACCTTTGTAGAAGCTTCAGGCCATCCAGATTGGGAAGCGGCTATGAATGAAGAATATCATTCATTATTGGCAAATGATACATGGGATCTTGTTCCTCTACCAAAGGGACGAAAACTTGTTAGATGCAAATGGGTTTATAGAACCAAGTATGGACCAGATGGGAAAGTTGATAAACATAAAGCTCGTCTTGTTGCTAAGGGTTTTTCACAAGTTGAAGGCATTGACTACACTGAAACCTTCTCCCCTATTGCCAAAATGAACTCTATCCGCCTTGTTCTTTCCCTTGCTGCCTCTTTCAAATGGGAAGTCCATCAGATGGATGTTAAATCTGCCTTCTTGCAATGGGGACTTGCATGAAGAAATCTATATGGAACAACCTATTGGCTTTATACAAATAGATTCCAGCCTTGTATGTCGGCTTAAGAAATCCCTTTATGATCTCAAGCAAGCTCCTCGGGCTTGGTATGCCAAAATGGATAGCTTTCTTTTAGAATATGGCTTTTCTAGGTGTCATTCTGACAATACTATCTACACCAAGAAAGTGGGAAAGTCTCTTATTATTCTTGTTCTTTATGTTGATGATCTTATCCTCACTGGTAGTGATCCCAACCTTATCAACCATGTGAAGTCCAGCCTTAAAAAGAAGTTTGAAATGACAGACTTAGGACACTTACATTATTTTCTTGGTCTTCAAGTCTTACAATCCAAGGAAGGTATTTCCCTTTCCCAGTCCAAGTATGCCTGTGATATTCTATGCCATTTTCACATGGAAGACTGTAAGCCAGCCCCTTCTCCCTTTTAGTTTGGAGTCAAACTTTCAGTCACTTGTACTTCTCCTGAAGTTGATGCTACCTTATACCGTCAACTTGTAGGAAAACTTTTATATCTAACCCATACTCGTCCTGACCTTTCCTTTGCTGTTGGCCTTGTTGCTCGGTTTATGCAAAACCCACATGAAAGTCATTGGAAAGCAGCTAAAAGAATACTTCATTATGTTCGAGGTACAGTTCAGTTTGGGATTCATTACAGTGCCGAAGCAACCCCTCTATTGATTGGTTTCACTGATTCTGATTAGGCTGGTGACCCTGATGATCAGAAGTCTACTGCAGGTTATGTGTTCACTCTTGGTTCAGGACCTATTACATGGGCTTGCAAGAAACAAGGTGCCATTTCTCTTTCTTCAGCAGAAGCAGAGTATCGTGGTGCCGTAGAAGCTAGTAAGGAAGCCTTGTGGCTTCATCAGATCTTGTCAGAGTTTGGCTTTCAGCAGCAGCATCCGACTACACTTTGGTGTGAAAATCAAAGTGCCAGTCAACTATGCAAAGATCCAGTCCAACATCAGCGCAGCAAACACATTGAACTGCACATGCACTTCATCAGAAAGCTCATTCATGACCATGTTCTTGAAGTGCAATATTGTTCAACAGATGATCAAGTTGCAGACATCTTTACAAAGGCTCTCACAGAGGCGAAGTTTACTAAACTTCGATTTATGGTTGGAGTTCAAGAAGTTGTCACTAAGGGGGGATAGGTTCTAGTGCCTCCTTCCTTCTCCTATTGTGTCATATTTGTACATCTTTCAATCCTATCCCAAGTTGTTCTTAAGGGGGGATGTTAGGATATTCCGACACATAGGAATTAGTTAAGTATAACTTGGTCTAGTATAGAGTTAGGTAAAGTGTGTTTCTTTACTATGTACTTTTTGTAACTTACAATCCGACAGTCACGATATGTAGTGATCCGACGGTTCATTCTCTCCTCGGTATTACCGAAACTTGATCCGTGGCTTAACACCCGATTGGTCCATGATCTCTATTTAAAGAGCATGGAGGGTCATTTGTAGGGTAACTGTTCATGAGAGAAGCTTATGTAAATTTTCATTATTTTTATTAATATATTGGCTGAAGTGGTCGCGTTGGCTCAGGCCGTGGACTGTTTCCCTCTTTGAGGGTTTTAACCACTTCAAAAATAATGGTGTATTGATCTGTGATCTGTTTGTGAGCAGTGTCCTTTGGTGTTCTGTCTTTTTATGAGTGGTGTCCTTTAGTGTTCTGTCTGAGGAAATTACCCTGTAAATTCCTACAGTAGAAGAACAAGGTCTTGATCGATTGATGGGAATTTGGTACGAACGATCACTCGATTTGAGAAATGATTTGATCAATTATTCGAGATAACGTAATTACATATATAACGAGCATCATTCAATCTCTCAAGAATGACTAATGACTCACATCGAATCTGGTATGACACATATCTCGAGTCATGAGTGGAAGAAATGCATAATGACATATATAATAGCAATATTGTTTGCTAAAGCGTAATGACATATATAATAGCAATATTTTTTGCTAAAGCGTAATGACATATATCGAGTCATGAATGGATACGATACCGTAATTACATATATCGAGTCATGAACGGTTGCATTTTCGGCATTAGGAAGGTGCGAAGCTGCTTGTTCTTCCGAGAACAAGGGTATTTGATGCTCAAAATAGATCATACTCAAAAAAAGAGTTTGATCTTGGCTCAGAACGAACGCTAGCTATATGCTTAACACATGCAAGTCGAACGTGGCTTGTTTCCCCATCCATCCACGTGGGGGTAGAAGGGCAAGATGAATAGCCCCTTCCCAGTGCGTGCTCACTCACTCAAATGATATTAGGGTGGTACGCTGGGCATGGGGCACAACAAGCAAAGTGGCGAACGGGTGTGTAACGCATGGGAATCTGCCGAATAGTTCACTCCAATCCTGAATAATTCATAAAGAAAGTTAATTTCGGTTGTTTGATGAGCCCACATGGTATCAGGTAGTTGATTAGGTAAAGGCTAACCAAGCCAATGATGCTTAACTGGTTTTTTCGGATGATCAGCCACACTGGGATTGAGACACAGCCTAGACTCCCTCGGGGGGCAGCAATGGGGAATATTGGACAATGGGCTCACGCTTGATCCAGCAATATTTCATGGGTGAAGAAGGGCATTATTGATTGTCAAGCTCTTTCGTCGAGTTTCGATCATGACAGGACTCGAGGAAGAAGCCCTAGCTAACTCTGTGCCAACAATTGCGGTAATACGGGGGGGTGGGTGGCGGGGAGCAAGCATTATTCGAAATGATTGGGCGTAAAGGGCACATAGGTGGTGAAAAGGGTGTGGTGGGCTCCAGTATTGCAACAATAATGATACAACTCCTGGGACTCCCTTCTTTACTTTTATCAACCCGGTAGTTCGTAACAAACTTGGAAGCGACGGTGCTATATGCACAAGTACTAGCTCTTGCCGCAGGCTGTCACTGGATCAGCTGGCACAAGTCCGCTAGGAGCTTAAGCCAACTTCTATGAGCTCTTAGAAGAAGCTTTTAACTGTGATGGATGGAAGTAACTCAAAGGAAGCTAATCTACTTGCAAAAAGAGGCTGGAAGCTGAAAGGAAATGTAAACCCTAACAAACCCTAGTTTTACTGACTACCCCTACTGGTGCAAAAAAGGAGGATGAAACTACAGAAAGGGATGCCATTGACTCTTGGGGAGGTAAAGTGCATGTGTCTAAGCTACTCCTGCAGTGAAATATGAAAAGGAACATCTTTTTGTATTTTTGAGTAATTTTGTAAAACTCATATGTGCATGTGCTTTAACTGTGCAGAGGTTGATTGGCGAAAGGAAATGGGGTAGGCGCTTGCAGGAGGTTGGGAAGGTAAGAAGAGGGCCTAAGAGGTCCCTAACACCCTTCCAGAGAGTTTCATAGTGTTCAGACCTCAAAAAATCGCTCACGTGATCTTCTATAGGAAGTCTGCAGGGGTTCTACAGGATGTTCCGAAAGGGGATTTTGAAGGGTTGATGGTGGAAGAAAGGTGGAAAAGTGGAGATAGAGGTTGGATGAGGATGTCGAGGAGTCTAGGACCTAGAAAATGAAGCTGAGAATTGATGAGGATGGCTGGATTTGTTCAAGGATGGATAGAGCAATGTTACACAAAAATATGGAAATTAGGTCAAAGTGAGAAAATGTGGCAAACGAAGGGCAAGAATATGAGTTAGGGGATGGAGCAGGTTGCACTGATGGACGAAGGTTAGGCAGGGAGGTATCATAGGTGTTCTGCACACTATTTCTTGAAACCAGCCAAACAAAGACCATGCAAACCAAAGATCTAGCTACTCTAACCTACTTTGACCTAGGAACCAACAACCATGATGAACAGAAATTCGTTGGCAGAAAATCATGTAAAATAACTATGAAAACCAAGCAAGAATGGATCTAAGCATGTAATCGCATCTGGTATCAACTTTTGCAACTGAGAAACTAACACTAGCAATTGCATGAAGAAGCAAGAATAGTGTTTTTAGGGCAGCAATGACACCTTGGTCTCAGTTCATGGTCCCGAGGAGGGAGAGGTGAGATCCAGGGTTGCTTGATGGCCTTTTTCGAAGATATTTCTTGTTACCAACCTATCAAATCATTCTGAAACATGAAAAGCATTTTTTTTATCATAAAAAATGACCTAGGTAACCAAGCAATATTTTAATCTACTAGTAGAAATTATTTTATGAAGACAGCAAAAACATATAACAGTACACAGAGGAAGACCTAGCACTTGGGTTGGGCCGAACCCCAAGAGCTACAGGCTCCTTAGAAGAAGCTCAGAGCTGATGCGAACTGAAACTGATTTCCATTACTTAGAAAATAACCATGTCACAAAAAATGTTTTACAGCAGAAGCTCCAAAATGAGCTGAAAGGTAGAGCAACACTAAAGTGCAAAATACAAACTATTCAAAAAGTAAACTACGAAGGCTGGAAGCTTTCCTACTTATGCACTATGAGGACCTCCAACATTCCTCCTTAATTCAAGGGGCTTGGCTGCTCAAAACTGCAAGTACTCAGCCATTTCACAAAAGCTGCTCGACTACCCTTGGAAATCAACTTTTGGTGGGCTGCTGAACTTCGAGCTGATGGTGGAGAACTCGAGGAAGGGCCATTTAGTGCAGGAGACAACCTTCCTACGAATCCTCAGCCTTGTTCCCTTGTATTTGGCTGTCAAATTGCTCATAAATGCTTGACCTTGGTCCAAAAGTTGTCCAAAAAACTGCAATAAACATGGATTAGTCTTCATGGTCAAGTGAATATTCTCATTCATCCAATTAACATAAACATAATCAAAAGCATGCATAAACTATGAAGAATGGTGGATTTATGGAGAATAATAGGCAAAATGAGCCTAATAAGTTACCCATTTTTGGGGCTCATCATTACCCCCCTGCTAAATGGGTTGCTCATCCTCTGAGCAACTAATCTAGCTCATCATCTTTGATTGCTTTGACTGCCTCTCTCACATCCCAGGCCTCCGAGGTGATGTCTTCTTCTCGGTCATGAAATCCTGCTTTTCTTTCTACTTCCTCCCACTGCCTGTGTTCCTCTTCTTCTTTGACTCCTTCCAGTAGTCCTAAAAGCAATGGAGGACTGAACTTTAGGCCAATCCAGTTGGCCTGTAGATTTTGCATTGACTGTTTATAGAGTGGTACCCTTGCCAAGGCCTCCCTCATCCTAGTTGGGGAGTGGTATTCTCTTATTTTCAGACTGTGGGGCAGTGTGTTCCACCTCCTTGTGCAAGCATGAATGCAGTTATCCCCCAATAGTCTTTCCATGTCCTCAAAGTGAGCAATGGCTTGAGCTTTTTGATCAATGTAATTTGGTAGAACCTGAGGGTTGTTGGCCAGGTGCTGATGGGCATATATTAAAGCTGATGTATCCTTTGGTTCTGCCCTGATCATGAGTGGTTCACTTAGCTCTCTGTTCATAATATTCCGAATCTCTTCTGCCCTCTTTTCCTCATGATTTAACCAAGAGGCCATGGCCATAAGTTTCAAATCTCCAAATGTAGCATTGGTGTCCCACAGAGTCATGTTTGGAAGGGCCAAGTTGTGTAAATAGAATTCAGATAACTTGGCCTTATCTTCTGCTAAGCTGCTGTCACACAAAGTCATGAATTGATAGTAATTTTGAAATGGAATGGTGCCCCTTTGGGCCAAGGTGTTAATCTGGAACTACAACCATTGATCTTTAAGATATAAGGCATATGACTTGGCAGGTTGCCTACACTGCAAGTCCTCTACTGCCCAGCTGGCCATGCAGGCCACTTGGGCTTCCTTCTCTTGTACCTGTTGCTTTAGAGACTGTGCCTGTGACTCCTTCTCCTGTAGCTGTTTTGTTAGCACCTCAACCTCAGCTTGCAGCCTGTCCACTCTCTGCTGTTCATCAAAGGTTTCTTTTTTTGTTGGAGGCTTTTCCTTTTGCTGTTGTTCTCCTAGAATGGAGGGCTTGTCTTCCTTATAACATCTCCATAGCCGTAGCTGCTGTTTCAATAACTTGTTCTCTTCCTGTAGTTTGGCCCTTTGACTGCTTTCCACATGCTTCACCATGGCCAATCCTTTCCTTGACTCCTTGAGTTGTCCTTCCAGGTGGCCTATGTCTGCCACACCCTTGGACTTGACAATCCTCATCCAAGTGTGAGTCCTAATTCTTTCTTCTTCCAGTGCAAAGAAGAGTGGCACCACAAATTTCTGGGGAATTATTTTCTCGGCTTCTAACAGGTTATAGTATGAGCCCAAGCTAGGCTGAGGGCTTGGTTCCAATATTTCCTCTGTCTTTTCTTCTCCCTGTGATTGTTTGGCCGCCTTTTCCTCCAATTTCTCGGTCTCTGTTAGCTTAGCCCGAGTTTCCTGTAGATATTTCTCAGCTTCCTATAGAGTTGTCTTTGAGTCCATCACCTTAATTTTCTCTCTCTAGGTGGAGGTTTTTGGGCTTCCTCGTTCATAAGTGATGGATATCTTTGAAGGAGATACTTCTTTTGGTTTAGGTATTGTGTCCTCAATGACAATTGGCTCCTTTGACTATGGCTGGGGTCTGCCCACTTTGATCTGTGCACTCCTCCTTGCTTTAAAGTACATGGAGGTTTACCTCTTTTGCTTCCCTGTTTGTTTTGGAGGTGTGCTTAAGGCGGCAAGCACAACTTCTGCCTCCCTTGCCAATATTTCAGGCGATTTCTCCTTTTGCTGTCATTTTTCCATGCTTCTTGTAGAAGTCCCTGTGCCAACTATTTCTGTCTGTATTGCGGCCATTTCAGGATGTGTTTTTCCCGTTTGTTTTTGTGTGTCTACTTTGGCTATGACAACCTTCATTTGGGGTTTTTTTGCCTTCTCTGCTCTCCTCTACATTCTCTTTTCCCTTGGTGTTTGTGCTGTTGTTTCTTCCTCTGTTTTAGGCTCAACAATCTGGCCCTTTCCCCCTTTTTCTTTCTGTCCTTGTTGTGTTGGAATGTCCTATGTTCCTTCACCATTAGTTTTCTTACCTTCTTCAGTGTGTTCTCCCTCCTCACTGCTAGATGAGGTGATGTCTTCGGCCAGAATTCTAATATCGTCATCTCGGGACATGTTTCAGAAGATTTCCCAAGATATGGGGATAGTGTAGGTGTGCAGGGCATCTTCCACTAATAGCTTGATGAGCCCATGATGGGCCAACTGATCTAGGATCCCTTCATTCAATTTTGTACCACATTCAATTAGTGACTGAAGAAGAAAATAGGGGATGCTCAGTTCCTTGTCTGGAGGTAAATCAATTCCATGTTGTAGTTCACACAACAACCTGAAATGATAACCGTAGACAATGCTAAACCTCCCTTCACATGTAATGTACTTCACAATTTAGAAACTGACCTCACTCCAGAGAGGAGGCAAGCTAGTTCTTCGAACCTCGTTTTTGTCTTCTACAGGATGTTCCTCGGGTAGGAAGAATGTTTTCTTGGCAACTTGGCCCAATGACCTATCTTCTTTGCTCCAAGGGAGCCCTAATGGTAGACCAGTAACACGACTGATGAGCTCAGGGGTTTTAGGGTCAAACCCCTAAAACTGACTATGGCTTGTGTCTTTGATTGAGGTCTCAGGGACATTAAAAATTCCTCCATTTTCTCCTCGTCATGACCCCGAATTTTGTCAAAGAATGACATCCGATTGGCTTGGGTAAAAAGGTCCACCACCTTAGGATGCTCGTGCAGTTTGCTGGGGTCCGAGGGTTCTTTCCTTATGAATCCCCCTGGCATGGTGAGAGTGCTCTTTTTTATGCTTTGAATAGAAAAAGGAATGCTGTTTATGGTTTTTCCCCTGAAATCAAGAAGGGATTTCTCGGGTATCCACTACTAATTAGCAACTATTCCCTGGTTTTCAAGACTGTTGTTGCCTAGAACTCTGCTGTCTGTTTATGAAAGGAAGAATTTTGTTTCTACAAACAGAGTACAGAGCTCAATTTTCTTCTCAGCATACATACATATATGCGAATTCAAAAGTTTTCATACACAGGCTGGTCCCCACAGTTGCATATCTTCCCTACAGGAGAATTTTAAAAATAGGGACGTGGAGGAGAATCTTGATGCAGAAACAACTGAGAAACCCAGTGCAACACACAGGCAAACGTTTTACTTCCAATTCCCAGGCAGATTTTTCTCTGATTCCCCAATCTGATACTGTTCAATTCACCACCTTTTCAAATCATACCATGCATAGAAGAGTTTTTCGAGCCTACCTCGTTTGGAGCTCCAAATTCGACGAAGAAAAATCCCAGGCTTCTCTGCTTCGGAAAGCTGTGCAGGGTTTCTTGTAGAACCCTTCCTGTAGAAGACCCCCTGGTTCCTGTAGAATGTCTCTGTGCCTCTGAGCGAGCCCGATACGCGGGAGATTCTCGAAAACAGGTAGAAAAACTGGTGGAGGACGACTGGTTAACAGTTTTTGGAAGCGGAGAACGCGTACTTCAGTCGAGGACGTTGCAAGTGCAAAATGAATAGAAGGTGGTGTGAGTTTCAGCCGAGCATCTATTAACTGCGGTGTAATTCGTGGTGAGGGGATGAGGTGGCCGGGCCGAACCGTTGATCCAATGTCACGGCCATAATTTCTCTGCGTGTTTCTGACCGCCATCACCTCCCCTCTGCCGTTAACCACCACCACCACTGCCAGTCCCGACGATTTCTTCCTGAATGGACACTCCACACGTGTTGGCTGCACACTTCATCGACAATTTTGAATGTAGCTGGCTCGTTCGGATCCCACGAGGCTATGTAACTGGCCGAGGGTGGCCAGTTGACTGCCACTGATTCCATTCAATCTGAACCATTTCCATAGGCATGTAGCTCTTAAAATATAGCTTATGCAATTGGCGAATGAGTTTAGACACTTACCTGTGTGGTCACGACCGCGTTATGCAGGTTTTGGGTCTTGGAACCACTCCTTCATTCGCTGCTGCTTCGTGCACGGGTGTTAGAACCCATTACTTGCTTCGTTGATGCTGCATGCACGGGTTTTGGAACCCATTACTTTGTTTGCTACCACTGCATGCACAGGTTTTGCTTGGCTTCGAATGCTGATGATATTTTCTCATTTGAGATGAGCCCTTTGCATGTTTCCTTTGTTGTTTTTGGTTGTCCCTGTCTCCAGAGTATGTCTCCCAGAGGGATCAGCTGCTACAGGATTCCTGTAGGATGTCCTGTAGCTGCTTCTCCTCCTGGGATGCAAGCTAACATGAGCAGGGCTATACTGCTGTCGAGGGGTTCGGCTGACGAGGATTCCAGATGGAGATTGAAAGGTATGGGAAGTGAAAAAAAACTGCTCTTGATTTGTCAATAAAAGGTTTTGCTGGCAGTATGAGGAAAACAAGGTTTTTTTGTGTGACTGTGCAGGAACAAATAACATGATATGTGCAACGGAGGTGTAAAGAGATGAAACAGGGTGACATGTGGTGATGGATGGAAGCAGGGGTGTTTACAGGCCTAGCAGGCAGATTCCAACCTTCGTATTCCCTTCCAAGATCAGTTTTCGCCTGTCTGAAGGTTCTACATGATCTTCTTGTAGAAGACAAGGAACTTCCTATAGAAGGTGAAATATTAACCCGAATGTGATCAAATCCTAGGAAAGGGGAGTGGTCATGGAGGAAGTGCATGTGAGGGATGCTTGCAGCCTTTTGCTGACCTCTGTCCTTGTTTTGTGCGACCCTCCTAACTTGCAATGTCTTCCTTGCAACCTGCAATTATTCAACAGAAATTAGGCCGATTTCTTTTTTCCTTTTTTTTTTGGTGAGACAGCGGGGGTGCCTCCAGGAGTTTTTCACCCTCACTGTCTGCCCCGGGCACCTCTAAGAGGTTTTCACCCAAGGATCTTTTTATTCTTTTCTGTTTTTTTCTTTTTTCTCTCTCTCTTTTTTTTTTTTTGATGATCAAGGTGTGGGTGGAGTAGAGACAGGGCCCTGCTCCACTACCAGCATTGATTTATCCAGAGTTTTAATGAACTCCTGCTTGGAAAGGGGCTTTCTGTAGATTTTCAATCGATGCCCATTGACGAGAATGGGGAGGGCTTCTTCATCAATGGTCCTGATAAGAACTGAACCATTGTCGTTGCATTTCTCCACTGCATATGTTCCCAGCGACCTTGTCCTCAGCTTCCCTTTGAAATCCTTTATCTTGAGTCATATAACAGCGCCCAATCTCCTAGCTGAAATTTCTTTTCGTTAAGGTGCCGGTCATGCCATATCTTTCTTTGGAGTTGAACTACTTCTGAGTGGAGGAGGGCCTACATTCTCTGTTCATCTAATCCATTCAGCTATAGTAACCTTTCCTATTGCGCATGGCTGAGATCTAAGTCCAACTGAGATGCCAACTTTAATGTGTTGTACTCGAACTCTATGGACAACAGAGCCTTCTTCTCGTAGACCAGCTCATAAGATGTGAAAGCTGTTGTGGTTTTCCAAGCGTTGTTGTAGGCCCAGGTGGCCTCAACCAAGCGATCTGCCTAATCCTTTCTGCTGCTGCTCACCACTTTAGTCAAAATCTCTTCTAAAGCCCTCTTAGTGACTTCCACCTGCCCATTTGCTTGCGGATGATAAGGGGTGGAAGTTTTGTGCTTGATCTTGTGACGAGCGAGCAGGTCTTCGATCAGGTTAGAGGTGAACTGACTTCCTTGATCTATGACTAATTCTCTTGGGTAGCTAAACTTGTAGAAGATATTTTCCCTTAAAAACTCAGCCACTTTTTCTTCTGTCGTTGCCTTAATTGCCTTTGTTTCTACCCACTTTATTAGGTAGTCTATGCACATAATGATGTAAGACTTTTTCTTTGAAGGAGGGTTGATAGGACCCACAAAATCCATGCCCCACTTCTCAAATGGCTCGAAAGTCACTTGAGGTTGGAGGGGCATTTCATCCCTCGGAGTCGGTTTCCCCATCCTTTGACATCGGTCACATTGGCTGATGTATCTTCTGACATCTTGATGAAGAGTGAGCCAATAGTAGCCTGCCTATAGAATTTTGACGGTAGTGATTTTTGCTGCAAAGTGGCCTCCACAGGGTCCATCGTGACAGTTTAGGAGAATGTCAAAAGCTTCCTCCTCCCTAACGCAACGCCTGAGGATCTGATCTGGGCAAAGTTTAACCAAGTTGCCCCCAACCCAAGTAAAGGGTGCACTTTTCCTCAAAATTCTGCTCTTCTCTTTTGAGGATAGGTGTGGGGGATTATGGTGCCATTGATGTGGACATCAACTACAAGACTCCCAGGATCCAAATATTTTGGACAGACTATTTTCCCCAACATCAGATCAGACAGTTGTCCTATGACATTGATAGTCGGGGCATCTCTCTTGCGCCTGCTTGGGTGCCTGAAACACTTTTCCTTGATCAATTTTTTGTAGATTGGTACATCTTTTATGGCCTGGAGAAGTGAGATTTTCACACACAATTGTTTAAGTTCTCCCAGCAGTTCAGTCTCCTCTAGGTTTGGTTGTGTGGCTACTGTTAGTCTCTCAGGAAAGGGTGGAATGGCTTTGGGTTCACTTTCCTGTTTCCCTTCCTCATCCTCTAGGGGAGGAGGTTGGCGATCTGGAAGGACCTTTCCATATCGAAGGTTGATCTCCTGAATCTCCATAGCATAGGTACGGAATGTCATCTCTCCAGTGTATACCTGCTGGGCCTGTCTGTTGTTGGGGTTCGGGTTCGGTTGAGTAGGCATCTGAGGTTGTCTTGGAGGAGCAGGAGGTAATGGTTGTGGTTGAGCAAGTGGTGGAGGCAAAATAGTGGGAGGAGAGTTGTATTGGGGCCTCCACCCCGGTTGAGGTGCATTCCACTGAGGTTGTGGCTGAACATGAGAGTGAAACGAATGAGCAGCAGGTTGAGTATGATATTGAGATGGATAAGACCAAGGAGGAGGTGCGGACCAGGAAGGATGTGTAGGGGGGGCCCAAGAAGGCATGTGAGCGGATTGGTTGGGGTTATAATAAGTTTGGGATGTCCCTTGCTTCCCCAGCTGGTAAGGTCTGGATCCATGCGGCCTCCTTTGGTTTAGGAAGTAGAGTGGTTCAGTGGCTCCTTTAGCCCCTTGGTACATGGCTTTAAGTTCGGGTAAGGTTGGGCACTGGTTTGTGGAGTGATCTTCCTCACAAACGAAACAGACCTCCACTGAGTGCAATGGACATTCGTTCTTAGGATGCTTCCTTGTACATCTGGGACAAAAGATGGCTAAAGCCTTCTCAGCTTCCTCTTTCTTCTACTGGATTCGGAAAGTATCCAGTTGCATGGAAATGGTCTGTCTCATCTCACTTTTGAGGTCTTCCATCTGATTTGCAAACTCATTCTTGGAGAAGGTGGCACTAGTTGAAAATGGATTCCGCCTAATTGTTTTCCGGGCTGCTCTAGAGTGGTTTCTAAACACAGTCTTTATGTCCTCATAAGGTAGTTGGTAGATGTCTCCTCCAGCTAGCAAATGGAGGGTATCTAGAAGGTCTTCAGGGACTCCTCGGAGCAGAACCAGCTTCAGAGATTCGGGGTCAAGTGTGCACCTGGCCCTTTTATAACTAAGTTGGAACCTTTCTTCATAGTCTTCTAAAGACTCATCACTTCCCATGGTCATCTGAAAGATCTCTCCCTTCGTTTCCTTTGACCTACAGTAGTCCCGATATTTTTTGTTAAAGGCTTGCTGCATCTGAACCCAAGTTGTGATACTGTTTCCAGGTAACCCCATGAACCAGCGTAGTGCTACATCCTTGAGGGTAGAGGGAAAGAGTTTCAACTTTTACTCGTCTTCTGCATAGTCATAAGTTCGACAAGGATAGAAAACTCAAACAGGAAGGTATCAGGGTCTTCAATGGTCAATCCATGGAAGTGAGGTAAGGTTGAGGGACTTATGTTTTTCATTTTCATGTCCCCGTTGGTCTCTCGGATGGTAAATGCACCTTCTATTCTCTCCTCATCTCCTATACCGTTTCTGTGTTCAGCCATGGTCTCAAGAGGAATGTTTTCTTGCTCTTCTTCTGTTATAGGATCTTCGTATATCTTTGGAGGTTCACCTATAGGTTCTTCTAGATCATTGCCACCGAAGAAGAGAGAAGGCTGACTTAATGATGTGGTGGGGGTGTTGGGTAAGAATTTCGCTGTATTGTCTCTGTTCCTACGAGGCATGAAATGGAATATTTTTGGTGGAGTTTTGGTGTTTCTTTTCTGCTTGTACCTGCAAAATTGAAATAGATTGAACTGCAACTAACTAAAATCTATCTTGCTGAATTGAAAATGCAGAATTGAAATGAAAGCGGGAAATGACTAATCTATGTTGCTGAAATGAAATTGCAAAATTGAAATGCTAATCTACGCTTGCAGAATTGAAATTGCGGAAATGAAATGCTAAGCTACGCTTGCAGAATTGAAATTGCGGAAATGAAATTGCAGAATGGAAATGAAACAACTACTCTACGCTTGCTGAAATAAACTATTGAGCAGAAGATTGTAGTATAAAATAGAAGAAAAGCAGCAATCACAAATACTCTGACGCTTCCTCAGCAATGGTGCCAAAAATATGGTGGGCTCCAGTATTGCAGCAATAATGTTGCAACTCCTAGGACTCCCTTCTTTACTTTTATCAACCTGATAGTTCGTAACAAACTTGGAAGCGACGGTGCTATATGCACAAGTACTAGCTCTTGCCGCAGGCTGTCACTAGATTAGTTGGCACAAGTCCACTAGGAGCTTAAGCCAACTTCTATGAGCTCTTAGAAGAAGCTTTTAATTGTGATGGATGAAAGTAACTCAAAGGAAGCTAATCTACTTGCAAAAAGAGGATGGAAGCTGAAAGGAAATGCAAACCCTAGCAAACTCTAGTTTTACTGACTACCCCTACTGGTGCAAAAAAGGAGGATGAAACTACAGAAAGGGATGCCATTGACTCATGGGGAGGTAAAGTGCATGTGTCTAAGCTACTCCTGCAGTGAAATCTGAAAAGGAACATCTTTTTGTATTTTTGAGTAATTTTGTAAAAATCATATGTGCATGTGCTTTAACTGTTTTTAACTGTGCAGAGGTTGATTGGTGAAAGGAAATGGGGTAGGCGCTTGCAGGAGGTTGTGAAGGTAAGAAGAGGGCTTAAGAGGTCCCTAACACCCTTCTAGAGAGTTTCACAGTGTTCAGACCTCAAAAAATCGCTCACGTGATCTTCTACAGGAAGTCTGCAGGGGTTCTACAGGATGTTCTACAGGATGTTCCGAAAGGGGATTTTGAAGGGTTGATGGTGGAAAAGTGGAGATGGATGTTGGATGAGGATGTGGAGGGGTCTAGGACCTAGCAAATGAAGCTGAGAAGTGATGAGGATGGCTGGATTTGTTCAAGGATGGATAGAGCAATGTTACACAAAAATATGGAAATTAGGTCAAAGTGAGAAAATGTGGCAAACGAAGGGAAAGAATCTGAGTTAGGGGATGGAGCAGGTTGCACTGATGGAGGAAGGGTAGGCAGGGAGGTATCATAGGTGTTTTGCACACTATTTCTTGAAACCAACCAAACAAAGACCATGCAAACCAAATATCTAGCTACTCTATCCTACTTTGACCTAGGAACCAACAACCATGATGAATAGAAATTCGTTCGCAGAAAATCATGTAAAATAACTATGAAAACCAAGCAAGAATGGATCTAAGCATGTAATCGCATCTGGTATCATCTTTTGCAACTGAGAAACTAACACTATCAATTGCATGAAGAAGCAAGAACAATGTTTTTGGGGCAGCAAGGACACCTTGGTCTCAGCTCATGGTCCCGAGGAGGGAGAGGTGAGATCCAGGGTGGTTTGATGGCATTTTTCGAAGATCTTTCCTGTTACCAACCTATCAAATCATTTTGAAACATGAAAAGCTTTTTTTATCATCAAAAATGACCTAGGTAACCAAGAAAGATTTTAATATACTAGCAAAAATTATTTTATGAAGACAGCAAAAACATATAACAGTACACAGAGGAAGACCTGGAACTTGGGTTGGGCTGAACCCAAAGAGCTATAGGCTCCTAAGAAGAAGCTCAGAGCTGATGTGAACTGAAACTGATTTCCATTACTCAGAAAATAACCATGTCACAAAAAATGTTTTATAGCAGAAGCTCCAAAATGAGCTGAAAGGCAGAGTAGCGCTAAAGTGCAAAATACAAACTATTCAAAAAGTAAACTATGAAGGCTAGAAGACTTCCTACTTATGCACTACGAGGACCTCCAACAGTCCTCCTTAATTCAAGGGGCTTGGCTGCTCAAAACTGCAAGTACTCAACCACTTCACAGAAGCTGCTCGACTGCCCTTGGAAATCAACTTTTGGTGGGCTGCTGAACTCAGAGCTGATGGTGGAGAACTCGAGGAAGGGCCATTTAGTTCAGGAGACACCCTTCCTACGAATCCTCAGCCTTGTTCCCTCGTATTTGGCTATCAAAGGGCTCATAAATGCATGACCTTGGTCCAAAAGTTGTCCAAAGATCTGCAATAAACACGAATTAGCCTTCATGGTCAAGTGACTATTCTCATTCATCCAATTAACATAAATATACTCAAAAGCATGCATAAACTATGAAGAATGGTGGATTTATGGAGAATAATAGGCAAAATGAGCCCAATAAGTTACCCATTTTTGGGGCTCATCAGGGTGGAAAGTGAAAGTCGCCAAAACACTAGCGGGGTGCTTTTTTGACCATTTCACTTGAGTGATGTAGGGGAGAGTGGAATTTCATGTGGAGGGATCAAATCCTAAGATATACAAAGGAACGCCAACCACGAAGGCAACTCTCTAGGTCCCCACTGACACTGGGGTGCGAAAGCATGGGGAGAAAACAAGATCATATACCCTAGGAGTCCATGCCGTAAGCGATGAGTGTTCGTCCTTGGTCTGCCTGCCTACTAGGTAGGATTAGCATTAGGGGCCCAACTAATGAGTGAAACACTCTGCCTGGGGAGTACGGTCGCAAGACTAAAACACAAATGAATTGATGGGGGCCTGCACAAGTGGTGGAGCATGTGGTTTAATTCGATACAACGCGCAGAACTTTACCAGCCCTTGACATATGAACAAGTGTGCATGTCCTTAATGAGATGGTGCAAAGATTCATACAGGTGTTGCATGGTTGTTGTTAGCTCATGTCATGAGATGTTTGGTTAAGTCCTATAACGAGCGAAACCCTCGTTTTGTGTTTTTTAGACATGCGCTAACAAATCAATGTCATCGCTCCTTATTCACTTTATTTAAGGAGTATGGGTGGAGAAATGCAGCTCGCTGCTGGGAGGTCCAACCTAAAGCTTATCTCTTCGACCATAATTCGTAGAATATCTACTGGATTTTCTCTTTCGTTCAATTGCGAAAAGAGTCATGATTATGTTGACAAATGATATTTAGTTCCACGAATACGAAGGAGGGAAATATGACATTTGCTGCTATCCCATTCATTTGTGTCTTAAGTTCGAAGGGGATCTCAATATGTAATGAAGAAATGATAGTAGCTCATCATTCCATAGGCTTTCTCATCTTTTTTCGGAGGATTTTTGGTAAGACTTCCAAAGCAACTTTTGACAGGAGAATCAGAGCTATTCAGAGGGAATTGCAACAATTCCCCAATCCTCACGAAGTGGTTTCTATGGAATCCAATGAACAACAACAATTACTTAGGATCAAATTGTGTTCAAATACGCTGGAAATTGTAGAATCATTATCGAATGAGATGGCATGCTGTGCGCCTAAGTGCGAAAGGACAGTGGAAGCTGTTTCATGCTCACTAGCCAGAACTTGGACTCGTCCGAATGACTAGACTAGACTTTTTGTATGGATTCTTATCCATCTCTCTCAACTATGTGTATCATTTTTTATATTCTGGTACTTTACAGATGGCTTTGAGAAGGCCCTCTGCCAGCCCTCTGATTCTAATTCACTGGAAGCAATGGTGTGCTCGCCCAAGGTTTCCCCTGTCGATTGGGAAAATCTTCTAGGTAGGGGAATGATACTATTGAATCGGGGGTTTTTGCTCCAAGGGGGGCTATTGTCCCTGAAGCAGACACAGGCTCGACCTATCCCTCGACAAGGGATAAACCCTGGGAGCCCTTTCTGGAGAAGTTCCCAATCCCTCAAAATGTCATGGAGGAACTCGATCGGGAACTTTGTCGGAAAACTATTTGGATCAAAAACCTATTTGCGGAAGAAGGGTTGGAAACCCCCTTTACCAAACCTTCTTCGGCAGAAGACTTTCCAAAATACTGCCTTGAGTGGTGGAGATATCAGTATCTAATACGAGCCAAACTGTTGGTAATCTTAACAATGCATTTCGGTCTAAGCGATGAGGGCAGAGAGGACCTTTACCACAATTTGGACAAAATCCTCACCCACAAGAACATATCACTCTAGGAGCTGGACCTTCCGTTTTTGGCTGAATTGTACCATCGCTTATTCAACGATGAAACATTGTTAAGGTGCACGCTCAACCAGATCCAAAGTATCCTTTCAGAGAAGTTCGACCTAAGGAGGAGGTGAATCCTCCAATAGGGCGAAGCGTGCAATGCAATTTGTCCATGTAAACTAATAGTGCGGGTGAGACTCGAATGGGGAATGGGTCGGTACAGTGAACTACACACCCTCCTCTTTTGAGATGGAGAAGTATCATGAGTCATATGGGACGGATATCAAGATGTAAACGGGTCTTGTAGATCCAATTTGAGGTCACCATTGACTTCTCTTCAACAAAATCAAAATATACTTCAAACCTATTGATCTGCTTGCTCCCTTTGAACTTGCTCTCATCTAGTACAATACACATCATTGATTCTAGGAAAGTCCTCTTGCTTTTCTTCATTGTTCCACTTCTTCCATCTGCTTGCCAGAGCCTTAGAAAATTTTACTATGTACCTGCTGTTAGTGTCGGTCTTGAGCCCTCCATCAGTGATCAATAGCTCTTTGCATATGCATAGGTAGGTGTCTCATTAGTGTCAGTTTTGCATCCCGCTAGGCATGCCATAAAACTGAATGGAGGGCTGGTCTTTGTTCCCTTCTTGGCTTTGCTGGATCAGGTCATACCACAATGAAATTGAGTCATGTTTGTTTTTATTTTTGTCTTGAGGTCCCAGGTCTTAGGTCTAGGGTTTTGAGTCAAAATCACTGCCAGGTCATGAGTTCAAATTCAGTGAGTGCCCAGCAAGCCAGAAGGAGGTATGTACATATGTTTCATTGTTATTTTCATCAGCTACAGGTCATTTAATGCCTTGGATTTAAAAACCCTGTTTTTAAGTTCAAGGCCATGAGAAATTTGTAAAAATAAAGAAATTTTCAAAAGTTTTTAAAAGTGCCGGCAACAACCCTGGTTCCTTCGCCACAGCCCATCAGATGGTCAACCTGCAAAAAGAACGAAGTCAAATGCCTCAAAGAGCTAATTTCAGGACAAAATGAACTCCAAAACAGTGTTAAAAGAGAATGCAAAATGAAAACATTATAAAGTGGGTTTCTAAAGTCAAATTTTTTTAAAACGACCCTATAAAGGTAAATTCCCTCCTTGCAAAGTTTCATTGTGCATTTGAGAGCGAAAAATTACAAGCAAGAGGCAAAGAGGGCGAATTTGGGCGATTTCCAGCAAATTCCAGGCTTTGGAGGTTGCGCGACCACTCCACAGGGGTGCGCGACCACCTGGGTGGTGCGCGACCACTCCATCCAATTTTCGCAGTGTATTTTTGGTCGCGCGCGACCACTCCAAGGGTGCGCGACCACTCCAAGGAGGGGCGCGACCACTCATTCCGCCTTCACAAAAACTCACCCAAACTTCAATTTTCTCTCAAATTCGCTCGTGGATTCTACAAGGTATGCCTCCTTTATCAAGTTTTGAATTGTGTCATGGATCCAAAGGAGGGTTATGGTCATAAATATCATGCAAGAAATTAATGAAAAATAGGTTAAGTGACTTGATGTCTTTGCAAGCTTATGTTAGGTTGTATTGTTTGTTTTTCAAGGTAATTTTTCCTTTATTCCCTTCCATTATTTTCCCATTATAAATTCACATGTGTTAGAGTGTCATTTTCATTAATCTCATTTGCAAAGAAGCGCTAAAACCCTACCCCAAATTCCCTATTTCAAACCCTAGTTTTCTACCATGCATCATGCTCAAACCCTACACTATTACACACAGCAAATTATATATGTAAATTGCACAGCAAAAGAATGAAAACAAATATAGTAAAAAGAAAAGAAAATGATGACAAGGCATGCTTATAATCACACAAAAACAGAGTAAAAAATATAACTTGCATAGCCTTATAAAAAACAAAAGAAAAATGTCATCTTGCTGTAAATATCAAAGGTTAGAAGCTGTGTGAAAATCATGACAAAGTTTATCAAATGTACCAGCTGCTAGCTATAAAAAAGGAGCAGTTTTGCTGTGCTAGGGTTTGTGCATTAACATGGTATCATCTCCCTTTCCCTAGACTCTGTTTTCCTACCTATTCCCCTCATGAAAAACCTAATTCAATTGCCTATCCCTTCTTCAAACTCCCTATGCAATTGAATCTCCTTCCCTATTGTCAAAACATGCAATGAAACCTTAATTCACTCATGACAAATGCAATTATGAAGCTGCCAGCACTATTGAAAGACTGCTGTTGTGAAAATTGGTTGGCAGACTTTGTTAATAGGTTTCATTACTCCCTAACCCTAATTCCCTATATCCCCTCATTCCCCTAATTCCCTTGATACAATCCCTCTCCCTTCCATTGCAAAATAATCACAGCAACCCTTCTCTTCCCCTTGTAATCAAATACCCAAAACCCCTGTTTTCCATTAGCATCAAATGGCCATTTTTACATGTGAAAAAACAGAGTATGCTTATGAAAGGCATTAAAAGACAAAATAAGCAAAGGAGCAGCCTATTACTTGTACATCATTGATGCTACCCTATTCCCCTGTGCCCATGCCATTATTTCCTCCATGATGGAGATTTTTATTGTCCTTTCCCTTGGTGCTCAAAATACAAATTTTCCCTAATAAAGTATTAATTTGCAAATGATGAGAGATAGAATGACATGTTTAACATTGTGTGATTGTTTCCTTCGAAATTCCCTATTGTTTATATATATATTTTCCCTTTCCTTATGTAAATTCCCTCCCCTAACATTTCCCTCATGATTTTTCCCCTTGAAAACAGCATACTTCACAGCATTTTGCAGGCGGGGCAGCAGTCATCTTGACTTATTTATTCCAACTTGCTCAATAACACCATGTCAACCACTGAGACTAATGAGCAAGGTGATGACCGATCTTCATCCACTGAGATTGAGACACAGCGGAGGCCTCGCAAAGGAGGTAAGGGTGGTCATCACAAGAGGGAAGAGCCCACATCATTGGCAGAGTTGCAGGCTTGCCCATTGGCAGTGGCTTGTTTTCAGCACATGGCTTGCTATCAGTTTTGCGAGAGGCTGTCACAGATTCAGCATCATAGAGAGCTGGCCCGGCTATTTGTCCTACACCTTCATGACGGGCAGGTCACCCTTGCAGGGGTGAATTTTGTGCTTTCTCCAGAGGCCATCTCACAGGCTACCGGGATACCCAATGTGGGTGAGGTGTGGCCAAAGCGCAAGTGGCTGGATTTTGTTTACTTTGAGCCATATGTCAGGCCAACATACATACACAACTTGAAGGGAACTTTCCTTTCAGATTCCTCCGAGAGGAGTTTGCTCCTATCATGCGGCTTATCATGCACTATTTCACATGCGAGGGGAGATTCTCATGGGTATTTGCTTGTCACATCCGCATGCTGATGCACTTCACCAGGGTGAGGATGATGAACATCCCGGCTTATCTCTTTCATGACATTCAGAGGATGGTCTCTATGTTTCAGAGGCAGTCCCCAGCTCAGCAGCTCAGGAGCTTGTGTCATCATGGTCTCATCCAGCTGGTTGTTTCCCATCAGCTGAGTCAGCAGGGCATTTCTTGGGCAGATTTTATCTCCCGTGAGTTCTTCACATAGCCACAGCCATAGCCAGAGCCAGAGGCCATTCATGAGGTGGGAGGTCCATCACACCAGCCCAAGATTATTGTTCCGAGACATGTGGCTTCTTCACCTCGGGTCACCTATCAGAGAGGTCCTAGGACCTTATTTGCAGCAGCTCGACGAGTATTTTCTCCACAGCAGGTGGAAGGGGTCTCGTCATCTTCTTCAGATCAGCGAGTGTTATCTCCACACCAGGTGGAAGGGGCCTCGCATTCTTCATCAGCAGAGGCAGTACGGGAGGGAAAGCAACCCATGATTGAGGATGAGAGAGCTGGTGACACACATGATGATTTCATTGGTCGTGATAACTGCTCTCCTTCTTCAGATTTTTATGAGATTATCAGGCAAAGAGAGGAGGAGAACCTTGTGTTGCAGCAAAAGCTCCAAATGGCTCAATGGACCATCACTTATCTAGAATAGTGCACCAAACAATTAGAAGAAGAAAAAGAACTTGATGAGCTATGGAGGATCCGCAATGATCGAACTTTGAACCGTAGGAGGCCCGGTGACCCATTGCCTGCTGACCGGGATTCCATGCTTATCCGTGTGAATGCACACTTGGAGAGATTGTTGGAGAAGGAAAATCGTGACAAAGAGCTGCTACGCAACATGAAAACACACTATTGGGCAAGATTGCATGTTTGCAAGGCTAAAATGAAAATTCTCCAAAGGAAGCTGTCAGAGGCCCAGAAGAAGAAGAAAAGGACAAACCCACTTCGTATCTTGGCTGAGGCATCCCTCACTCACCATGGTACTCATTAGCCTTCATCCAGCAGCAAAATCAAAAAATTTTGAGAGTTTTGGGGCATTTTGGAAATTTTTTGGAAATTTACAGGTTTTTGCCTGTGGAGTGGTCTCACCCCCCGCGCGACCACTCGTGAGGATTGCTCGGAATTGCAAAAAGTTGACATTTTTGGAAAGGTTATGCAAAGACTAAAATTACCTATACTTGGGAGAAGCCTGATTTTGAGATTTGAGCCTCCAAAAGCTCAAAATAAATCAAAATAATGACTTTCTGCCCACTTTTTGAGTTGCAGAAAGTGACCTTGGGAGAATTGACTTTTGAGGGGTCAAATCAACTCCAAATCCAGAAATTCTACTTGGGATGGAAAGTAGACAGACCAAGCTTTCCAATGAGCCATCTTGAACCTGATTTGGACCAGTGGAACCCACTCAAAAGTTGCTACAAAGGGGCGCGACCACTCGAGCAGGGCGCGACCACTCGAGCTGAATTTGGCAGTTTTGACTTTTCAGGCCAGAAAACACTGTTTTCACCTTGGTTGATGATTTTTACTTGTAGATGATGGATGAATGTATAATTTTCATGGCACATTGATAGATTTTATCTCTCTTCACCCTTCTAGAAGCTTCCTTGATGTAAAAAGTGAATAATTAATGCATGGATGAGTTAGCTAAGTAATAGAGGCAAGTTGTTTGACTACCTATTATCTAGTGCTTAGTTTAGAATCAGTTCAAACTGCTCCTAGGAAGCTGAGCTCGACCCCTAGAGGTGGGGAAAGGAGTTAGATGGTCTATATTATGCCTTCTCTTGCTCATTTTCATGGTTGGACTCTTGTGGGAGAAGCATTATTGTATATTGTACATCTATTACTGCAATTTAAGGAAAAGGAAGGCCAGGGTTTTGCAGACATCATTGTGGATTCTTGTGGATTGTTGTGTTGATGGTGTGTTCTCTACATGTCACTGTAAGTGTGTTTATGTGTTCCATCTCTTTCTTTGCTGCTAATTGAACAGATGAAGTGATAAAGTTTGAATTCATGCATGCCATGCTCAGCTTTTAATTTTGTTCAATATCTATGTTTTCCACTGTCTAAAGAGGATTCAAAGTTGTTGTTTGCCCTCTTTAGCTCCTCCTCTATCATTCCTGGTCATCCATCTCAGATTAAGGCATCAACACTCACTCCTACCTTGCCCCAAAGATTCCCCTGCAAAAACTGAGCCCAATCCCCGCACCCTGAATTGCACTCCCTCCAATTGCCACCAAAAACCCCAAAAATCTTTAAATCAACCTCCCTTATCAATTTACTAGCCTAAAATCTTTATTCCTAATTGGTCAGCTTATCATATTGAAAGATCTACCGAATCTGACCCGAGAGAGCCTTCTCATACCTCGTAGGGCTAGCTACGAGGTGAAATGGTTTGATGTAGCCTTGAGAGTTTGTCTATCTCAGCCTAGGTGAATTCCAAGCGCTAACACCTGCAATCCTCACTAAGAGGCCATGGAAGAACAATTACAACCAAGCAAAGGATACAAAGACATGAGAATAACTAACAACAACGGTGGTGATAATCAAAGAAGAGAGATATAAAATACTTATCTTTTGAGGATTATAGGTAATGTCGGCTCCCTTTTGATCTTAGCCTTTGTGCATCCACTTTGCAACTTTAATGTCATCTGCATCGTCATCATTATGTCATTCCCTCCTAGCATGAGCTAGGGTTTCTACTTTCAGCAGATACATTGGTCTAGATCCAATCCTATGGTTTTGTCCATAAACCATAGAGATTTCTTATTCAAGTGCATTTTCCTTTCTAGGGTTTACAAACCCTAGTTATCCAAAATTTCTAAAACCTTAGAATTATTCATATCGAAGAGTTTCAATTTTGCATCCCCTAGTGTTAAAAGATCCATTTTGCACCTCTTGCAAGTTCAATAGATTTTTTTCATATTCCAAAATCCATACAATCCCCATGCTTTAGCAAACAATCAATAATATTCTAGACAAGATCAGGTATCTTCCAATGAGATGACTTTATGATTTTTCCACAACAATTTTATCTAAACATCAATTTTGACTTTTTCCTGTTGGAAAATCGGAAAGGTAGAAATATTTTCTTATGTTGACAATTACTTGTGATATTTTTATATTCTTATTAGCTTTATTTATGTTCTTCTCATCAAGCAATCATCAAATCAAAAGCATGAAGATCAATGACACTAGAATTAGGCACTCAGCCATGGCCAAAACCACTATGCAATGGAAAACCCAGTCAAACTCTTCCACTAATTGATTCAAATCAAATTGATATGAACAAATACCTTTGACTAGACCAAAAGACCTTCCTCACTCCAACAAGTAAGCCTTCCAAGATGAATATGCAAACTTCAGTAGGCTCTTCTCGTCAACCAGCTTCAATCCAGTCGCTACATGGAATTTTGGCCCTAATGCAGATTTGAAATTTTAGGCCCTCCTACAACTACCCAGAAACTCGCACATGTGGCAAAAAAGAGAGATTTTTGGCTTCTTTTGGTTTGAAAAGTGTCTCCTTCGCTAGGGTTTTCTCCTTCACTTTAGTTATTTCACTCTCCTTTTTCTCCTCTAGTAACTGCAGATCAAACTTGCTTGTCTTGTTCTACAAATGAGGTCAAGTTGCTACCTATATAGTAGTTTGGGGCTCCTGTTGAGTCTGTCTTGGTGGAGGAGGTCTATTTGACTCAATTTACATAGAAAACCAATTTTCTTCTTTGACAAATAAAGCCCAAGAAGGATCTATTACATGAAGACATGGACTAGGACTTATGACATAAACCCTAGAAGCCTACAATGGAGGCTTTGACCTAATAATAAAATAATAAAGCATGGAACCCATGCTAAATAAATCATTTTTCTTTTATAATAAAATTTATTTTTCTTTCTTTTGACAAATAAATTACATCATGACTCAAATACAATTATGAACACCGACACTAGTTACATTCTTCAACATTTCCAACTCAGGGACTTATCAACATAGCAATAGTAATAATGAAGACACCAATTTATGCAAATCACTATCTTTCTCCAAACATTAGGTTTGTCATGTCCAAAACAAACTTACTCCAACAAGGTCTGCTATATGACAGAGATCCTTTTTCAAGTTTTGACTACTTTGGGGTGTAAGGAATACACTCCATGAATGAGCATCCATGCTTCATTTTTGCAACATAGATCTCATACTTGACATTCTGCAAGACTTCACATATACTTACAAAATGAGTACTAAAAATTGCCAAAGCCTCCTCAATAGGAGGTCAATACCAGCAACATGTACTTCATGGATTCGTATACTATTCATGGCCTCTTTTTCTAATATATGACATTAGCTTGTTTGTAAGAGCTAAGTATAGACCTTGACTATTGTACACATGATCCTTTAGAGAGCTTTGCAAAAACTTCTCTACCTCCAATTAGCAAGATATGGTATGTCATGATTCTTGAAAGATGATCCAGCATCTATTAGATGCTTTGACTATCATCAAGCTCGTAATGTCCTACTTCTGAGCATGTGATACATTAGCTTTAAAAAAATATTTGTTAACTCACACTTAATTTTCCAGTATTGGTCTTTGAGTAAGAACCTAAATGATAATGTTGTCATTTGAGATATCAAATTTGACAAATCATGCGTGATTCCTTCAGTAGTCATCATACAAGTCATCGATGGATTTCAAGGATTCCTCACAAATCAACCCTTAGATATATTCTTATAATCTGACTAAGGAGCAGATCACAACTTTGATACAAGATTTTTCAATCAAGCATTTAAATTGCCATTTCCTCAAGCTAAGGTCTATATGAATGTTGCCAAAGTAAACTTTTGACTTCAAGATTTCTGTGAGCAATAATACATAGCTAGCAATGCATCTCCGCTTTGTGATCAAATCTTTTATTTTGAGTATGAACCACCGGTTTCTAGCTTTGCTCATCTCTTTGTCTAACTCATCACTGTAGCGCTTGAATAACAACAAATTCTTGCCTAGATCTCCAACACTTCAACCATGCCACTAAGACATTAGTCCTTTTTCTTAAACTTGTCATTAGCCCATTTTACTGCCTTCCAGACATATCTTTAGACATAATTATTTTGAAGCTTCTTTTAGGGTGCTTGATGAGACTCCTCGGCCTTAGTCATAGAGGCTACAAATAAAACAGGTTTATGCTAAGGACTTCTCCTTGTAAACAATATATGCTCCAATGATTTTGCCTTCTAAAACATCAATCGAATTACAAAAAAGATTATACACCAAAAATTGTATTGACTATGATATTTCAGGTTTTCTAAAGTCTTTTACTCGACCTTCTATCATTAGTCCCAAGGGCTTCTATCTTCCTAAGATTTATCCCAAACTATTTTGGCCTGTTGAGGTTTGGTCCTGAGGAATTTCATCCTTTCTGCAACATATGATGTCTACAAATTTAGAGACCTTTGCATCTTCCAATCTAAGGTGAATCAGATAGCTTTAGTAGATCCTAAGGTCTTCTTGTCCCTTTGTCTCAAGCTCTGAAGCTTGAATACTTTGGCACTCCTTTTCTGCACACAGAACAAGCAAATACAAAGGTTTTCTCCTTCTTTTCATTACCTAGACAGACCCTAGTTAGGGAACGAATTACATAGTGGCATTTCTTCCTAAATGTGCCTTGAACAGAGAGATAAGCTTTCGTTGCTAACTCAACTTCATTTGAAGTGTGTTTCTAGGGCTAGTTGACAAATCAAGCCCTCAAGGATGGCATGAAACAAAGATGACTTCCTTTTCAGGGCTGCTCTTTCACCATAGCTCTAATACTATGTTGATTTTTCAATTATCCTCTAACTAATAACTACTTATGATTTCTTGTAGGTTAATATTTTTTTCATTCATTTTTTATCATAAAGCAATTACACAGAGGATCTTCAACAATAAACTAAAATGCCAATAGGATCATAAAGAGACAACCATACAAGAACATAAGACTTTACCCTGGGAATACACACATGGGGGAAAAACCCAACAACCTTTTCCTTAGATAAATTCTTCTTTTCAACAAGAGACACACCTAGACATCCTAGTCATTTACAAGGTCAAACTGACCAAAAGAATAAGATTGGTCAAACCTGGTCCATCAGCCTCCTACTTAAGTCAACTGGTTTCCCAATAAATTCAGTCTTGTCTGCTCTGCTAGGGCAGAACTTCAACTTGCTCCTATACTTAAGAATTTCAGTTTCGTAGCTTTTTTCTATCTCAGAAAGAATTCATCCTTCCTTTCATTAATACTTTATCAGAACAGACCTCAGAAATTTGTCCTTGACTTATCCTTGCTCTACCTCAAAAAATAATTTGTCCTTCATTTCATCAATACTTCCTCCTTTCTCTTCATCATAACAAACCTAAGAAATTCGTCCTTGACTTGTCCTTGCTCTGCCTCAAACCTTCTTTATTTCCCTTAGATCTTGTTTGCATGCCTTAGAGCTCCTTTGCTTGCCTCATACCTTATTTGCTAGACTGAGTTGCTTGCTTGCATGGGAAGGAGGTCGAATGCCTCATATATATAGTATTTTGTTGGGCCGAATGGTGCCTCTTAGGTTGGGGCCAACTTGACTAGGAAGAAGGCCAACTTGGCTTCTTTGGAGCCAAAAATTCAAATTCTTTTTTTTTTAAAAGCCAATAATTATGAAGAGCAATGATAGCTACAAAATTCAACAAGGAGAAGATCACCAAAGGGGAAGTTGACATTGTCACGTGATGAATTGTCAGTATCATTTTCATGTGTTTCTCACTTCATCTTATCAAATGTATAGGTCATATATTGTATCATTGGTGGAGGTTTCTCCAACAACATGTCATGTATACTCATCTTGTTGTAGGTGTTGCTCCATTATTGATCATTAGTGAAGAAATCTCATATCTCCTTATCATGTGATCATAATATTCTTGTCATTATTTTTTCTTGGTCATTTCATGGTGGGTTCAAACCTTTCCTAGTTGCAGTGTCCGATAAATGGATGGTGTACTTCGTAGTAGTGTGTTTATAAGCATGTCCCCTTTCATCACCCATCCATCATTTAGTCTAGGTATCACCCATTATGCTATCACATTTCCATTTTTCCTAGATAATTTTCATAGGAAACTCATATTCCATCATTTACCCTGTCATATATGCCACACGAACTATATTCACCATTTTCCATGTAATTTTCCAGCATAACTCTCATTTAACATTTTTCAATAAAAAAACATGTTTCCATGTGTGAATGTGCCAAAGTGGTTTGGGATATTTTGTTGCTAATTAATTAAAACCCAAATATAAGCTTGAAATGTCACATTATTGGCTGAATTTATTACAGATATCTAAACCTTAATCAATGGGATTATTTCTACAAAGTGGCTCAAGTAAAATCAAAGGGATTATTTTAGCCTTGCTCACACTCACATGTGCCACTTAGATGAGTCATTTACTTCATTTGACACACATATTGAGGATTTTCTTGAGATTACACATCCTTTGAGGGTTAGTTATTGATGCAACCTCCCTTCATGTCCACTTCCACCTCATTAAATAAGTTTTTTATTCACATCTTCCAGACATGCTATTTTAGGTGGTGTGTTCCACTAGATAATCAATTTCAGCTTTGAATTGGTTTCGTTCACATCTTGTTTTAACCTTAAAGAGGATATTTGACATGGTAGTTAAGCATATTTACTATATTGAGGAGATTCTTCACAAATTCCTAGATTTGGATGGAGTAGTCATCCATGGATAATAGTATTGGATTGAGTAGTCATCACATGGATACAATATTTTTATTTTACAAACTTAGTCACTTGTTATTTTGAGAGAGGTCCACCTACCTTGGCTAACTACTTTCTATTTGAAGACATTTCATTGTCAATTTTGACTTCTCTTGGATAGTGCACTTTTTAAAGGCGATTATTGCTATTTTGGATGGTCGTTACAACATTCTTGCACCACTCCCAAGGGCACACTTCTCTTAATTCTAATTTTACTACTATTTAGTGGATTTATCTCTTAGGCATGTGCCATAGGGTTTTTTATTTTGAAATAATCCTAAGTGGAATTTAACAGTAAATACCAAAGCAATGGACTAGGAACAACAAGATAAATTAAGAAACACAAACACAAATCAATACACCAAGAAATTCAACAGAAAAAACTGAGCCATTTTATTAAAGATGAGAACTGGGTAAATAAAATGAATAGGAATGATAGAACTTGGACTTGCTATGCAAGCTATGCAAAACCTAGGTGAAATATCTTGAACCCAAATGAGGAAACATGTACTACGTAGAAAAGACTAATGTTGGCTTCTAATTGGAACTGAAGATTCTACTTTGAATATTGCTCAGAATGCCCGGAAACTTTAGCCCGAGACTCCTCTCCTAAAACTCACAAAAACTCGGAAATGGTTCAGGTTGATTATGGGTGATGAGAAAGCCCTCCAAGTGGTGCGACTGGCTCTCTGGCTAGATATACACACCATTAGAAAACACTGACACTAAAGTACCTCCAAATCCACCACTGAAGAAGTCTCTAAGCTACACTGTGGAATTATCTCCAGAATTCCAAATCCTTCCAGCCCTCGTCCCTTTCAATCTACTCCTCTTCTATACCTATGTCGATTCTACCTAGAAACCCCAATGCACTGCCAAAAATGAGTGAATTCAACCCACAAGAATGGCTCAACTCCAGCCTTGTAAAATGTCACCAAAAGTCCAACTCCAAGAAAGGAAACCCACTTGCATATTTGGCTACCTCCATATAGAGTATACCTATGGTTTCGGATTGAAAATTATTCTATTGATTCCGGGCCAATCAACCAGGTCATAGGCTGTCGAAACTAGCAACTTTGTCATCCCCTCTCACTAATTATTAAAGCGATTGAGACGGGGGTGTCTTATAAGTAGGACTCACCCCACCCTTTTATATATATATAATTGCTAACTGGAAGAAGCATGCTTGCTCTCATGGGAAGATAGGATAAATTCACCAACTCTGATTAGACCAATCAACATCTAGCAAGTCCCTCCCTTTCCATACTTTCTTTTCCACCCGAACCATTATTTGCCCCATTACTCTTGTTTCCTATTTATCAGCACATCCTCAGGGGAATCAAGCACTATAGGAAGAGACCCAGCTCAGGTATTAGGGGTTAGCCCGACCATACATCGCAGATATATACCTATCACCTTATATACGTCCAACAGAATGATTTAATAAGGGTAGTTTCGGTTGCAATTCTGTACCAGACCAAGCTAGTATTATAAAAACAACTGAGTTAGTAATATTGGGGTCCCATCTTTCTACTTGGACAATAGGATAAAATCCCACATCTATTCCCTTATTATTATTTAAGTAGGGGTGAAGGGCTGGGGAATGTGTCAGATCCTATGGTACCTCCAAGTCCATAATCCGCTAATTGTAGGGCCAGAAAATAGACATATAAGATGAATACTGCTAGCAGTCATGGTATACTTCACTGTATCCAATATTAGTCTGCTGATGCCAGAATCAGTACTTGGACTTACCCCAGACCCCGACAGATGGACCATTGGATAAAGTGGGGTTTATGGTTTATCTTCCTCCCTTGAATAATGAACTTATTCTTTGAAGTACCTGCTTATGCTCGTGTGCTGAAGTGCCATCCCCCCTACTATGATTTAAGGCGATTCGGTTGGGAGATAAATAAAAAGCTGCATGGTACAACATGGTGTATGGGGATAGAGAGGAAGTTCCATCATTTATTCAGTTTTATTTTCCCCTTAAAATTTTTTATATAGAAAGGGGGGCCTACCCAACCAAATTATTTGCATAAGCCAGCACTCAACACAATTTGAAGTTCCCAAAGCGGATTTGTTTACCCCAACCGCATACATCAATAACATTTGACACATTTGATAACACTGAGCCATCTCATCATTCCTGCACCACTACTAAATTCACAGATAGAGATTCTTCCCATTCCAACCTTCTGGATGACAAAACCAAAGAGTTATTACATCTTCTCCTGGGATTCGATGCCGAGACACATCAAGTTGACTTATCATTTGATCAATCTGATATTCACTTTTGAAAAAAGATTGCTTGCCACATAGAAGATGGGATCAAATGGTGGAGGGAGGTGAAGGAGCAACCTTTACTTTGGGTCTTTAAACACAGGTTGTGAGATACAAGAGTCTAAATAAAGGAATATAGGCACTCCCTGCTCAAGAACTGGGTGGAATCATTAGTTGGAGTAAAGATGGGTACAATGAACAGAGTGAGAGGGATGGGTGGACATACCCCTCTTTCAATTAGCTAATGTGGAAGTATGGCAATATTATCACTTGTGCTTGCACCCAAAACAAAGTCTCTTATTCCTAGGCTTTCGACTCCTACTTTATTTATTTGTTTTCCAGCCGGTCCCATACGTATCCAACTACCTACATGGAGAAAGGTTAAGAAAACTTCCGATCTATGGGCCTACATGCCTGAGTTTTTAGGTTTTCTTATCTACTGCAACACACCCTTCTATTAGATTCTATTAGAGGGTCCCCCACTACCCATCATCCTGAACTATTAGTTCTTCCCTCTCCCACAATTGCCACACCATAGTAAGTCTTAGGAGGATGAGCCGGTCTATCGTTCTCCTCTTTCATTAATCCTCGAATTGCTACTCTATTTTTCCACCACAGAGATCCATGGGCCTATTTACTACCTTTCGCTCTCCACTCCTATCATGGGTCTATTCAAAGGACGCATTATCATCCCTATACTCACTTAGGTAGGCTCAGGGATATCTTTTGATGATCATGATTATGAGAAGCACTTAGACCATAATCCTCCCTACCCCTTAGTAGGGGGCTAGCTAGGCCCGGATAGCCAAAACCTTAGCCCGACTTCATTCTTCAATTGACAAAGCTTGGTTCAGGCATGCTAGTTGGTTGTAATTTATAGTGCTTCATTTGTTGCAGCCTTCTTCGACCCTTTCCCTTACTTTACATGGTCATTGCATCAAAACCCCCCTACTTATTATATTGTCTAAGAATCAATAAATAAATTATCCGCAATAATATAATAGAAGGGGAGGGAAGGTGTATAAGTGGGCCCTTTCGATGTCCCCTACTTATTATATTATGGGTGGGATAGGGATAAGGGGCCCATAGCTACGCACTGAGAGTGCTTCAATTGGAGCAATGAGTATCACTATAGGCTATCTCGATCAATCCCAATCCTTTGTTTCATTGTTCTCATCACTTTATCATTATGTTCCACAGCCTAGAATATCAAAGGTTCAAAGGTTCTTCAAGGTTGGTTGTTAGTTGCTTCATTTATTCCCTTCAACGTGTGTTGGGGCTGTGAAAATGAAGAGTTGGCCCTTTTCCTTATTTTTGGGGCTGCTATTATATTAGCAGATTGGATTCGATACCATAATGAGATATATAATAGCAAGAAGAATTACTACTATAATGAATGACATAATTACGTATATCAAGTCATGACTGGAATCAATGGTCGAAATGAACCAAATCGATCTCTCTCATTTGCATCATGTCAGGTCAGTTTTAATCATGCTAAGTGCTCAAGCGTAATTACGTATATAACGAATGAATGCATAATGACATATATAATAGCAACATTGTCGAATGAAATAATCAGAAATGCATAATTCATGAATGCATAATGACATATATAATAGCAAGAAGAATTACTGCTATAATGAATGACGTAATTACACATATAATATATGCATTTTCTGGAGTAATTACTGCTATAATTCCTCTCCCCTATGGTCGAGCCTGCTTGCGCAGCATGACTAGAATCACAAACATTTTTCAGTGCTGAGTGATTGATTGATTGATCATAATTTGGTAAAGAATCAGTAGAGGGGCGAGAAGAAAACGAGCTGCTCTTTCGATCAATTATTTGAGAAATGATTTGATCAATTATTCAATAGCATAATTACATATATAATTCATAACTGGAATCACATAGGAGAACAAGGTCTTGATCAATTGAGGGGAATTTGGTACGAACAATCACTCGATTTGAGAAATGATTTGATCAATTATTCGAGGTAACATAATTACATATATAACGAGCATCATTCAATCTCTCAAGAATGACTAATGACTCACATCGAATCCAGTATGACACATATCTCGAGTCATGAGAGGAAGAAATGCATATTGACATATATAATAGCAATATTGTTTGCTAAAGCGTAATGACATATATCGAGTCATGAATGGATACGATACTGTAATTACATATATCGAGTCATGAACGGTTGCATTTTCGGCATTTGAAAGGTGCAAAGCCACTTGTTCTTCTAAGAACAAGGGCATTTGATGCTCAAAATAGATCATACTCAAAAAAAGAGTTTGATCTTGGCTCAGAACTAACGCTAGCTATATGCTTAACACATGCAAGTCGAACGTGGCTTGCTTCCCCATCCATCCACATGGGGGTAGAAGGGCAAGATGAATGGCCCCCTCCTAGCATGTGCTTACTCACTCAAATGATATTCGAGTGGTACGCTGGGCGTGGGGCACAACAAGAAAAGTGGCGAATGAGTGTGTAACGCGTGGGAATCTGCCGAATAGTTCACTCCAAATCCTGAATAATTCATAAAGCAAGCTATTTTTGGTTGTTTGATGAACCCACGTGGTATCAGGTAGTTGGTTAGGTAAAGGTTGAGCAAGCCAATGATGCTTAGATGGTTTTTTCGGATGATCAGCCACACTGGGATTGAGACATGGCCTAGACTCCCTCGGGTGGCAACAGTGGGGAATATTGGACAATGGGCTCACGCCCGATCCAACAATATTCCATGGGTGAAGAAGGGCATTGTCGCTTGTCAAGCTCTTTCGTTGAGTTTCGATCATGATAGGACTTGAGGAAGAAGCCCCGACTAACTCTGTGCCAACAATTGCGGTAATATCGGGGGGGGGGGGCGGGGTGCAAGTGTTATTCAGAATGATTGGGCATAAAGGGCACGTAGGCGATGAAAAGGGTGGAAAATGAAAGTCACCAAAACACTGGAGGGGTGCTTTTTTGACCATTTCACTTGAGTGAGGTAGGGGATAGTGGAATTTTATGTGGAGGGATCAAATCCTAAGATATACGAAGGAACACCAACTACGAAGGCAGTTCTCTTAGTCCCCACTGATGCTGGGGTGCGAAAGCATGGGGAGAAAACAAGATCAGATACCCTAGGAGTACATGTCGTAAGCAATGAGTGTTCCTCCTTGGTCTGCCTGCCTACTAGGTAGGATTAGCATTAGGGGTCTGGCTAACGAGTGAAACACTCTGCTTGGGGAGTACGGGCACAAGATTGAAACTCAAATGAATTGACGGGGGCCTACACAAGCGGTGGAGCATGTGGCTTAATTCGATACAACGCGCAGAATTTTACCAGCCCTTGACACATGAACAAGTGTGCCTGTCCTTAATGAGATGGTGTGAAAATTCATACAGGTGTTGCATGGTTGTCGTTAGCTCGTGTCAAGAGATGTTTGGTTAAGTCCTATAATGAGCGAAACCCTCGTTTTGTGTTGTTGAGACATGCGCTAACAAATCAATGTCATCGCTCCTTATTCACTTTATTTAAGGAGTATGGGTGGAGAAATGCGGGTCACTACTGGGAGGTCCAACCCAAAGCTTATCTCTTCAACCATAATTCATAGAATATCTAATGGATTTTCTCTTCCATTCAATTGCAAAAAGAGTCATGATTACGTTGACAAATGATATTTAGTTCCACGAAGACGAAGGAGGGAAATATGACATTTGCTGCTATTCCATTCCTTCGTGTCTTAAGTTCAAAGGGGATCTCAATACGTAATGAAGAAATGATAGTAGCTCATCGTTCCATAGGCTTTCTCATATTTATTCAGAGGAGTTTTGGTAAGACTTCCAAAGTGAATTTCGATGGGAGAATCAGAGCTATTCAAAGGGAATTGCAACAATTCCCCAATCCTCACGAAGTGGTTTCTCTAGAATCCAATGAACAACAACAATTACTTAGGATCAACTTGCGTTCAATTACGCTGGAAATTGTAGAATCATTACTGAATGAGATGCCACGTTGTTCTCTTTAGTGCGAAAGGACAGTGCAAGATGTTTCATGCTCATTGGCCAGAACTTCGACCCGTTCGAATGACTGGGCTGGACTTTTTGTATGGATTCTTATCCATCTCTGTCAACTTTATGTACCATTTTTTTATATTCTGGTACTTTACGGATAGCTTCGAGAAGGCCCTCTGCCAGCCCTCTGATTCTGGTTCACTGGAAGCAATGGTGCGCTCGCTAGAGGTTTCCCATGTCGATTGGGAAAATCTTCTAGGTAGGGGGAATGATACTGCTGAATCAGGGGTTTCTGCTCCAAGGGGGGATATTGTCCCTGAAGCAAACACATGCCTGACCTATCCCTTTTAAGGGATAAACCCCAGGAGCCCTTTTTGGAGAAGTTCCTAATCCCTAAAAATGTCATGGAGGAACTCAATCGGGAACTTTGCCGGAAAACTATTTAGATCAAAAACCTATTTGCAAAAGAAGGGTTGGAAACCCCCTTTACCAACCCTTCTTCGGGAGAAGACTTTCGGCAAGATTGCCTTGACTGGTGGAGATATCAGTATCTAATACGAGCCAAATTGTTGGTAATATTAACAACGCACTTCGGTCTAAGCAATGAGAGCAGGGGAGACCTTTACCACAATCTGGACAAAATCCTCACCCACCAGAACATATCACTCTGGGAACTGGACCTTCCCTTTTTTGCTGAATTGTACCATCGCTTATTCAATGACGAAACATTGTTAAAGTGCACACTCAACCAGATCCAAAGTATCCTTTCAGAGAAGTTCGACCTGAGGAGGTGAATCCTCCAATAGGGCGAAGCGTGCAATGCGACTTGTCCATGTAAACTAGCAGTGTGGGGGAGACCCAAATGGGGAAAGGGTCGGTACAGTGAACTACACACCCTCCTCTTTTGAGATGGAGAAGTATCATGAGTCATCTGGGACAGATATCAAGATGTAAACGGGTCTTGTAGATCCAATTTGAGGTCACCATTGACTTCTCTTCGGCATCATCAAAATGTACTTCAAACCTGTTGATCTGCTTGCTCCCTTTGAACTTGCTCTCATCTAGTACAATACACATCATTGATTCTAGGAAAGTCCTCTTGCTTTTCTTCATTCTTCAACTTCTTCCATCTGTTTTCCAGAGCCTTAGCAACTTTTACTATGTACCTGCAATCCTCACTAAGAGGCCATGGAAGAACAATTACAACTAAGCAAAGGATACAAAGACAGGAGAATAGCTAACAACAACAGTGGTGATAACCAAAGAACAGAGATATAAAATACTTATCTTTCGAGGATTATAGGTAATGTCAGCTCCCTTTTGATCTTAGCCTTCGTGCATCCACTTTGCAACTTTAACGTCATCTGGATCGTCATCATGATGTCATTCCCTCCTAGCATGAGCTAGGGTTTCTACTTTCAGCAGATACATTGGTGTAGATCCAATCCTATGGTTTTTTTCCATAAACCCTAGGGCTTTCTTATTCAAGCGCATTTTCCCTGCTAGGGTTTACAAACACTAGTTATCCAAAATTTCTAAAACCTTAGAATTTTTCATATCCAAGACTTTCAATTTTCCATCTCCTAGTTTTAAAGGATCCATTTTGCACCTCTTGCAAGTTCAACAGTTTTTTCTCATATTAAAAAATACATACAATCCCCATGCTTTAGCAAACAATCAAGAATAATCCAGACAAGATCGGGTATCTTCCAATGAGATGACTTTATGACTGTTCCACAAAATTTTTATCTAAACATCAATTTTGAGTTTTTCCAGTTGGAAAATCGAAAAGGTAGAAAGATTTTCTTATGTTGACAATTACTTGTGATATTTTTATATTCTTATTAGATTTCTTTATGTTTTTTTTATATCTTATTCTCATCAAGCAATCATCAAATCAAAAGTATGAAGATCAATGACACCATAAGTAGGCACTCAACTATGGCCAAAACCACTATGCAAGCGAAAACCCAGTCAAACTCTTCCACTAATTGATTCAAATAAAATTGAGATGAACAAAGACCTTTGACTAGACCAAAAGACCTTCCTCACTCTAACAAGTCAGCCTTCCAAGATGAATATGCAAACTTCAGTAGGCTCTTCTCATCAACCAACTTCAATCCAGTCACTACATGGAATTTTGGCCCTACTGTAGATCTGAAATTTCAGGCCCTCCTGCAGCTACCTTGAAACTCACACGTGTGGCAAAAAAGAGAGATTTTTGGCTTCTTTTGGTTTGACAAGTGCCTCCTTTTCTAGGGTTTTCTCCTTCACTTTAGGTATTTCACTCTCCTTTTTCTCCTCTAGTAACTGCAGATCAAACTTGCTTGTCTTGTTCTCTAAATGAGGTCAAGTTGCTACCTATATATAGTAGTTTGGGGCTCCTGTTGAGTCTGTCTTGGTGGAGGAGGTCTATTTGACTCAATTTACATAGAAAACCAATTTTCTTCTTTGAAAAATAAAGCCCAAGAAGGATGTATTACTGTTGGAAATACTGGGGGGGGGGTGAATCAATATTTCTTTTCAACTGTTATTTTACCTGTTAAAACATTTATATTCAGAACACAAGATGAACAACAAGAATAAATGCTTTTATTAATATAATCTTTGCAATAAAATAGATACAATATATATGTGATTCCAATCTGTTGCCAAGCACCAACTTGGGCGTTTGTGAGGCTCCAACCTCCAGAGCACCAACTCTGTTTTGTCAAGGCACCAACCTTGGACTTAGGAGCACCAACTCCCAGGACACCAATCCTTCAAAATTCTGAGGCACCAACCCCAAGGGCTCCAACCCTCTGCTGTCAAGGCACCAACCTTGGATGTAGGAGCACCAACTCCAAGGACACCAATCCTTCCAACTTCTGAGGCACCAACCCAAAGGGCTCCAACCCTTTGTTGTCAAGGCATGTTTGATAGTAATGTTCTGCTCCCAAAACTCTTCTTTACTGAATTCTGTCTGTTTACAGCTTCACTGTTATCTCCATGCTACAACATCAATGGCAACCAATCTTCTTATGAAGAAGTCTATACAACTCTTCATACTGTCCACACAGAGTTTGCAAAAGTTATCTCATGATGATATCAAATAGCCATCATAATCTTTGATAATGTCTCTACACAGCTTTAGTGAGTTTGCTATTAGCTGCACTAATCTCTGCACAAGAACCAACTCTCTGTTTCAAGCCTCTGTTCTAACTGTCACAGTAAATGCTTCAGGCGTGACTACTTCTCTGCTAGCTACTTCTCCCTTCAAACGATGTCAGATAAAACTTTATTTATTACATCACAAAATTGTTCTTCAGAATGCATTATGTACCTGATTAATTCATCATAGGTCTGAGTCTTGCATAGGGTAACACGATCAACAGAGTTGCTCATCCTTCGACAGTCTCCTGTCCTGCTGGACCTTCGTCTTCCTTCTATCTTGCTGGACCTTCAACCCTTTTCTATTCTACAATACCTACAACTTGCTCCTTTCTTCTAGTTTGCCAAATGCATAAAAAATTTCTTGTTCTCTGTTTTATATGCCTGATACCCCTGACCTTTGGCTTTCTCCTTACTCGCTTGAGCTTCCGCTTCCTCAATTCTCGCTCGACCTTTTGGCTTCCCTCCTCGGTCGCTTGAGCTTCAACGTCCTCTGCGCTCGCTCGACCATCTACATTCGATTGATTCTTCGACTTCCTGATCTATGGCTTCCTCTGTCTATTCAGGTTTACCAATACTCACAAGACATGTTAATCCGGAAGAGAGGCCGAATTACAATATAAAATTTTGCATATTAAAACTATATCAGAGAGGCCCTTTTCAATAATTATACAATAGATTCAACATTTATGGAGGATTTCATTGGAGAGGCCGTACCAACTGGGAGGTCCCACATGCCACGTCACAATCTCAATCGCAATCGTAAGTTTTGGAGGTCTTTTAGAAGTCATGCCCAAAACATAGTTGATGGTTGATTCCCCTTCTGGATGCAATATTATATTAACTCCACAACTTTATCGCAATCGGCAGATTTGCACATAACATAGCCAATTCCCCTATACCCCAATGCGATATTATTATAAACTATTTTTAATGAATCCATCGGGTCCACAGTAATATCACTATCACAATCGCAGTTTATAGTGTGCCATCCCTTTATAAATTGCGATACATATCTTCCGACGTGGCGGACGCGATATTACAATAGGGCGTATTACAATGGAGCAACGGGTCTGCGATATTATCGCAATCAGAGTTTTAACATGACAAGGCCTTAAACACTACGATACATAGCTCCCGATATGGCGGACGCGATATAATAGGACCATCGGGTCTGCAACTGTATATCGCAATTGGTTGTTTCAATGTGGCATCCCGTTAAGACTTATGATATGATAATTCTGATGAGGTGGACGCGATATGATATTAAGCAGTTGTTAATACATCCATCGGGTCCATAGCTTATCGCATTCGGCAGTTTTCCCTTGTTACCTCTCTTCAAGACTTGCGATTACTGTGGATGCGATATTATAATAGAGCATATTGTTATGGATCCGTAATACATATCGCAGTCAAGGGATTCAATGTGAAACATAATAAAGCGATAAAGCTGCCGATATTGATTTCTCTGATGCACTTATGATCTTTAAAGATTTTTCACGATTTATAACTGTTAACTCCTCTGTTATGGCTCTTACTCTTGGCATATGTGATACTTCCGATAGTTATTCCTTTGGCTTCTGATAGCTCTACTCCTCCGACACTTCCGATATGGATCTTGGGCATATATTACATGCGATACTTCCAATATGGCTATTTATGCTCCTCCACTATGTGTTCCTCTTTGTTTCTTAGTTCTTACCATTTTCCGCTATGTGTTCCTCTTTGCTTCTTCCATTGAACTTCTTCCTCTGGATTTTCTTTGACTGCTCCTGTTTTGAGCTTCCATGAGCTCTTCTGATGGTTTCCTTGATGGCTTTGTTCCTTGGCTTCTTACTCCTGTTTCTTCATGGATCTGATCCACTTCTCCTAGAATATTGCCATATTGACATCAATGATAATCAAGGTCAACAATCTCCCCCTTTGTTATTGATGGCAATATTCTTCTTCTCTCCCCCTTTGTTATTGATGGCAATATTCTTCTTCTCTCCCCCTTTGACATTAATGGCAAAGGAGTGCTTAGAGACTCCCCCTGTCAAAACTGCTTCTGTTCTTTATGAATAGTAGATCTTCATGAGTATGTTACTCCCCCTGTAATAGTGCTCTTATTTTTTACTCAAGATAGAGGGATTGATGCTTTATCATCAATTAGCACATTATCTCGTCTTCATGTCTCAGAACTACTTTATCATGGCTTCAACAATGCTTAAGGATGCTCCACTTCAATGCTTTCAAACAGATTGCAAATAGACACACACCAAATGATCAAGTCCAGGTCTCTATGCTTCAATCCATATTCTGTTGTATCCACAGTCAGAATTAAGAGGTCTTCATAGTCCGAGTCAAGAGAAAATGCCACTGAAATTGTCTTTCTTGCTATCTCTCTTTAGATCAGAGCTCCTTTGTATTTTTGTGCTTCTCCTTAAGTTACTGAGCTATATTCGACTGCACAACATTCTCCTTTCTATAGTCTTTTGATGAGCCATCTTTTCCTTGTGTTCTTGAAAAAAAGAGAGATCTCTGCAAGTTATCTCCACGAGAAGATTTTGATATCCAAACTGTGATTGTCTTTTAAATTCTTTTTATTGATTGGCATCTTTTTGCAATGCTTCAGTTTTGTTAGATGCTTCCAATTGCTCTTGCTTCATGCTTCATTCCCATATGTATCTGTTTGTTTGAAGGTTGCCTCTATTTGTGTCCATAATCTATTTGTTCTCACATCAAATCCCTGAGTCGAAACATTTAACATCTGTAATATCAACAATATAGTTATTTGCCCTATTTCTCTAGCATTGGATGGCCTTCTTTGCTGCTCCAATTTCTACTTAGTGATCAAGTGGAAAGCATCTTTAACAACAGTCCAAAGAATGGTTACAGGATCATGTTCTTCAATGGAGTACTCCTAAGAAGTGATATTTATCAAAGAATGATAGTTAATATAGCTCAACAAGGATTTTATAAGGACCCTCTCACGAATAGCTTCTGCACTAATGATCAAGAAACACAGGCTCCCCCTAACTGTGTGCATCATATCCTTTGGCAGAGTCTTCCCATCAAATGCTCAGATTGTCGAAGATCAGGTCAACAACATATGTTGTTGGCTGGAGATTTCAAGGGACTTTCAGATTGTATTAGCTTCCTTCTCCATGCTTGTGTAACTTTCTTCTTTTGCATGGTTCTAGCTTGTGTACAAGCCCAAGTTAAGTTACAATCACGTGCCATATGACCAATGTTATGACACTTGAAGCATTCTACATTGTTCATGAATAAGAATTCATGATTTCTTCCTGCAAAATTGTTCCTTGGAGATTGTTGGGGACCATAATATCTATCTTTATGATATGCTCTACAATCTTTTGCCATGTGTCCAAAGTTAGTACAAGAACAACAATAACCAAGAAATAAACTTTGGTACCTGGGAGATTGAGATTTCCTTGATGTGCTTCTGAAGTCTTTTTGTCTTGAGATCCTTTGATGATAACCATTGCTTCTAGCATCCTTGACATTATCTACATTTCTTCTTGGAGCAAGATTTCTTCCATTGTTGACTTGATTTTTCTCCTTGCCTTTGCTGGAACTGGGAGCATCACCATTTCTTTCTGCCTTCTTCACATCCCTTTTGTTTGAAGCATTATCATTCTTGTTTTAGGATTCACCTGCATACCTGAGACCTGATTTATCAAATGGATATCTTTGATGGCTGAGCATGTCATCTAAGGCTTGAGAGCTCTTCAAGGTTTTGTTCATCCCTTCAACCTTTTTCCTGAGGAAGACAATCTCTTCTTCCAATCTTTCACACTCATTATTCTTCTTAGCAAGTTGTTTCTCAGTTTCTTCCTTGATATGAGCAGCTTCATTTGCTTCTATTTTAAGGGAGATGATATCTGACTTCATTTTGAATATTTCTTCATTTTCCTTTGCTAGACTTCTCTCCATTTCTTCCTTGATCTTTGTAGCTTTACATGTTTTGGCCTTAAGAAGTTTGATGTTAGATTTTAATTTGAAAATTTCTTCGTCCTTTGTTTTTAGTTGAAATATCATGGTGTTTCTCTCCTTTTCTGCTTCATCAACCTGTTCTTCTATGATTGCCAATGCTTCCATTGTCTTCTCAGCTCCTTGTGCTAACTTTATTGATTCTTGTAGTTGAGATTTGAGAGAGGAGGCCTCTACCTTGTACTGACCAATCTCTTCTTCAAGTTTTTTCAAGCTCTTGTGCCTTTGTTCAAGTTGACTTGACAAGGCATCTTTCCGTTTCTTTGCTTTATCCAATTGATCTGTCGTATATATGACTTATTCATGATGCTTTCTTTTGTTTTGATGAAATTTCTTCTTAAGCTTTACAAGCTCTTCATCCCTTTCCTGTATTTGAAGTTGGACAAGGTCAACTTTCTTCCTTGTTTGGTCTTGGTCACCAACTAGTGCTTTCTTCTTAAGTTCCTTGTTTTCCTTTTTCAAATTGATAATCTCTTCCGTGGCAGTTGTAAGTTGGGTGAGGAGATCTTATACAAAATATTTTTCATTCTCTTCATCTTCTAGGTCTGCTTTAGCCTTGATGTCTTCATTCTCATTTTTAGCTTCTATGATGGGTTATGGATTTCCTTCTTGATTTCCATCATCTTCTTGACTGATGGTCATGGTCAATGCTCCTTTTGAGTGAAGGTCATGAAGTTTGTCCCATATACCCTTTGCTGATGAATATTGTACTCCTTGGATTCTCCATCCATCATGCTATCAACAATTACTGATTTCTAGATTTCAATGCCTTAAGTCTTTAAGAAATTCCTCATTCTTGCTTCCCATATATTAAAGTTCCCATTAAACCATGGAGCCTCCTCAAATTGATTGGCTTCTATTTTAGTGGTAGAGGGAGACACATCCTTAGGAGGATTGGATACTTTCTTCCTTGACTTCGCCATTTGTGTTCTAAATATCAACCTTTAAGCTGTTAGGCTTTGAATGAAGGTACTGGCTCTGATACCAATTGTTGGAAATACTTGGGGGGGTGAATTAGTATTTCTTTTCAACTGTTATTTTACCCGTTAAAACATTTATATTCAGAACACAAGATGAACAACAAGAATAAATGCTTTTATTAATATAAGCTTTGCAATAAAATAGATACAATATATATATATGATTCCAATCTGTTGCCAAGCACCAACTTGGACTTTTGTGAGGCTCCAACCTCCAGAGCACCAACTCTGTTTTATCAAGGCACCAACCTTGGACTTAGGAGCACCAACTCCCAGGACACCAATCCTTCAAACTTCTGAGGCACCAACCCCAAGGGCTCCAACCCTCTGTTGTCAAGGAACCAACCTTGGATATAGGAGCACCAACTCCAAGGACACCAATCCTTCCAACTTCTGAGGCACCAACCCCAAGGGCTCCAACCCTCTATTTTCAAGGCATGTTTGATAGTAATGTTCTGCTCCCAAAAATCTTCTTTAGTGAATTCTGTTTGTTTACAGCTTCACTGTAGTCTCCATGCTACAACATCAATGGCAACCAGTCTTCTTATGAAGAAGTCTATACAACTATTCATATTGTCCACACAGAGTTTGAAAAATTTATCTCATGATGATATCAAATAGCCATCATGATCTCTGATAATGTCTCTACACAGCTTTAGTGAGTCTGCTATTAGTTGCACTAAGCTCTGCACAAGAACCAACTCTCTGTTTCAAGCCTCTGTTCTAATTGTCACAGTAAATGCTTTAGGTGTGACTGCTTCTCTGCTGGCTACTTCTCCCTTCAAACGATGTCAGATAAAACTTTATTTATTACATCACAAAATTGTTCTTCAGAATGCATTATGTACCTGATTAATTCATCACAGGTCTGAGTCTTTCACAGGGTAACACGATCAACAGAGTTGCTCGTCCTTCGACTGCCTCCTATCCTACTGGACCTTCGTCTTCCTTCTGTCCTATTGGACCTTCAGCCCTTTTCTATTCTGTTGGACCTACGGTTTGCTCCTTTCTTCTAGTTCACCAACTGCATAAAACTTTCCTTGTTCTCTATTTTATATGCCTGATACCCCTGACCTTTGGCTTTCTCCTTGTTCGCTTGAGCTTATGCTTCCTTAATGCTCGCTTGACGTTTTGGCTTCCCTCCTCAGTCGCTTGAGTTTCAGCTTCCTCTGCGCTCGCTCGACCATCTACGTTCGCTTGATTCTTCAACTTCCCGATCTATGGCTTCCTCTGTCTATTAGGGTTTACCAATACTCACAGGACATGTTAATCCGAAAGAGAGTTCGAATTACAATAGAAAATGTTGCATATTAAAACTATATCAGAGAGGCCCTTTTTCAATATTTATACAATAGATTCAACATTTACGAAGGATTTCATAGGAGAGGCTGTACCAATAGGGAGGTCCCACATGCCACGTCACAAACTCAATCAAAATCACAAGTTCTAGAGGTCTTTTATAAGTCGTGCCCAAAACATAGCCGATGGCCGATTCCCCTTCTGGATGCGATATTATATTAACTCCACAACTTTATCGCAATCGAAAGATTTGCGCTTAATATAGCTAATTCCCTGATACCCAGATGCAATATTATTATAAACTATTTTTAATGAATCCATCTGGTCCATAGTAATATCGCAATCACAGTTTATAGTGTGCCATCCCTTTATAACTTGTGATACATATCTTCTGACACAACGGATGCGATATTACAATAGGGCGTATTACAATGGAGCAGCGGGTCCGTGGTATTATCGCAATCAGAGTTTTAACATGGCAAGGCCTTAAACACTGCGATACATAACTCCCGATACGGCGGATGCGATATACCATTAGGGCGTGATATAGTAGGACCATCGGGTCCTGTTGATGCCTCGAAAATCGTTGTATCAACATTGGGGGATAACCACCCGGTCCGAACCTTAATACAGCTCCTTTTCCGTTTGGGATGGTGGCTCCGACTGGATATAATGGGACCAGTTTCCCAATAATGAATAAAAGGGGATGGATGAGTGATTGGTTTCTAATAAATGATAATGAATGAATGACTTAATCTAACAGCAAAAACATAAATGACTATTCTATCCCGGGAGGCTTCTATTCTTTTAAGTGCAACGCTTGATGATCTCTGTTCATTGATAGGCATATAGATGACTCTACACAATAAACATAGACTTTCATTTACTTAATGATTGCTTTGTTCAAGTAGTTGAACAAAGTGACTAACAAAACATTGTTACACTTATCCTTTTATATTACCGATACATGTATGATAAAAGAAAAGCACGCTGTAAACATCCAATAGTGGAAATTGTAAAGAATGCTGTTAAAAACACACGCATATATCCGATAATAGCAAGAGCGATCAAACAACAATTCACATAAACAAATGAACTCAGACATAGATAGTAGTACCATATGAGCTGCAAATCATTCCCAATATCAATCGCTATTTGAATTCCTTTTTCCGATGTAGAAATACTTTTACATAAAGGCAGTAGTGCACATCCACATAAAAGCTTCGTTATCAAAATTGGAATAATTGGCCCAGTCTTTATAAAAAAAATATGCCTGAAGTATAGTAGTGCAACTCTAGGTTTAAGTCATATACAAAAACTTACGACCCTTTCCAATGCATTGAAAGGGTCTATAAATACTTGACTAAAACTAACTAACTATGAAATTAAAATCCTACTTAATTGGTACAACTTGATTTGGAGTATCTTCCTCATGGCAATCTGGCAGTCGGCAGCATGATTCATCACTTAGGCTATTTGCCTTTCGACCTGAGTTGGCATATTGCAAGCATTGGTTCCACTTCTGGAGGTCGGTTGAGACGAGAATTGAGTTGGGCAGCATAGGTGGCATCTTGTATATCGGGAATGATACACCCGATTGCATCTGTCAGGCACTTGAGGGCGGCTCTCTGGCTGTATGGTTTGACTAGGAACAACCAATAGGTGTCCCAAGTCAAACTGTTAATACCTGCGATCAATCTCCCATTCTTCTCCAGCTCTTGATAACATGACTGCTCCAATGTTTTAGCCGATAGCAATTTACCTGGGGTACATTGAGAGATCATGTTAGATAAGTAGAGAGTACCATTAATCAATTCAACCAAATTACTTGTGGTTAACTTGCATCTGGAAACTTCTCTCTCTGCCTTCATTAACTGGGACTGCCATTACATAAATAGGATCTCTTTATGGGATTTTAAGATTTTTGGCAAATTAGCTGCCTGTCCCTCATCAATGTCTTGCCACTCAAGAAAATTGGTCAAGGTCTCATCGGCCTGCTCCAAGTCTGTTATAGCATCAACCGATTTATCACTTATTGATGTTGTTAAGTCACATAAAGGTTCTGCTTGAGCGATTTGTTGACATAATAGCCTTATTTGTGTTACCAATGCTTTGTTAATATGTAATGCTTTGGCTCTGAACTCTGCAGGCTGTGGAAGATTCTTAGACTTTTCTATTTGGGCTGATAATTGAGCAATTTGCTCATCTTTAGATTTCCCCATCTGTTCATGCACTGCTTTCAATTTTTCCAGCGCTTCCGACAACTCCTTCTGCTTTTGAATGGCACTTGAATCAATTCTTTGTTTTTCTTCCTGCAATTGTTTATTTGTCACTGTGTAGACAACTGCTGTTCAAGTTGCTTTGCCTTCTGCTGTGCCTCCGATAACTGTACTTGTAGCGAGGCGATTGCTTGGTCCTTTTCTCTTAACAGATTAGTCACTTCTGATGCTTTGTCCATGGCGGCCGTCGAATAGGCTCCAACATATTGGGACAATTTAGTGAGGTCATCAGAAGGATCAAATTCCTCTTTCCAGACCACATTGGCTGTCATTGTTTGTTCAGGGAATAGGGAAGGTTGATTAGTCCTTCTCCTTTTCCGCTATCGTTTTACTACAGCCCTGTGCTTTGGGCTATAAAAGACATCCAATGGAGGTATCTCCTCCACTTGCAAAACAATCTGATCCGAAGGATCCTTGGGAATTATCTCTATTCCTATAGAAAGGGGTAGGCCGCTGGTTCCACTTGGAACCTCTTTAGATGTTGTATCCTGTGTGTCAGCCGCTTTTGATGTATCAGCTTCCTTTGAGCTCTCAAGATTGCTTATGATTGAGTCGAATTGCTGCCATTCCTGGAGCAATTTCGGGTCAATCTGGGCATCTACATTCACGTCTGTGCTGCTCTGCTCCTGCTCTTTCCTCTGTGTTTCCTCTTGCTCTCTTCTCTGCACTTCCTCCTGCTCTCTTCTCTGCACTTCCTCCTGCTCTTTTGTTTGGATTTCTCCAGCAATTTCTGATGTAGCAGGAGGTTCATTAGTGAGTCGCTGCTCAGGCTCGCTTGATTGTGTCATCGGGGTCATTGCTAACAGATCTAGAGGCAGAGTTTGCAACCTCTGTTCTCTAAGTCTGTTAAATTCAACTAACCCGTCATCATTATATCTCATTTTGGCTAGTGATTTAACTTGGAATAGCGACTCGGCTGAGGAGAACAGGTCAACAAAATCATCATCTTTATGGTCAAATTTAGTTAATTTTGCCTGTTCAAGTGCATTATAGGCGACTTTGTTTGGATCAAATCGCCTATTAGGAAGAGTGGTGAGATTCAGTGCCTTAATATTATCTGCTTCTTTCTCTGCATGTTTATAGTCATGCAGAGCGTAGACACCACATATTAGAGGAAAAGAAGGCCAAAACTGCTTCTTTTTATTCCTTAGAGTCTGTGTAACTCCTTCGGATGTAATATGATATGCTACCTCTCAGGCTAACAGTTTATCGGGTATATACAAAGGGAGGACATGAGGCTTGGCCTGGCTGCCGAAAACTCTTACATAGGTGAATTTTTCTTCTCCGAACCATCTCCCTATGGTTGTCAAGTCAATCTCTGCTTGGTAGGAAATCTTAGGAGCAGGTTTGTCAAAAATGGCATAATGAATGGGTAACATAAAACCATTGCAAACTTGATATAAATGGTGTTTATAGTGGGCTTTCCATAACTTCTGGTGGTATATATGAATGGGCATGGGGTCTTGTGGAGTCCATCTCCACCCAAGCACAGGAAATTCAGAATTAAAACACAAGGTGTCCAAGATGTAGGCACTATAGTAAAATGGGGGAATGAATCTTTCAGTAATGCGGGATTTGTTTCTAAATTCAAGAACTGCGGTTGCTAAGTTATCAGACAGTATATTTCCCCAATCCATTATTTCACTATTGCATGCTGCCTCCATCAAAGGCACCATCTCTATAGTGAAGTTTGCAGAATCATGTAACCCCCACAACCTACACATCATTACCCCGACATAACAATGAGGAGAACACAAGGAATCGACAGAGTACTTACCCGAAGATTCATGCTTGTGTTTTGTTGGGTTTTGCCTCCAATCCCGAATGGGTTCTGATTCAATGTCATTTTCATTTCTGAATTTCTCCAAGAATGCCTTGTTGTATTTCTTCTCCGGTGCAGGCAAATGGTACATTTGCCTCAAATCATCAGGTTGAAACGAGCTGAAGACTCTCCCGTCCATGGTGCAAAATGTCCTGTTTGTGATTGGGATTTCTTCAATTGCCCATCTCACCACATCTGTATATGGGAGAATTTGTTCTCGGGCTGCTATCCGATGAAGGTAAGAGTCGGCTAAATCCTTTAGAGTAGCATCAGACTTCCGAGTCGTGTCTGCTGTGGCTTGCACTGTTGTTACCTCAGGCTCTTTGACCTCAATCAGATTGTAGATGCTCAGCCAAGTAGTTTTACCGAGTCCTAGACATGTGGTGTCGGATATCAGTCCCTTTTTGCTTGCTCCTGGATCGGCCATGTGTTGTCCTGTAGCTGCCAAAGCGGAAGCTGTTGTAATTTTCTTAGATTTCTTCCCCATTTGGCTTGAATTTGCTGCTTCGGAAGAGCTCTGCACAGGAGAGAAAATGAACGTAATGCGGAGAATTGGTAGCGCAAACCAAAGATGAACGAGATATATTAATCAATGAATAATGGAGGATTTAACTTAAGGTGGCCGCGGATACAATCTCTGAAGAGATTTTAGCCTTACTGTTTCATTAAATGGCCGTTTAAACCTGTCAATCCTTTAAATGCTCATCATATCGTTTATTGGCCGAATGATTCATTTAAGCGTGGCTTTGATGTTTTGGTGGTTGAGCGTAAGTGAATCGCTATCGAGAAGAGAAAGGCCTTTAATACTAAATAACCATAATATATCCCGGCTGTTATCAATCTTTTTTGAAATCTGCGCTTTAGCTTTATCGCAATCGGCGATCGGGGGAAAGCTTAAGATGTTATATTGGTGTCCTTTCGAAATCCCCGATCGCCGATAGCGATATCACCAATTTTCATCGGGAGTTTAAACGAGGGCTTTAGATGCATGCATGGTACATCCCCGACCGCCGACAGCGATATCGCATCGGAGCGAGGAGGGGCCTTTTGTTATGATCGCTTGCCTTCCCGATATCCGATAGCCATTTGTGCATTGTCACATCAGGGAAAATCAATGGGTTTCTTAAGTCATGCATCCTTTGTCATTGCGATATGCGATCGCTTTATCGCAATAATAAACGATTACTCATTCTTTATTATAAGACCGATTAAGTGATTTATCAAAAATGTTTTATAATGTTTTATTCCTTTCTGGACCTTTTTGAATAATGATAAGTTGATACCAAATTAAATGAAAAGGGACCCATTTCATATTATAGTTTTGAAAAATAAACTTTGTATGAAATGGGGGGTTGTTGTAGAGCACAACAGGTCCGCAACTGTATATCACAATCGGCTGTTTCATTGTGGCATCCCATTAAGACTTATGATATGATGATTCCGATGAGGCTGACGTGATATGATATTAAGCGGTTGTTAATACATCCGTTGGGTACATAGCTTATCGCATTCAGAAGTTTTCCCTTGTTACCTCTCTTCAAGACTTGCGATTACTGCGGATGCGATATTATAATAGAGCATATTGTTATGGATCCATAATACATATCGCAGTCGAGGGATTCAATGTTAAGCATAATAAAAAGATAAAGCCACCGATATTGATTTCTCTGATGCACTTATGATTTTTAAAGACTTTTCATGGTTTATAACTGTTAACTCCTCCATTATGGTTCCTACTCTTGGCATATGCGATACTTACGATAGTTCTTCCTTTGGCTTCCGATAGCTCTACTCCTCCGACACTTCCGATATGGCTCCTTGGGCATATATTACATGCGATACTTCCGATATGGCTGTTTATGCTCCTTTGCTACGTGTTCCTCTTTGTTTCTTAGTTCTTACCTTTTTCCATTGTGTGTTCCTCTTTGCTTCTTCCGTTGAACTTCTTCCTCTGGCTTTTCTTTAACTGCTCGTGTTCTGAGCTTCCAATGAGCTCTTCCGATGGTTTCCCTGATGGCTTTGCTCCTTGGCTTCTTACTCCCGTTTCTTCATGGATCTGCTCTGCTTCTCCTAGAATATTGCCATATTGACATCAATGACAATCCAGGTCAACAATTACATGAAGACATGGACTAGGACTTATGACATAAACCCTAGAAGCCTACAATGGAGGTTTTGACCTAATAATAAAATAATAAAGCATGGAACCCATGCTAAATAAATCATTTTTCTTTTATAATAAAATTTATTTTTCTTTCTTTTGACAAATAAATTACATCATGACTCAAATACAATTATGAACACTGACACTAGTTACATTCTTCAACATTTCCAACTCAAGGACTTATCAACATAGCAATAGTAATAATGAAGACACACCAATTTCTGCAAATCACTATATTTCTCCAAACATTAGGTTTTTCATGTCCAAAACAGACTTACTCCAACAAGGTCTGCTATATGACAGAGATCCTTTTTCAAGTTTTGAATACTTTGGGGTGTAAGGAATAGACTCCATGATGGAGCATCCATGCTTCATTTTTGAAACGTAGATCTCATACTTGACATTCTGCAAGACTTCACATATACTTACAAAATGAGTACTAAAAATTGCCAAAGCCTCCTCAATAGGAGGTCAATACCAGCAACATGTACTTCATGGATCCGTATACTGTTCACGACCTCTTTTTCTAATATATGACATTAGCTTGTTTGTAAGATAGCTAAGTAAAGACCTTGAGTATTGTACACATGATCCTTTAGAGAGCTTTGCAAAAACTTCTCTGCCTCCAATTAGCAAGATATGGTATGTTATGATTCTTGAAAGATGATCCAAAATCTATTAGATGCTTTGACTGTCATCAAGCTCGTAATGTCCTGCTTCTGAGCATGTGATACATTAGCTTTAAGAAAATATTTGTTAACTCACACTTAATTTTCCAGTATTGGTCTTTGAGTAAGAACCTAAATTATAATGTTGTCATTTGAAATATCAAATTTTACAGATCATGTGTGATTCCTTCAATAGTCATCATACCATTCCTTGATGGATTTCAAGGATTCCTCACAAATCAGCCCTCAGATATATTCTTATAATCTGACTAAGGAGCATATCACAACTTTGATACAAGATTTTGCGATCAAGCATTTAAATGGTCATTTCCTCAAGCTAAGGTCTATATGAATGTTGCCAAAGTAAACTTTTGACTTCAAGATTTCTGTGAGCAATAATACATACCTAGCAATGCATCTTTTCTTTGTGATCAAATCTTTTATTATGAGTATGAGCCACCGGTTTCTAGCTTTGCTCATCTCTTTGTCTAACTCATCACTGTAGTGCTTGAATAGCAAAAAATGCTTGCCTAGATATCCAACACTTCAACCATGCCACTAAGACATCAATCCTTTTTCTTAAACTTGTCATTAGTCCATTTTAGTGCCTTCCAGACATATCTTTAGACAAAATTATTTTGAAGCTTCTTTTAGGGTGCTTGATGAGACTCCTCGTACTTCGTCATAGAGGCTACAAATAAAACAGGTTTATGCTAAGGACTTCTCCTTGTAAACAATATATGCTCAAGTGGTTTTGCCTTCTAAAACATCAATCAAATTACAAAAAGGATTATACACCAAAAATTGTATTGGCTATGATATTTCAGGTTTTCTAAAGTCATTTACTCGACCTTCTATCATTAGTCCCAAGGCCTTCTATCTTCCTAAGATTTATCCTAAAGTATTTTGGTCTGTTGAGATTAGTCCTGAGGAATTTTGTCCTTTCTGCGACATATGATGTGTACAAATTCAGAGACCTTTGCATCTTCCAATCTAAGGTGATTCGGATGGCTTTAGTAGATCCTAAGGTCTTCTTGGTCCTTTGTCTCAAGCTCTAAAGCTTGAAGACTTTGGCACTCCTTTGTTGTACATAGAACAAGCAAATACAAAGGTTTTCTCCTTATTTTCATTACCTGGACAAACCCTAGTTAGGGAAAGAATTACACAGTGGCATTTCTTCCTAAATGTGCCCTGAACAGAGAGATAAGCTTTTGTTGCTAACTCAACTTCATTTGAAGTGTGTCTCTAGGGCTAGTTGACAAATCAAGCCTTCAAGGATGGCTTGAAACAAAGATGACTTCCTTTTGAGGGCTGCTCTTTCACCATAACTCTAATACTATGTTGCTTTTTCAATTATCCTCTAACTGATAACTACTTCTTATGATTTCTTGTAGGTTAATATTTTGTTTCATTCATTTTTTTATCATAAAGCAATTTACACAGAGGATCTTCAACAATAAACTAAAATGCCAATGGGATCATAAAGAGATAGCCATACAAGAACACAAGACTTTACCTTGGGAATACACACATGGGGGAAAAACCCAACAACCTTTTCCTTAGAGAAATTATTCTTCTCAACAAGAGACACACCTAGACATCAAAGTCATTTACAAGGTCAAACTGACCAACATAATATGATTGGTCAAACCTGGTCCATCAGCCTCCTATTCAAGTCAATTGGTTTCCCAATAAATTTAGTCTTATCTGCTCTGCTAGGGCAGAACGTCAACCTGCTCCTGTACTTAAGAATTTTGGTTTTGTAGCTTTTTTCTATCTTAGAAAGAATTCATCCTTCCTTTGATTAATACTTTATCAGAACAGACCTCAGAAATTTGTCCTTGACTTATCCTTTCTCTACGTCAAAAAAGAATTTGTCCTTCATTTCATCAATTCTTCCTCCTTTCTCTTCATCAGAACAAACCTAAGAAATTCGTCCTTGACTTGTCCTTGCTCTGCCTCAAACCTTCTTTACTTGCCTTAGATCTTGTTTGCACCGAGTTGCTTGCTTGCTTGGGAAGGAGGTCGAATGCCTCATATATATAGTCTTTTGTTGGGCCAAATGGTGCCTCTTAGGTTGGGGCCGACTTGACTAGGAGGAAGGCCGACTTGGCTTCTTTGGAGCCAAAAATTCATTTTTTTTTTTTTTTTTAAGCCAACATGAGGAACATCTAAAATATTTTTCTCTTTTGACAAATAGCATGAAGAACATGCTTTAAATATACAACCAAAATAATAATTATAAATACCAACCATAGCTACAAAATTCAACAAGGAGAAGATCACCAAAGGGGAAGCTGACATTGCCACGTGATGAATTGGCAACATCATTTTCATGTGTTGCTCACTTCATCTTATCAAATATATAGGTCATATATTGTATCATTGGTGGAGGTTGCTCCAACAACATGTCATGTATACTCATCTTGCTGTAGGTGTTGCTCAGTGATTGATCATTAGTGAAGAAATCTCATATCTCCTTATCATGTGATCATAATATTCTTGTCATTATTTTTTCTTGGTCATTTCATGGTGGGTTCAAACCTTTCCTAGTTGCAGTGTCAATGACAAGGGAAAGACCGACAAGAGACAAGAGACACAATATTTAGTCAATGACATGGGAAAAACCCCACAAGGGGGGACCCTTTGCAATTCTTCTTCTATTGGATTGTCTTCAAATGTTCAGGAGAGAGAGTACATCATCCAAGAGTCAAAGTCAAGCTTTAACTAGCCAATTTCCAATATCCAATATCCCAGAATGAGAATGTGTCAAGAAACTATCCAAATTAGAGAAAAAAGAGAGAGATGAAGTCAACAATAGTCAAAATTGATCCTTCTACAAATATGTCCCCACCAACAGTAGCAAAGTCAGCCCTAACCAGTCAACGGTCAAGGGTCATAGAAATCCTCTAGCAACTCATTCAAATTCAATCAAGCTCAGCCTCAAATGCTGGTCAAATTCAGCCCAAAACAGTCCCAAAATAGCCAGACAAACTTGGTCAATGTCTATAATTGCTTTTGCGGTCAACCCTGAGGTCAATGCTAGTCAACTTGCCCAGATTTGCTCGATATTTGTGCCCTCCAATGCAGCCTAGAGAAATAGAGATATTCCACCCAAAAACGTAGTCAAAGATAGTCAAATGGTGCTTGGTCAACGCCTAGAAAAAGTCATGCAATTCAGCCCAATCAGAAAATGACTTTTGTCCTTCACATGTGTGAGAGATACCCTGCAATTCTGAGTTGTGCGAACCAATAGAATGAGGAGAGAGAAGATATGATGTGAGTTGATGAGTCTCAACTTGTATCCATATGCCACTTGAGGGGTGCCATCGTATACTTGAGTTGTGTCATTTGAGCCAAGGCCGACGTAGACAATTTTGTATTTGTGGGCTTGACCTCAAAATTTTTCTTTTCTTTATCCAGATTGAGTGCTTCAAAAGTCAATTTTGGTCCTTTCGAAAAGAGGAATTCAATGCAATGGTTGGAATTTGTCACTGAGCTTTGGAAAAATTTCAATTGAATCATGTGATCATCATATATATCTTGTCATTATGTCATGTACATCCCTGCTCATCTTTGCTCATCTCATGTTGAACATTCTCAAATCTAAAGAAGAATAATGGCTACAGGGGAGCTCCAACTACCACCCTGTCTCTATCACAATTAAGGAGACTTTGCTACCACCTGGAATCATCAACATCATCATCATCGGGGAGCCATGGCTACTAGTGAGGCAATGACATCCAACATTTCTTTGGTTGTATTTTTGGCCGAAACATGTGAGACTATATGATCACTCCATCGAGAATCAACCGCTTCACCTTAGCCATCTCCTTATTGTAATTCACTAGCTGATATAGATCTGTAGGTACGACAACAACGTTTTTTGTGTACTTGTCTAACAAGAATTCCATCTTGGCCTTCCAGATACAATACTTTGATGCACGCTCTAATTTTTCCTGATCTCGGAGTCTTGTTGAAGCCATCATTACAAAAATTCGACCTGGGACGAAGATCTCCCTATTTCACCAGCTCAACTGCTAGCACTGTTACTCACACTACTTCCTGGAGTGAGAAATTTTGCCTGCTGCTACTGCCTACTACAAATGGAAATTTTGGATTTCTGAAAATAGAAACGCTCTAAGAGAAACTCCCTCTGTGTGTGCAATTTCTCTTCCTCTTCCACTCGAATCTACTCAACGATTTTGCTATGCTGCTATTTGTAATTACTTTTCGGCTCTACCTCTGCCTATTGGAGCTCTACTCTAAGCAATTCAAACTTTTCCCGCCACTCTGCAACTAGGAATCAAACTTCTACTCTACTACTAGCACTACCTGGCTAGGCCTTACATAGAACCTAGAGAAATTGTCTTGTTTCTCCCTTTAAACAACGAATTTCTTCCTCTTCGTCTCTGAGCTACTAATCCGATCAAGATCACTCTAATACCATGTGAAAATTCCAAATGTTGTCAGAGTTGTAGGAGGGGAAGTTATCAGGATTTTAAGGGTCACTTATAACATAGGCTTATTTTGGGCATGAAAAGTAGGTCCTATAAGGGAGTGAGCGGACTACCCTCACTTTACTTTGTTTAGGTAATTATCCATAAACTTAAATAATTTAGTAACTTATTCTAGGGTCATAGGCTCCTGACTAGTAGATGAATTTTCTAGGCTCCTTTTCCCTTCTCCTTTCAAGGTATTCACTTCTTTCAGGGGATCATACTTGGTCTTGAGCTGCATCTATAAGTCCCTCATATTCTTTTCTAGGTCTTCAACATCATTAAACATGGCATCTAGGTTAGTTTACTTCCTTTATATTTTTGAAAACTTCACTTCAAAAGAAACAACATACACTATCATGGTAGTAGGTTCAGATTGCTTCACTACGTCAAGGATATTGTGATAGAGCTTCAAAAACCTATTTGTGAACTCTAATGTGCCTTCTCATTTTGGGCGTGGCTATGCAGTGGGTTTCTGTCTTTTGAGTGTCATTTTGTCTTTGCATTCAATGCCGAAAGTGACTAACGACATTGCCTGCCTGAGTAACCGACGAATTACTTCAAAGGGCCTTTCTATTCATTTTTATAAGGTTTGAGTTAGGTTCCTACTTATCTAGTCCAGTCTCTAAGGTTCGATCTTAAGGCTAGTGAAGTCAAGCATTTCTCTTAGATGCTCTTTGAAGGCTGAAGTTAAGCCAGGCGCTTCCAACTCTAAGCTTCTTAGTGAGCCAGGGGCTTCTCCCTTGCAATATTTCTTGGGTGGGCCATCCTTCTATGGGATCCACTCCTTCCTTTCATGGCACCATTCTAAAAAGATATATCATTGAGGTACGTAGTTGCTCGACCAAAGGGAGAGGGGAAGAAATGATTTTCAGGATCAACCCAGACCTCTCTACCTTCCTTCCTTTCAGGACCAACCCAGTAAGACCTTTCATCTCTTCCCGATCATACTCGCTATGCATGCTCAGGTAACTAGAGGGAGGGACCGAGCTAAGGATAACCCTTCTAGCTTAGGCAGTGAATTCCCTGACCTGCCAGGGAGAGATCAAGTAAGACCACCTTATTTATAGCTAGCGGAAAATAGTGTCCAAGGCCTTTGCCTTCGTTTGCTCTGTTGGCTTGTAAGATATTCTAATATGATGCAAGCTAGTTGAGTGATTTTTGTGGGGATAAACCCCCACAGGTGTATGTATGAACAATGTTAGCTAAGGTGAGAAAAGGAGGCCCCACACCAGGCATTGAAGGGACCAAAAAATCTCCTTGCTACTCCTCACTTCACAAAGAAAGTTACCCCTCATACAACTCACCAATTTCACTTGCCCTGAGAATATTAGGTCGAGGGGCTCAGGCAGGGTATCCCTGAGCTAGTAAGGTCCTGAACGCATAGCAAAGCTAACTTAGGCGGTGTAGTAGGGCCAGGAAAAGAAGTTGAAATAGGTGATGTAAAACCTTACACTCTCTTATCGGCCAGGAATAGAGGGAGGGTTAGTTTGTATAGAGGTCGGTCCTCTGCAAGCGATGGGTGGGTAGGTCATTACTTGAGCTAGAGTTTTGGAAGAAAGGCCTCATCATTATCTCCTGAACTTTCTCCTGAGATGACCTTGTCTCCCTAAATCGGTGTAAGACCTTCTAGCTCTTTTAGGGGAAGAAAGAAGTTAGAAGATATAGGGATAAACTTGGTATATTGAAAGTGATCTCTTTTCAGTTTAATAAGTGCGCGTTGGAGCCAGAGACTCATATATAATTAGATACATGTTTGAGTGTAAGTGTTAAATTATGGTATGTTCTATGCTTAGAGTAGTTTACTTCTTTTCTTCTTATTAGCCACTGTTTACCAATTACATAAACATAAAGTAAAGTGCAGATAAAACATTAAAAGATCGACAGAAAACAAGGGAAGACAAGAGACACAAGATGTGGCAGCTAGCCAGGGACAAACCCCAATGCAGGGAAACCCTTTCATCAATTCTTCTTTAATCTTCAATAGTTCAATAGAGAGAGAAATGGTACAATATATCAGATCTGTAATTTTTATGATAGTAGTAAAAGATTCCCTAACCAACTCTTGCAAAGTGGATCAAATGATTCACAAATAGTCTAGAATCAACCTTAGTCAACCTAGCCTTCAACAGAGATGAAGGACAACCCGAAACAGTCCAGAGAAAAAGGTCAAATCTGGTCAATGTCTAGGCAGCCCTGCGGTCAACCCTAACCAGATTTGCACTGGTCACTTTGTGGTCAAATCAGCCCTCCAAACAGCAGATCTGATTTGCGGCTTGCTTGAGGGAGACTCCCCACACAAGGCCGCAGTCAAAGGAGGCTTCTCGCTGGTCAACGCTGTCCCTGTTTGCTGGCTGCACCCTAGGTCAATGCAGAACAGACCTGCGTCCCTTCCTTGCTGCATCCTCCTCCTTGCTGCGTCCTCCTCCTTGTGGTTGCGTCCTTCTTCTCCCACTAGCTGCTCCTTTGTTAACCCAAACAAGAAAGGAGAGTGAGAGAGAAGAAGAGATGATGAGATGAGATGCTAAAATGACTCAACCTCTCTTCTATTTATATGAAACACTGGGCATGTGTGCCACACACTTAGCTGCTGGCGTACCTTGACAATTTTTCAAGTAATTAGAAATAAATTCATATCTCCATAAATACTCATCGGAATCGGATGATCTTTAGATCAATCCTACCTCTCGACGAGAGGAATCTAGGAAAAATATTAGCTGCCATAAATAAGGTGACCCGCATGGAGTTTGGCCCTAGTTTCTAATTTTAACACTCCCTCTCAACTAAGGAGAACTCCATCTGCAATCCGTCTGACCATCGCTACTATCCCAACAATCAAATGCACTGCCCTGCACAGCTTGGCCCTGCTTTGCTTTGCTCTATTCTACTCGAACTATGAAGAAGAAGAAATAATCGAGGATGTATCATACCATCCTACACTGACCCGAAGTCAGTCTCAGAGTGTGTCATACCACTCTCACTGATCCCAGATCAGTATCATTGCTCCAGATCAATGGAGGTCATCCTAGCATAGGGAGTACGGTAGATACAATGATGCATCCATCGATATTACTACTAATGGTCCCTAACCCCATTTTCCTACTCATTGATCAGATGAGAGGTACTTCCCATGAGTCCTAAATTGCATGGGTAGGATGCCTCATCAGGAGAACTAATCATCCTGTCCACAGGAGAACGAATCATCCTGTCCAATAGTTGCCACAGGAGAACTAATCATCTTGGCCCATAGGAGAACTAATCATCCTATTCCATAGTCGCCACGGAGAAATAATCATCCTGGCCCAAAGGAGAACTAATCATCATATCCTACAGTTGCCACAGGGTGTCACAGGGGAAGGTTGAACATTTCACCCTATACATAGTGCACCACAGGGGATGGTGAGTCGCCCTATGGTCGCATGTTGCTCCAAGAAGTACCCTGCGCCCCCCTGGAGCTCCCAGGGCTCAATACATCATACTCGACCCTCATAAGAGGGTCTCTAAACGACACCAAGTCATTCTTGGAAAGTCAAGAATTTGACCTTTCCCAGGGGCTTCGTCAAAATGTCGGCGACCTGTTCATTTGTACTGATATGTTGGAACCTTATTGATCCCCGTTGCACCATATCCCGAATATAGTGGTACCTGATATCGATATGCTTGGAGCAATAATGTAATACATGATTCTCTGATAAATGAATCCTGCTCTGGTTGTCACAAAGGATCACGGTGGTATCCAATGTAAATCCAAACAGCTCACTAAAGAGCGTTCGCAACCAGATCGCCTCACAAGAGGCCATACTAGCAGCAATGTACTCTGCCTCGGAGGTGCTCAAAGCCACTGACTTATGTTTCCTGGTCATCCAGGATATCGAGGCAGATCCCAAAGAGAAACAACACCCTGAAGTGCTCTTTCAGTCCACTACACTTCTTGCCCAATCAGCATCGGTATATCCAAGTAGTCTCACATCTCCGGCAGTGTATCTCAACCCATGAGTGATTGTGCCATGAAGATATCTCAACAGATTCTTGGCACCAATCTAATGTGTGTGGTGAGGCTCAACCATATGTTGACTCAATGTGTTGACTGCAAAGCATTTATCTAGACGGGAGTTCACCAAGAACATCAATGCTCCGACTAGTTGACGATACTCGGTAGCATTTCGTAAAACAGGTCTAGCAGCACTACCACTTAACTTCTTGAAGTCAAGCTCCATCGGGGTAGTTATGGGCTTGTAGTCCACCATACCAAATCTCTCCAATATCTTTACCACATACTTTTCTCCAATATCTTCACCACATACTTTCCTTGAGATAGGAAAATCTCCCCTAGCTTCTGCCAGACTTCTAGTCCCAGGAAATAGTGCATCAGTCCTAGGTCCTTCATCTCAAACTCAAAAGCCAACTCCCTCTTACATTTGTGAATGAGAGGGTCTGCCCCTATTAGAAAGAGGTCATCAATGTACAACACTAGTATGAGAGGATTGTCATCTTCAACCTTAAAGTAAAGGTTAGGGTTGACTTCACTCCTAGTGAATCCCAGCTTCATCAAGTAGCTATCAATCCTCTCATACCACGCTCGGGGGTGCTTGCTTTAGCCCATAGAGGGCCTTCTTCAACCTGCACACATGAGATTCTTGATCATGAATCTCAAATCCTTCGGGTTGCTCCACGTAGACCTCCTCTTTGATCGAACCATGCAAGAATGCAGTCTTGACATCCATCTAATGTAGGTTCCATCCTTGTGAAGCAGCAAGGGCTATGATTGAGCAGATGGTGGTATATTGGGCAACAAGTGCAAATATCTTGTCATAGTCTATACCTTCCTTCTAAGAGAAGCCACTAGCGACAAAACGAGCCTTATACTTTTTCCCTACTTCCATCAACTGCATGATTTATCTTGTAAATCCATTTCGAAGTGACAACTACTTTGTCCTGGGGTCTGGGGACCACATCCCAGACATCGTTTTTCATGATGAACTCATATTCCTCAGTCATAGCATCCTTCCATACTTAATGCTTGACAACCTTTTTGAATGACGAAGGCTCATTTTGGATGATCACGCTCATGATGGTCAAGTATCCCTGATACCTGGTCGGCTTCTTACTTGCCCGGAAGGTTCCCCGATGTCAGTTTCTTTAGATCCCCTTAGAGTAGGAAGATTGTCAACTTTGCTAAGAGCCATATCTTCGTCAAAGGTGACATCATGGCTAATCTCGACTTCCCTTTGACCAGCCACATAGATTCTATAGCCCTCAGTATTTTCGCTATAGCCCACGAAGATTCCTTTCTTTCCAGATGCACCCAATTTATTCCTTTTCTCCTTCGGCACATGAAAATATACAGGGCTTCCAAAAATTCTAAAATGAGATACGTCGGGTTTCTTACCAGTGAACATCTCTTCGAGAGTCTTGGAACCCAATGCTTGATGAGGGCATCATTTTTGTACATATACGGTGGTATTTGCAGTGTCAGCCCATAGAAACTTCAGAAGTCTTTGATCATGGAGCATAGCATGGAAAACTTCCACAATCGTATGATTCTTCCTTTCCGCAACATCATTTTGCTCAGGAGTATATGGTGTAGTAGTCTCCCTCTTAATTCCAGCCTCTTTGCAAAAGTCATGAAACTAATTGGATTCATACTCAGTCCCATTATCAGTCCTTAAGATCTTGATATTCTTTTTGGTTTGATTCTCGATCAAGGCTTTGAAGTGATGAAACCAGCAGAACACTTCATCATTATTTTTCAAGAAGTATATCGAAGTCTTGTGAGAATAATAATCTGTAAAAGTGAGGTAATATAAATATCATCCCAAGGAGTTCACAGGCATCGTACCGGATATGTTTGAGTGAACCAACTACAATATATCGTAGGTCTTGCTTTGGCTTGAGGGGAATGGTCCCCTTTTGAGATTTCCTTTGGCACATCCCGGACATACACCTTCTTGCTCTAATCTGAACTCGGGAATCCCGGTCACCATTTTTCTCACATCGGGTAGAGATTTATAATGAAGGTGAGCAAACATCCGATGCCATAGTTCAGACTAAAGAGATGTGTCACAAGACATGACCAAGCGGACTTCCTCTGACCTGATATAATGAATCAACTCGAAACCCAAGAGTGAAAGCATCTTTAAAGTTCTTTTTCCATACACGTACCTTGCCATCAATGAAGGCCACCTTGTAGCCTTTGTCTTCCATTGCCGAAATGGACACCAGGTTCTTTTTTTGGATCAGGTACATATAATACTTCTTGTAAATGAATTGTATTACCTTGATTCAATTGAAGAGTGACATTCCCTATGCCTTTCATGGGATATTTTGAGTTGTCCCCAAGAACAATTTCTCGGTTGGTCTCCTTCTCTATCAAATTAGAGAGAGATTCTTTGTAACCAGTGAAGTGCCTTGAGGCACCACTATCAATAAGCCACTTTCCCAGTGAGTCCGGGGGAGCAGTAGTAGATAGGGCCGCTGGTAGATAATATTCATCTTGCTTATTGTTAACAACGTTAGATTCATACTTGGAGCTTCTTGCCTTCTTGAAGGGTTGTCCTCTTCCTTGATTTCTGACATTTATTTTACCTTTGCCATTGGACCTGCCATTCCTTTGATTGCCTTGAGAGTGATTTTGATCATCGTCATGGCGTGAGTCCCTTTTATTAGGGCACTCCCTTGCATAGTGGCCCATTTTGTTGCAATTGTAACATCGACCTTTTCTTCCACCTTTTGGTCCAACCTTTCCTTTGGATTTAGCCCCAGAATTGTTTCTTCTTTCAGCAGGAGAAGAAAAGGCAGAGGGATGGCCTTTAAGTGCAGACATTTCTTGCTCTTCCATCCTTGTTTCTTCTTGAATGCATCTCGCCATCAATTCCTCAAATCCAGGAATTACATTATTGTTGAGAAGAGTAGTCCTGAATATATACCATTCAGGTGGAAATCCTCCAAGAGTTGTGAGTGTCATTTCCCTGTCTGGAACTACTTCCCCAATAGATAGGAGATCATTCTTGATATCAGTGATCCTTAAGAAATATGCTTGCATTCTCTCATCTTCCTTCAGCTTATTTCTAGGAACAAAACTTGATTTGCATCATTAACTTTAAATAAACTCACCAGTCTATTGTAGATTTCCTTGGAGGTGGTCAGCTCAGAAACATAGGCCACCAGGCGCTTGTCGATAGAGTCCCGAATGATCTTCCTTGCTTTGACTTCTCCCTTGGTCCACTTGCTTCTAGTAGCAGTGGATGCAATTGATGGAGGCTCAATGATTCTTCCTCTCACATGGTGCAACACTTCCTGCCCTTCCAATGTTAGATCAAGAGAAATCTTCCATTTGTGATAGTCAGACTTCTCACGGAGTTTTTCTTCAACGAGGAAGTGTGTTGAGGACCCCATGACTTCTTTAAGATAGCTTCAACAGACTTCAGTGATTGCTCTTGCTCTTGCACTTGCTTGGGCTTTGTATTCACCTCGGCTCTGATACCATGTTAAATTAAGGTATGTTCTATGCTTAGAGCAGTTTATTTCTTTTCTTCTTATTAGCCACTGTTTAGCAATTACATAAAGATAAAGTAAAGTGCAGATAGAACATTAAAAGATCGACAGAAAACAAGTCAAGACAAGAGACACAAGATGTGGCAGCTAGCCAGGGACAAACCCGAATGCAGGGAAACCCTTTGATCAATTCTTCTTAAATCTTCAATAGTTCAACAGAGAGAGAAATAGTACAATATATCAGATTTGTAATTTTTATGACAACATTAAAAGATGCCCTAACTAGCACTTGCAAAGTGGATCCAATGATTCACAAATAGTCTAGAATCAACCTGAATCAACCCAGCCTTCAACAGAGATGAAGGAAAACCCGAAATAGTCCCGAGGAAAAGGTCAAATTTGGTCAATGTCTAGGCAGCCCTGTGGTTAGCCCTAACTAGACTTGCGCTGGTCACTTTGAGGTTAAATAAGCCCTCCAAACAACAAATCTGATTTGCGGCTTGCTTGAGGGAGACTCCCAACACAAGGCCGCCGTCAAATGAGGCTTCTCGCTGTTCAATGCTATCCCTGTTTGCTGGTTACACCCTAGGTCAACGCAGGACAGACCTGCGTCCCTTCCTTGCTATGTCCTCCTCCTTTCTGTGTCCTACTCCTTGTGGCTACGTCCTTCTTCTCCCACTAGCTGCTCCTTTGTTCACCCAAACAAGAAAGGAGAGTGAGAGAGAAGAAGAGATGATGAGATGAGATGCTAAAATGACTCAACCTCTCTTCTATTTATATGAAACACTGGGCATGTGTGCCACACACTTAGCTACTGGCCGACCTTGATAATTTGTCAAGTAATTAGAAATAAATTCATATCTCCATAAATACTTGTCGGAATCAAATGATCTTTAGATCAATCCTACACCTCTCAACAAGAGGAATCTAGGAAAAATATTAGCTTCCATAAATAAGGTGACCCACATGGAGTTTGGTCCTAGTTGCCAATTTTAACAATAAGCGAGTCAAATGTGCACGTTGGCATAAGAGAGTAGTCTGGGCGACCATGCAAGATTGGATTTCTCTCAATTGATTTACCAATAAGAAAGAATCACTCATAGGTGGGGAAATCTCAACGGGGAGGGGGTTCGAGCCCGTGTTTTCTAGTTGGTGGAACCAATACACTTTCAACCTTCTTAGAACACTGAAAAGCGTGCTCACTCAAATGATATGCATGCTAATGGGGCACAACAAGCAAAGTGGCGAACGGGTGTGTAACGCATGGGAATCTGTGGAATAGTTCAATCCAATAAATCACATATATAATAGCGGCAGAGATCGTTAATTTCATCCAGGATGGGCACCCTTGTAAGACAGGAAAAAACCATAACCATTGCCCCAATGCCTATAACTTGGTTCATCCACGTGAGTCAGCTTGGTAGATAATGGGATAATGAGTAAGCTTGTTGGTCCATCTCCTCTTGAGAGAGAAACCACAAGGAAGGTTGCTTTTTTACGCCAATCATATGCCAATGTATGTCTCGTCAATCAGGATACTACTTTAGAATGAGTAGCTATAGACATTTATTCATCCATATTTAGTTGACGCCACACCCACTTAACCATTTGTGACCGACCAATAGGAACAAGAGCAGAGGCATTTGAACTGCAACTACTCACTCCCCTATTTGTTACCCACCCATCTATCTGTGGCAGAACATACATACTCCCATCCACCATCTATAGATAGGGGTTAAGTGAGATCCCAACCATTTCTATTTTGGTTGAGTTAGGTTTATCCCAAGACTTTGAAATCTTCAATTTTTAATTCCCTTAAATAATAAAGGGGAGAGAGGGGAAATCAAAATTGGTTGCCCGCCAAGCACTAGTTGATTCGTTGAGATAAACTCTCAATGAGTGAGCTGATCTGAAATTTGTTCGGTGAGGTTAGACCTTTCTGTCTCCCACAGGTGAAGGGAGGGGTGGATAGTTGGAGGAAGTTTTATAAACTATTTGCTAAAAAGTAACCCTCATAATTTGGAGATAGATGTGGGAAGTAGCTTGATCCCCCATCATGCATGCGCCCATCGAACCAGTTCTCTCTCACTCTCCATAGTTGAGATCTTTCCCCTAGAATAAATAGTTGAGATGTTCGTTCTCCACACCCACCCCCTTATATATATAGAAAGGGGAATGGGATGGTGAAGATACTTATCCCTGAGATACTAATTCTATCTACGAGGTGGGATGGAGAAATAGATATATGGAAAACTAGAATGAGAGCATGTACTGGTAATGGGGAAATAAGAATGGTGTTCGCGGGCGGGATATGGAATTGGAACGAACTAGCGAGAGGAAATGGCAGATGTCCTCTCCAATTATTATATAGAAAGGGGTGGGGTGGGTGTATGGGAAGAATCCAATGACATACACTCCACTCAAACTTCCACATATATCCCTATAGAAGTCTTATTTCACGCATATCTGGCTACCTCCATATATAGTATACCTATGGTTTCAGACTGAAAAGTATTCTATTGATTCCGGGCCAATCAACCAGCGCATAGGCTGTCGAAACTAGCAACTTTGTCATCCCCTCTCACTAATTAATAAAACAATTGAGACGAGGGTTTCTTATAAGTAGGACTCACCCCACCCTTTTATATATATATGATTGCTAACTGGAAGAAGCACACTTTTTCTCATGGGTAGATAGGATAAATTCACCAACTCCGATTAGACCAATCAACATCTAGCGAGTCCCTCCCTTTCCATACTTTCTTTTCCACCCGAACCATTAACTGCCCCGTTACTCCATTTCTTATTCATCGGCATATCCTCAGGGGAATCAAGCACTATAGGAAGAGACCCAACTCAAGTATTAGGAGTTAGCCCGAATAAACACTGCAGATATATACCTATCACCTTATATATGTCCAGCATAATGATTTATTAAGGGTAGTTTCCTTGCAATTCTGAACCAGACCAAGCCAGGCTTATAAAAACAATTGAGTTAGTAATATTGGGGTCCCATCTTTCCGCTTAGCCAATAGGATAAAGTCCCACATCTATTCCCTTATTATTATTTAAGTAGGGGTGAAGGGCTGGGGAATGTGTCAGATCCTATAGTACCTCCAAGTCCATAACCCGTTAATCGTAGGGCCAGAAAATAGACATATAAGACGAATACCGCTAACAATAATGGTATACTCTGCTGTATCCAATATTACTATGTTGATGCTAGGATCAATACTTGGGCTTACCCCAGCCCCTGACAGATGGACCTTTGGATAAAGTGGGGTTTACGGTTTATCCTCCTCCTTGAATAATGGACTTATTCTTTGAAGGACCTGCTTATGCTCGCGTGCTGAAGTGCCATCCCCCATACTATGATTTAAGGCGATTCGGTTGGGAGATAAATAAAAAACTGCATGATACAACATGGTGTATGGGAACAGAGAGGAAGTGCCATCAATTATTCGGTTCTATTTTCCCCTTAAAGTTTTTATATAGAAAGGGGAGCCTACCCAACCAAATTATTTGCATAAGCCAGCACTCAACACAATTTGAAGTTCCTAAAGCGGATTTGCTTACCCCAACCACAAACATCAATAGCATTTGACACATCTGATAACACTGAGCCATCTCCTCATTCCTCCACCACTATTGAATTCACAGACAGAGATACTTCCCATTCTGACCTTTTGGATGACAAAACCATAGAGTTATTACATCTTCTCCTCGGATTCGATGCCGAGACACATCAAGTTGACTTATCATGTGATCAATCCGATATTTACTTTTGAAAAAACATTGTGTGCCACATAGAATATGGGATCAAATGGTGGGGGGAGGTGAAGGAGCAACCTTTACTTTGGGTCTTTTAAACACAGGTTGTGAGATACAAGAGTCTAAATAAAGGAATATAAGCACTCCCTGCTCAAGAACTGGGTGGAATCATTAGCTGGAGTAAAGCCGGGTACAATGAACGGAGTGAGAGGGATGGGTGGACATACCCCTCTTTCAATTAGCTAATGCGGGAGTATGGCAATATTATCACTTGTGATTGCACCCAAACCAAAGGATCTTATTCCTAGGCTTTGGACTCTCACTTTATTTATTTGTTTTCCGGCCAGTTCCATATGGATACAGCTACCAACATGGAGAAAGGTTCAGAAAAACTCCGATCTACGGGCTTACAGGCCCGAGTTTTTAGGCTTTCCTATCTACTGCCACACGCCATTCTATTAGATTCTATTAGAGGGTCCCCCACTACCCATCACCCTGAGCTATTAGTTCTTCCCTCTCCCACAATTTCCACAGTATAGTAAGTCTCAGGAGAATGAGCCGAGCTATCGTTCTCCTCTTTCATTAATCTTCAGAGTGTTACTCTATTTTTCCACAGTAGAGATCCGTTGGCCTATTTACTACCTTCCGCTCTCCACTCCTATCATAGGCCTATTCAAAGGACCCACTATCGTCCCTATACTCACTTATGTAGGCTCAGGGATATCTTTTGATGATCATGATTATGAGGAGCACTTAGACCCTAATCCTCCCTACCCCTTAGTAGGGGGCTATCTAGACCTGGATAGTTAGAACCTTAGACCGACTTCATTCTTCAGTTGACAAAGCTTGGTTTGGGCATGCTAGTTGGTTGTAATTGATAGTGCTTCATTTGTTGCGGTCTTCCGCGACCCTTTCCCTTACTTTACATGGTCGTTGCATCAAAACCCCCCTACTTATTATATTGTTTAATAATCAATCAATAAATTCTTTGCAATAACATAATAGAAGGGGAGGACAGGTGTGTAAGTAGGCCCTTTTGATGTACCCTACTTATTATATTATAGGTAGGATAGGGATGAGGGGCCCATAGCCGCACACTGAAAGTGCTTCGATCGGAGCAATGAGTATCACTATAGGCTATCTCAATAAATCCCAACCCTCTGTTTCGTTATTCTCATCACTTTATCATTATGTTCCACAACCTAGAATATAAAAGGTTCAAAGGTTCTTCAAGGTTGGTTGTTAGTTGGTTTCTCTATTCCCTTTAATGTGTGTTGGGGCCATGAAAATGAAGAGTTGGCCTTTTTCCTTATTATTGGGGCTGATATTATAATAGCAGATTGGATCCAATACCATAATGACATATATAATAGCAAGAAGAATTACTGCAATAATGAATGACATAATTACGTATATCGAGTCATGGCTCGAATCAATGGTTGAAATGAACCAAATCGATCTCTCATTTGCATCATGACAGTTCAGTTTTAATCATGCTAAGTGCTCAAGCGTAATTACGTATATAATGAATGAATGCATCATGACATATATAATAGCAACATTGTCGAATGAAATAATCAGAAATGCGTAATTCATGAATGCATAATGACATAAAATAGCAAGAAGAATTACTGATATAATGAATGACGTAATTACATATATAATATATGCATTTTTTGGTGTAATTACTGCTATAATTCCTCTTCCTTATGGTTGAGCTTTCTTGCGCATGATGACTGGAATCACAGACATTTTTCAGTGCTGATTGATTGATTGATTGATGGTAAGTTGTTAAAGAATCAGTAGAGGGGCGAGAAGCAAACAAGCCGCTCTTTCAATCAATTATTTGAGAAATGATTTGATCAATTATTCGATAACATAATTACATATATAATTCATAACTGGAATCATATAGAAGAACAAAGTCTTGATCGATTGATGGGAATTTTGTACAAACGATCACTCGATTTGAGAAATGTTTTGATCAATTATTCGAGATAACGTAGTTACATATATAATGAGAATCATTCAATCTCTCAAGAATGACTAATGACTCACATTGAATCTGGTATGACACATATCTCGAGTCATGACTGGAAGAAATGCATAATGACATATATAATAGCAGCATTGTTTGCTAAAGCGTAATGACATATATTGAGTCACGAATGGATACGATACCGTAATTACATATATCGAGTCATGAACGGCTGCATTTTTAGCATTCGAAAGGTGCGAAGCCACTTTTCCTTCTGAGAACAAGGGCATTTGATGCTCAAAATAAATCATACTCAAAAAAGATTTTGATCCTGGCTCACAACGAATGCTAGGTATATGCTTAACACATGCAAGTCAAACGTGGCTTGCTTCTCCATCCATCCACGTGGGGGCAGAAGGGCAAGATGAATGGCCCCCTCCCAGTGCGTTCTCACTCACTCAAATGATATGCAAGTGGTACGCTGGGCGTGGGGCACAACAAGAAAAGTGGCGAACAGGTGTGTAACGCGTGGGAATCTACCGAATAGTTCACTCCAAAGCCTGAATAATTCATAAAACAAGCTAATTTTAGTTGTTTAATGAGCCCACATAGTATCAGGTAGTTGGTTAGGTAAAGGCTGACCAAGCCAATGATGCTTCGCTGGTCTTTTCAGATGATCAACCACACTAAGACTGAGACATGGCCCAGAATCCCTCGGGGGGCAACAATGGGGAATATTGGACAATGGGCTCACGCCTGATCCAGAAATATCACTTGGGTGAAGAAGGGCACTATCGCTTGTCAAGCTCTTTCGTCAAGTTTCAATCATGACATGAATCGAGGAAGAATCCCTGGCTAACTCCGTGCTAGCAGCTGCGGTAATACGGGGGGGAGGGGGGGGGAAGTGTTACTCGGAATGACTGGGCATAAAGAGCATGTAGGCGGTGAAGAGGGTGGAAAGTGAAAGTTGCCAAAACACTGGTGGGGTGCTTTCTTGACCATTTCACTTGAGTGAGCATTTCACTTGAGTGAGGTAGAGAAGAGTGGAATTTTTTTAGGTCCCTATACTACTAGTGTAACCCCTTATTGTAATTAGTACAACCCACTTATTATATTGATGTACTCATGTAGTGCCCATATTGTTACTATTGTGCCACATAGAAGCCCACTATTGTTATTATTGTGCCCTTACATTATTATTGTAATGTCAGATCTGATTATGTTATGACCCCTTACACTCCTATAAATAGAAAGGAGGTATTTTCATTTGTATCATCCAAGAATTGTTCATTTATGTAATGTAAAGGAGGTTGCCCCCTCGAAGAGGCTGAATTCTAAGGTGTTGATCTATCTTTTCTATCTTTTCTTGGGCTGGTTTCATAACATTTGGTATCAGAGCTTTGGATTCTAGGGTTTCGCTGCTCCAAACAGGTCATCGTGGCATTTTCTCTATAAACTTTTTTCTACGACGTTTCAGAATTTAAAATAAAAACCCATTTGAGAAAAAATTGTACTGGATCTCGGGTCCAAATTTCAAAGTGTTTCGTGCTATATTTGTGGAGATATGGTTTGAGGAAGTTGGTATTTTTGCAGACTCCTGAATTACATTCCAAACAGGTGACCCGGGGAAAATCATCATAACTTTCTCTCTGAGCATCAGATTTAAATTTCGTAAGAAGGTACAAAAAGAGGATAGATTTTAGTTTATTGTATATATTTTTCAGAGCCAAAGGTCAAAACAGTGACTCGTGGCATGTCATACAAGTTCGCTCTACTGAACTAGTCTACAATCAGGTCATCTTGGGAGATTGTGCATAACTCTTTCTTGGAGAATCCAATTTAGATCAGACTAGTGGCATTGGAAAGAGAACGCAAAGGGCTACTACAGGTCGCAATTTCAGAACGTAAAGATCCGAAAGTACATAGTTACAATTGTTTCAAGATTGAGCTCCTAAAATTAAGAAAAAGCAAGATGAGGAAGTTTGATGGCAAGGATCCGGTAAATTGGATACTTCAGATGGAGCAATATTTTGATCTACATGGTTTACCACTATTACGAAAGGTATGTATTGCATCTTCATATTTAGAACCAGATCAATTTTTATGGTATGAAGGGCTTTGTTCTCGTAAACAACTTGTTACGTGGTCAATTTTCATGGAGGAAATGATAGCACATTATGAGGATACAAAGAGCAACACCTTCTTTAGAGCAACACCACAACAATTGGAAAGAGTAAAAGGGCTTTGTGACATAGTGGAAAGCAAAATTATGGAAACCAGGAAGCATACCCCTCACAACTATAAAGATGGAAGTGTTGTTTCTCCCAGCCTTCCACAACCTACAAGGGTTACACCACAACAATTGGAAGAAAAAAGAGAAAAAGGGCTTTGTTACAATTGTGATAGCAAATGCACTAAAGGTCATAAGTGTGCTGAGAAGAAACTATTTTACATAGAATATGAAGAGGAGGAAGAAAAGGATCAAGAAACATCAAAAGAAGAGGATATATGCCAGGACCCCACCCTAGAGAAAAAAGAAATGAATCAGACCATATCTTGTAAAGCATTGGCAAGAATTACCACTCCTCAAACTCTCAAGATAGAAGGACATATCAAGAAGAAAAAGGTGCAAGAAGTGATATCACATCGATAAAGAAGAAATGAATCCAACCATATATTGTAATTCATTGGTTGAAATTACCACTCCTCAAACTATCAAGATAGAAGGACATATCAAGAAGAAAAATGTTCAAGAAGTGAAAGATCACATCGAGCATCAAGAAATGAATCTGACCATATCTTGTAAAGGATTGGAAGAAATTACCACTCCTCAAACTCTATAGATAGAAGGACATATCAAGAAGAAAAAGGTTCAAGCAGAGAAAGATCACATCGAGCATCAACAACAAGTTCTCCAACTTTTAAAGGATAACGCCACTTTAGTGAAAAATCAAATGAAACAACAGGGAGATCAACATCATAGTGAAAAATGTTTTGATGTAGGTGATTGGGTATTTTTACTGCTACATCTCAAGCAAGCTATTTATGAGAAGGAAATGTTGGCAATACTACATGCACTTAAAAAATGGCGACCTTACCGAATGGGAAGACTCTTCAAGGATGAGGATGTGGAAGCATTGTTTTGTGCTATTTCTATTATCCAAGCAGATTGGATAAATGAAGCAAGGGATGAATGGAAGAAGGACGAAGAAGTATGGCCACTTATTCAAAAGTTGAAAAAGATCTCAATTCAAACAATCTTGCTAGAAATTGAAGAGGAAGGAAAAATCATATTGGAACCTGGAGTAGCCATAGAAACAAGAACCCGACAGCTACGAAATCAATCAATTTCAGAGTATCTCATCAAGTGGAAGAACTTACCCGCTGAAGATTCCACATGGGAGGACAAGAATTTTATACAGAAACATCAAGAACTACTCAAGCGTTGAGGACAACGCTTTTTTAAGGAGAGGGGCATGTTAGGTCCCTATACTACTAGTTTAACCCCTTATTGTTATTAGTACAACCCACTAATTATATTGATGTACCCATGTAGTGCCCATATTGTTACTATTGTGCCACATAGAAGCCCACTATTGTTATTATTGTGCCCTTACATTATTATTGTTATGTCGGCTTTGATTATGTTATGACCCCTTAGACTCCTATATATAGAAAGGAGGTCTTTTCATTTGTATCATCCAAGAATTGTTCATTTATGTAATGTAAAGGAGGTTTCCCCCTCGAAGAGGCTGAATTCTAAGGTGTTGATCTATATTTCTATCTTTTCTTGAGCTGGTTTCATAACAAATTTCATGTGAGGGATCAAACCCTAAGATATACAAAGGAACGCCAACTGCGAAGGCAGCTCTCTAGGTCCCCAATGATGCTGGGGTGCGAAAGCATGGGGAGCAAACAGGATCATATACCCTAGTAGTCCATGCCGTAAATGATTAGTGTTCATCCTTGGTCTGCTTGCCTACTAGGTAGGATTAGGATCATGGGCCTAGCTGTTAGCTACCTATACCAATAGGTTTCATATTTCATGATTGACAATGAAAAGTTCCAAATATGCTCTGCTTTGATCATGCAAAGATCACATATTTCCAAGAGAAAACAATCTGTGTATATAGCTTGATGTTGTCTCAATTTTGATGGATGGTCCAACAGCCTAATCTGGATCATGCCATGTTTTAAATTTTCAGTTGTAGAATAGAGAAAGAAGTCTGTCCAAACTGTTTAATCTTGGCAGACAAGTAGCTTAGGTAGAGAAGTAAGGCTCCCAACTGCTTAATCTGGGACCTTGGAAGCAATAAGGGCAGCAGTAGATAGAAAATCAAAAGGGAAAAGCCAGAGAAAAGAAAAGGCAAATAAGGGTCTGCAAGTCCAAGTGCACCCTCCAAGAAGAAACAAAAAATGCTAGGCAAGTAGATGGGTAGGCAGTTGGGGTTGCAGAAATATCATTCCTTGCAAATAAATGTGTGCTGAAATATCCACAAAGGAAAATCAATGATTGAGAAGCTTCTCTTCTCCATCAGGTAGTAGCAAAGAAATTAAACATGTCTAACTTCCCAAATTTCCCCTTTCACTCTCATTACTAACATCCCTTCATCTATTAAGATTGGTGAGAAAATATGAGGTTTTATGGTGGTTCTTGTTCCTTTAAAAGCCACATTTCTTGTCTAAAAATCTTTTCATTTTGATCTACTCCCTAAACTAAGTAACTTTCAAATACACTTGATGAAATCACTCCTGATTCACTTTCCTCATTCACATTAACCCCTAACTTCTATTATCTAAATCCCCTAAACTGCCCTTTCCCTACTATTATAACACCATGGTGTATAAACCCCAAACATGGTATAAATATCCCTCCCCTGGCACTTGTAGAGCCTCTAACTTGCACTTGATTATCCATCATTACCTACAGCTTTTCTTCACTTATCCCTCTCTTTTGCTCTATTTTCCGCCCAGATCATTACATTTGATGTCTCTAAGCATAATTAGTTAACTTTGCTTATGTTTTACTGTTGGTTTAGATTTTTGACATATAAACAGAGTTTCCGCAGCTGTTCAGCAATTCCGCAGCTATTCAGCGATTCCGCAGCTGTTCAGAGATTCCGCAGCCTTTTTGTTGTTTGATATGCTCCACGTGTCTTCTCAAGGAACGAGCCACATGGGCATGTTGGGTTGGATGTACACATGGATTGTATGCTATTGGTTGAGCCAAACCAGTCACGTATGCCATTGGTCAACGCAGGTATTCCCTCGGTCAAACGGTCAGGTTCTGAACGGTGGCACAAGAGCCGTGAGCAGTTGGGACACAGAACTGTAGCTGGAACCTCTTCCATGCCACGAGGACAGCTAAAGACAGGATCCAAGCATAGATTTGTCTCCCATGATGACCGTTTCCCTTAAAAGTGCACGGATTTACCTACGTGTTTGCTGCACAAGCTAGTTAGCTATGACTGCGTGTTGCTGCGTAGTTAATAGGTTAGGCTGTAGTTGCTTAATACACGTAGAGAGTAGTTGCCTCTGTGCTTATAAATAAGCGTGTGCCAACGCTTGTAGATTAGCTTTTGGATTATTGTAATTGCTGCGCTGATTTTGTATAAAAACTCTGTTTTAAGAAGGCTGTTCCTACAGCACTTTTCACTGTATTTTTGACATGCTGTTTTTATAAAAGAAGACTGTTCTGTTCACCTTTTCGTAGCTGATCTTCTAAGTTGGTTGCGTGGATGGAGGGCCCCCATCTATGACAGCCTGTGTACATAGTGTTTGGTTTCATTTTCATGCTTTCAACAATCTTTATTTCTTTTATCATGTATAATAGCATACCATTTGATTTCATGTCATTTCATTTCCAACCTTTATTTTAAACTGATCAGTATTGTTCTTTTGCAGGTTTTTAACTTGGGATTGTTTTTTGTCTTTGTGTATTTGCTTAATATCTGATGGTATTTTCAGTTGACAGATTCAAAGTTGCTGCCTTTACTTTATTTTCATAGCTGATTTCTAGTTTAGTTTCTCAAAGTTGTCTGCTAACATATTGATGGTCTCTTTATCATAAATTGTTCATCTTTTAGAGATCAGAATACTAATAAATTACAGCTGGCTTTGAGTACTTTTTAGACTAATCTTTAACTACTTTATAATCGTGCTTTACATAATACCATATGTTGGAAGCAGAGAGTTAGGAAGAGCTGAACATTATAACTAGTCTTTAAAGTAGATTTTTCTCATTTTTGATCACTTTTTAAACTCATCTCTAACTACTTCCTAATCGTGTTTTACATAGTACCATATGTTGGAAGCAGAGAGTTAGGAAGAGATAAACATTATCAATGGTTTTTAAAGTGATTTTCTTACCTTTTATTTGCAGCAGCATGAATGGTGTCTAGTGCCATTAGAAAGTGGTTCTTTGCTTTCAGTTCATTTCAAGTTATTTAATTCTTTCAAGCTTTTTCTTTGCAGTTTAGAAGGTAGTTAGAAATCACCTGTAACACACACTCACTCATCTAGAAATCACCTTACACACACACTCACTCATCTGTTTATAAAAACTCCATTCCATCTTAGGAAGATAAATTGACCACAAACAACACCCCCAAACGACAAAAAGATCTAAGAGGTTGCTTAAGTACATATAGTACACCTTCACTTCATCAGCTTACGAGCCCCGGGTTGACAATTAATGACATCAATTTAGAAACACTAAATTGACTAAACATTTTGGCGCCGTTGCCGGGGAAGTGAAATTAAGTAGCCATATTCTTAGAAAAAAAAAAAACATAAAAATTTCAAGGAAAGAAGTTGATAACCTATCAAAGTATGCTCTCCTCTTGCACTGCAAGGTGATTTGGAGGATCAGAAAAGAGAAAGTTATTGATTTAGTAGTTTCTTGAGTATGCTCTCTTCTTGCACCTAGAGTGAACTGGAAGATCAGAAAAAGAACTATTAACTTGACTTGAAGAAAATAATAAAAAATGACATGCATAGAGCTAGAGATTCTAGGGGAAGGTTTTTAGCTAGAGCTCGAAGTTCAATTTTTACAAGTCCATCTGCTTCAAGGGATAGACAAGAGACACCCCCCTTATCTCCAACCGACACTCCTAGTCCTAGAATTCCTGGAATTCAAGAGCCAAGAGTTGACTCTCCTACACCTTCTATTGAATTTGAACCAGGAAGAGACTCTTCTCTTTCTCCTACAGAAAGACCAATTGTAATTGAGGAAGTGGAATCATCTGAAGAAGAAGGAGAAATCTCTTCTCATTCACCTTTTGTAGAAGAACCGGAAGATTTTGAATTCCCTAGGAGAACCATCATGGCAGAGGAAGAAGGAGGTGGTAGAGGTAGAGGTAGAGGAGGAGGAGGAAACAACAATAACAATAATGGAGGTAGAGGTCCCCTTGGAGGAGGAAATAGAGATGGGGATAATTCATTTGGGTTTCCCATTGTTAATGAGGATTCCCGAGCTACTATGAAAAACATATCACCATCTGTCCTTCCAAATTTCCATGGGTTAAGAACTGAGGACCCTGAAACATTTTTATTTGAGTTTGAAGTGGTGTGTCGAACTTATGACTACCTGGATGATTCTCAGAAACTCAAATTGTTCCCTTCAACACTGAAGGATCAAGCCTTGAAATGGTTCATGGGGTTACTCACTCAATCCATTAGGTCTTGGGATGAAATGAAACAGACATTTTTGGATAGGTATTTGGACTATTGTATGCCTACTAATCACAAGGACGAGGTTTTTAAAATGATACAAAGAGAGGATGAGAGCTTAGAAGATTTACTTGAAAGATTTCAATATAATTTGAAAAGAGCAAAAATGAGTAGCTTGGATGAAGAGACCTTAAAAGCCCTCTTATTAAAAGCCATTAGGGATGAATGGATAGATATCTTAAACATGATGGGGAAAGGGGATATTTCTCAACTTTCACTCAATGATATAGCAGAAATTTGTATCCATCTCTCAAGAGGCAAATCAAAAACTCAAAAAGGGCCTAGAGATCCTTCTCTCCTTAGAGCAAATCTGCAACAGGATCAGTAAGTAGGGCTGAAATCGGCAATATGCTTGATGAATTCAAAACTGACATCTTAGGGAGTCTTAGTGAACAACTAGATACCCTTAAGATTCACAATAAACAAAAAGCAGAAGCTGAGGCTTTGGCCATTTTTTGCCCGAAATGTAGAAAGAAACATGCTTTAAGGGAATGTCCCTTGGACGCACACATTGTGGAAACATGTGTAATTTGCTCAGAAACTCATGAGACTAAGGATTGTCCTTCAATACCTGGCCTCAAAGCAGTCTTTCAAGAGGATCCAGATACACTTGAATCTCTCTGTTTTATTGCAAGGAGACCTTGGCAAGGGCAACAAAATCAAGGGTTTAAAAACTCTATGAATTCTCAATCCCAACCAAATTGGAATCCTTGGCAACAACCTTGGCCTCAACCTCAAAATGCTTTTCAAGCATGGATGCAAAGCATGCAAAATCCTTATGGGAGATTTGCTCAATTCTATCAATATCCTCCATCATTTCAGAATCAGCAGGCCCCACAACTTCCAAATCAAGGTCAACAACTATCATTGCCATACCCTCAACAACAACAACCTCCTCCACAAAATCAAAATTCTCAACTATCGCTTCAATCCCAGCAGAAATCAAATCAACTTCCCTCTCAGCCATTACCAAATCCAAATAATAGGAACCCTCAAAATGCTTACATGATGGAAGGTCGACCATTCCCTACCTATATGGTTGTTCCTCTCAATGAAGTACAACTCAGATCAGGTAGAATCTTAGATCAACCTTCTACAAGTGTTCAACAACCAAGCATTTCCGAGGAAGAATCTCTCAAAGCCAATAAGGGTTCTGAAGTATCACTTCAAAACCAAAATATCCAAAAAGAAAAAGAAAAAGAATCAACCTCTACAACTCCCATAGTTGAGCAACCTACACCTTTAGCTACACCTCCTTTTCCTGAAAGATTACAAATCGACAAAGGAGTGGAAAAGCAAATATGGGTACCTGACTATAGTTTCCTAGATGAATTGAAGAATGTTTGTATCAAGATTCCCTTGTTACAAGCCATTAAGGAAATTCCCATTCTAGCGAAGACAATAAAGGAGTTGAGTTTGAAGAAAACAGGAAAGAGAACCAGAGATACCAAAAGGATACATCTAGTTGGAAAAATTGCAGACATTATGATGGGTAAGATTACCATGCAAAAATATGTGGATCCCGGTAGCCCTATTTTCAAAACTCATATTAATGGGGTTGAAATCCCAAATACTTTGATTGACTTAGGAGCCGCTATCAACATCATGAGTAGACAGACCATGGACCAGTTAAAGCTTCCTAACCTTCTCTTTACACCTACTTTACTGCAACTTGAAGATAGATCAATCATTAAACCTGATGGTGTATTGGAAGATATTCCAGTCTCCCTAGATTCTTGGGAATATCCAGTTGATTTTATGATTTTAACTCCCAAGAACAATCTAGGAGGACATCCTCTTATCTTAGGAAGACCTTGGTTAGCAATAGCTGATGCTTTTATCAGTTGTAGGTCTGGGGACATGTATATATAAGATGGTAATTCCACCAAGAAATTCAACTTGTATCCTCCAGCAAAGGCAATAACAGAAATAGGAGAAGATGAGTGGGTTGATGATGAGGATACTATTCAACCTGTCCTAACCATCTCTGAGATCAGTGAGGATAGTCAAATTCTAAATACATTAGAAAATTTTGAAATACCTTTAGAATATGACTCTACACAGTTTCAGTTAGATGCAGACATTGAATATCTCTCCTCTAGACAGATGTCTCTCTTCTCAATGGAAGAGTTTGGTAGTTCTACAGTTGAAATCCTTCCAGGAAAAACATTGAACATTAACAAAAACTTGGAAAGACCACAACAAGAAGAATTAACTAAACTGTTGCAAAAACATTCCACTGCCTTTGCATGGGAATACACTGACATGAAAGGAATCGATCCTAAGACTTGTATTCATCACATCTATATTGAAGAAAACAGCAGACCTATTAGGCAACCACAAAGAAGGATGAATCCAAACCTTAGGGAAATCGTGAAATAAGAACTCCAGAAATTGCTCAAGGTAAACTTCATTTACCCCATTTCAGATAGCCAATGGGTTTCTCCCTTGGTTATAGTGCCCAAAAAGAATGGTAAATGGAGAGTTTGCATTGATTATCGAGAATTGAACAAGGCAACCTTAAAGGATCATTTCCCTCTACCTTTTATTGATCAGGTACTAGACACTTTAGCAGGTAAAAAGTATTTCTCATTCCTGGATGGTTTTAGTGGGTATAATCAAATTCAGGTAGCACCTGAAGATCAAGACAAAACCACATTTACTTGTCCTTGGGGAACTTTTGCCTACCGAGTACTCCCTTTTGGATTGTGCAATGCACCCGCTACATTTCAAAGGGCTGTACTAGGAATCTTTTCAGATCTGATTCATGATTGTGTAGAGGTATACATGGACGATTTCACAGTTTATGGTAATACATTTGAAGAAGCTTTGGAAAATTTGGAAAAAGTACTGATAATATGTAAGGAAACAAATCTTTCTTTAAGTCATGAAAAGTGTTTTATGATGTTTACTGAAGGGATTGTTTTAGGACATCATATTTTAGGAGATGGGATTAAGGTTGATAGATCCAAAGTTGAAGTCATCTCTAAGTTACCTGTTCCAAATTGCCAGAAAGATGTTAGAAGTTTTCTTGGGTTTACCGGATATTACAGAAGATTTATTGAAAACTTCACTAAGATAGCATCTCCTCTTTTCAAGTTGCTTACCAAGGATTGTGAGTTCAAATGGGATCCTGAGTGTCAATCTGCCTTTGAAGCTTTAAAGACTAGAATATCTGAAGCACCCATCTTAAGGGGGCCAAATTGGAAACTCCCTTTCCACATTTCTACTGATGCTTCAGATACAACTCTAGGAGCTGTTTTGGGACAAAAGGATTTGATCCCTTATGCCATTTATTACACAAGTAAGAATTTGACTCCCACTGAGTTAAATTATACTGTTACAGAAAAAGAGTTCTTAGCTGTGGTACATGCGATCAATAAGTTTAGACACTACATAACCGGCTATGAAACCTTTGTCCATACTGATCACTCTGCCATAAGATATTTAATGAACAAACCTGTTACCAATGGTAGAGTTATAAGATGGCTTTTACTCTTACAAGAATTCAACATTACTGTGTTAGATAGACCTGGAAAACAAAACACAATAGCTGATTTCTTGTCTAGAATCCAAAACACTAATGAGGATTCTCCAGTAGAAGATAAGTTTCCAGATGAATACTTGTTTGCAGTAACTACCAAGACTCCTTGGTATGCAGATATGGCTAATTATCTAGTTACAGGGAAGCTTCCTCTACATTTATTTCCTAATGAGAAAAGGAAAATCATTCAGGAGAGTTCACATTATTCTTGGATTTCTAATGAATTGTTCAAAACAGGGCCAGATTGTATAATCAGAAGGTGTGTTCGGGAAGATGAAATGCCTGACATCCTTAAGGCATGTCATGATGAACCATGCGGCGGGCACTTTGCTGACAAGAGGACAACCTATAAAATCCTTTCTCTAGGATATTATTGGCCTTCTCTCTTTAAAGATGCAAAGCAGTATGTTAGAAGGTGTGACAGCTGCCAAAGAGTTGGGAGACCAACTCCTTCAAATGAAATGCCACTACAACCTCAGGTATGCATCGAACCCTTTGAGAAATGGGCTCTAGATTTCGTTGGACCAATTAATCCACCATCAAAGTAAAAGAAGTATATACTGGTTTGTACTGATTATGTTACTAAGTGGGTAGAAGCCAAGGCATTTCCTTCTGCCACTGAAAATTCAGTTGTTCAATTTCTTTTTGAGGATATTTTCACTCGTTTTGGTGTCCCAAGGGAAATTGTAACAGATCAGGGCAGCCAATTTACATCTAAATTGATGGAGAAGCTGATGGAGGAATATAAGATCAAGCACAGAACATCTACTCCCTACCATCCGCAATCCAATGGCCAAGTGGAATCTACCAATAAAGTTCTTGAAGGCATTATCACCAAGACTGTTCATCTTCATAGAAGAGATTGGGCGGAAAGGCTTCCTGAAGCCTTATGGGCCTATCGAACCACATGGAGGAACACAACAGGACATTCTCCCTATGAACTTGTTTATGGGAAGGAAGTCCTGCTCCCCATTGAGTTCCAAATCAAGACCTTCAAGATAGCAGTCCAATTGGGAATGAGCCTCTCAGAAGCCCAAAAACACAGAATGGACCAGCTAAATGAGCTAGATGAAATAAGACAAGATGCAATTCTAAGGACCGATCTAGTTCAACACCAAAGATATAAATGGCATGATCGTCATATCAAAGAAAGAAAGTTTCAGAAAGGAGATTGGGCTCTATTGTTTGATTCAAAGTTTAAGGACTTCAAAGGAAAATTTCAAACTCATTGGCTTGGGCCATATGAGGTTGATGAAGTCTTTAGTAATGGAGTAGTTCGAGTAAAAACTATTGATGAATTTCATACTCCTCTTATTGTGAATGGCCATCGCCTGAAAGTCTACCAGAGGCCACTCTCAAAAGAGGAATTTGTCAAGTTGTTTAAAGAAGATTCTGCAATCAGGTTGGTGGAGAAGGATTCTTCTCCTCCATCAGCCTAATCTTTGGTTTTTGAAAAAAAAAAAAAAAAAAAAAAAAAAAAGAAAAAAAGAAAAAATGTATAAGCCTGAAAACCAATCTCTGATTGGCAGTCTTATGCAGAAAACCTGAGGTGAAAATCAGGGTCACCTGACACCTCATGTTTTCCAAAAAAAAATAAATCTCTCTCTCTTCCATCTCATTTTGCCATTTCATCCACTTCATTCACCATCTTATTCATTCAACCACTCTCACTCCACCTCATTTCTTTTCATTCATCCATCCATTGCATTCCATTCCATCAATAAAGTCATTGTCAGATTTATTTTTACGCAGCTAAAGTTGTTTTGTGCAGTCAGAAGGGTATTTCTACAGTTTCTGCAGCTGAGGAGCAATTCCGCAGCCAATATCCCAATTCCGCAGCCAATACACTTTCTGTACCTGCATAAAAAAAACACAGTCTGTTTAAAGAAGGAATCTGCAGTCCAAAGGTCATCAACAAAAAAAATAAATTGAAGGGTCATGTAGCAGCAACAAATAATGAAAGGGTAATGTCAGATCAGCAAAAGGAATCAAACGCGGACACCTAAGGTATGATCTAACTTCTAAACCTATGGTTAAACATTTTGCATAGTTTACGGGTTGTGTTTTTTGCCATTCAATGTAATGATTGCCAATTCTCTCCATTACTCGACCAAAATCCCCGTATCTCTCAGCCTTAACAACCACCATTCATCACGATTTAAAAGCCCACACACGGTTGCGTTTCCATTCAAATTTTTGTACCTAAGTGACGTAGACAATTGTACTACGACTCTCTGCGTTATGATTCCGCAGCCAAATGTACACTCATGACCGAAGTTGAAGGACTTAACCGTTTCTTCCCATCATTCATAACCCTCCTACGCATGTATTATCTCATTCACGCAGTTGTTTCACTTCCGCATTTTTCTTGCTTTCCACTGCTCTGTCTTATTCACCACTCTGTCATCGTAACCATACTCTGTTTCGTTTCTCTCCTCTGCTAAACTTTGACCACTGTTTTGAATGTATTACGACTGTTGTGTTGAAGCCGTAAGTCTACTGTGTGGAAACCACTGTTGAAGCCATAAAGCTGTTGAGTTAAAGCCACTGTTGAAACCGTATAACCCTTTCTCAAAGAGTATTAAAACAGAGCCAGAGAATCGATGGGTAAACTTCTGAGGGCAGAGCCAGAGGGCTCCAAATTTCTGGAAGGATATCCCCAAGTCAAAGACTCTTTGCAAAAGGCAAATTGGCTCCAGTGCATTCAAAAATTCAAGGGTTATCATAGAGAGGTCACGAAGACTTTTGCACGTTCTTTCAAGGAGAAAGACAACCAAGTGGAGATAGGAGATCTGAAATTCACAGTCACCGAGAGCAGTTTGGCACAGGCCACTTCACTACCACAAACTGGAGAGAGATGGTTCAAAAACCGATCAGTACAAGACCAGCAATGGAAGCAAATTCTGAAGAATCCAGGTATGGACACTAGCATCTTTACAAAAGGAATCCCTGTTAATCTTGTCAAAGAAGAATGGACAGCTCTGCTTCTACTAGTACAAAAATTCTTTACATGTGAGGGAAGGTTTGGAGTTCTATATGTTTATCATGCCAAAATTATGATGCATTTCTTAGGAGAGCATGACATTAACCTTCCATACTTTTTACTCTCAAGCCTTAGAAAAATGTGCTCAATAGTCCAAAGAAATCCAAGAAACATTGAGTCACATTTATACCATCATGGGCTTGTTAAAATACTAGTTGAAGATCAATTAAAGGCCAAAAGGGATACCTGGGAAAGATTCCTTGTGAGAAACCACTTTGAAGAGGCAGGAGAAGCCTCAGTGCCTAGAAAGAGTAGAAGAAAAAGAGAAGAGGTTACCCCTGAAACTGCTGTCCAAGAAGAAACTGTCCAAGACCTTGTTGAAGAAGAAAATGTTGCCCATCATTCTGAACATGAAATTGACCCTGAACCTGCTGAAGACATTGATCAAACAGCTCAAGGAATCATTGCAGAAACCCTGCAAGAAATTGTACAAGAAGCTGCTCAAAAGAAAAAGGAGAATAGGAAGAAACAAAAGAAAAATAAAGGAAAAGCCATAGCCCAAGAAACCTACCTTACTCCTGAGAATTCTAGTGAAGAGGACACTCAGCCATTGGCACATAGGTTGGCCCAACTTCATGAGGCTGCCCTTTCCAAGAAGATGCAAAAACAAAAACAGAAGCAACAAAAAGAAAAACAGAGCATCACCACCGTGAGAAGGAGCAGCAGGTTACAAAGAAAAATGGGGGCCACAGAGAACAAAGAGTCATTCTTTATTGACTTGAGCACACCTCAAAAGGTTGCTACAAGACTTGACTTTGAGAAAAGCTCTCCACATGTTGAGCAGGTTGAGACTAGCCCTCCACGTGAGGAAAATCCTTTTGAGCATGAGCCTGAATTTGAGCATGAACCTGAATTTGAGCATGAGCCTAGTCCAAATAGGTCACCAGAGATTGACCCAGACCAGCAAAGAGTATATAACTACCTGGAAACATTAGAACAAGCTGCTGCTGGTCCAAGCACTGTTCTACCTCTTGAACAGAAAGTTCAATCACTGAAGCAAGAAGTATTTGAGCTAGAGGTACTAAATCGCCACATCAAACAAGAAAATGAAAGACTGAAGGAACAGAGCAATGTGGACAAGATGGTCCAAGATAACACCATGCTTCATATGGGCCTTTGGCAAAAGGAAAACAAAAAGCTCAAGAAGAAATGCAGAAAGTTAAACAGAGCTTTGATCAATTTAAAATTCAGATGTTTGATGAAAAGACCAAGAGTCAATGTGGCCACACAGAGGAAGAAGAGAAGACTAGATGTCTTAGCAGAGGCATCTCAGCAGGTGGATTGAACAATGTTTTCGTTGCATGAGGACATGCAAGACCCTCGTAGTGGGGGTATGTAGAGCCTCTAACTTGCACTTGATTATCCATCATTACCTACAGCTTTTCTTCACTTATCCCTCTCTTTTGCTCTATTTTCCTCCCAGATCATTACATTTGATGTCTCTAAGCATAATTAGTTAAATTTGCTTATGTTTTACTGTTGGTTTAGATTTTTGACATATAAACAGAGTTTCCGCAGCTGTTCAGCAATTCCACAGCTGTTCAGCAATTCCGCAGCTGTTCAGAGATTCCACAGCCTTTTTGTTGTTTGATATGCTCCACGTGTCTTCTCAAGGAACGAGCCACATGGGCATGTTGGGTTGGATGTACACATGGATTGTATGCTATTGGTTGAGCCAAACCAGTCACGTATGCCATTGGTCAACGCAGGTATTCCCTCGGTCAAACGGTCAAGTTCTGAACGGTGGCACAGGAGCCGTGAGCAGTTGGGACACGAAACTGTAGCTGGCACCTCTTCCATGCCACGAGGACAGCTAAAGACAGGATCCAAGCATAGATTTGTCTCCCATGATGACCGTTTCCCTTAAAAGTGCACGGATTTACCTACGTGTTTGCTGCACAAGCTAGTTAGCTATGACTGCATGTTGCTGCGTAGTTAATAGGTTAGGCTGTAGTTGCTTAATACACGCAGAGAGTAGTTGCCTCTGTGCTTATAAATAAGCGTGTGCCAACGCTTGTAGATTAGCTTTTGGATTATTGTAATTGCTGCGCTGATTTTGTATAAAAACTCTGTTTTAAGAAGGCTGTTCCTACAACACTTTTCACTGTATTTTTGACATGCTGTTTTTATAAAAGAAGACTGTTCTGTTCACCTTTTCGTAGCTGATCTTCTAAGTTGGTTGCGTGGATGGAGGGCCCCCATCTATGACAGCCCGTGTACATAGTGTTTGGTTTCATTTTCATGCTTTCAGCAATCTTTATTTCTTTTATCATGTATAATAGCATACCATTTGATTTCATGTCATTTCATTTCCAACCTTTATTTTAAACTGATCAGTATTGTTCTTTTGCAGGTTTTTAACCCGGGATTGTTTTTTGTCTTTGTGTATTTGCTTAATATCTGATGGTATTTTCAGTTGACAGATTCAAAGTTGCTGCCTTTACTTTATTTTCATAGCTGATTTCTAGTTTAGTTTCTCAAAGTTGTCTGCTAACATATTGATGGTCTCTTTATCATAAATTGTTCATCTTGTAGAGATCAGAATACTAATAAATTACAGCTGGCTTTGAGTACTTTTTAGACTAATCTTTAACTACTTTCTAATCGTGCTTTACATAATACCATATGTTGGAAGCAGAGAGTTAGGAAGAGCTGAACATTATAACTAGTCTTTAAAGTAGATTTTTCTCATTTTTGATCACTTTTTAAACTCATCTCTAACTACTTCCTAATCGTGTTTTACATAGTACCATATGTTGGAAGCAGAGAGTTAGGAAGAGATAAACATTATCATTGGTTTTTAAAGTGATTTTCTTACCTTTTATTTGCAGCAGCATGAATGGTGTCTAGTGCCATTAGAAAGTGGTTCTTTGCTTTCAGTTCATTTCAAGTTATTTATTTCTTTCAAGCTTTTTCTTTGCAGTTTAGAAGGTAGTTAGAAATCACCTGTAACACACACTCACTCATCTAGAAATCACCTTACACACACACTCACTCATCTGTTTATAAAAACTCCATTCCATCTTAGGAAGATAAATTGACCACAAACAACACCCCCAAACGACAAAAAGATCTAAGAGGTTGCTTAAGTACATATAGTACACCTTCACTTCATCAGCTTACGAGCCCCGGGTTGAAAATTAATGACATCAATTTAGAAACACTAAATTGACTAAACAACACTATAGCTAAACAAGTTGTTTAGGGAGACTTCAGTCCACCAGGGGCTGTGGTCAACCCTGTCTTGGGGTTGCTCTAACCTCTGGTTTTGAGAAAGAACCTTTCCCCTAAGCCCCCACCTTCCCTCTGCTCAAAAATGCCACAGAAAACCCCTTTCCCCCTGCTAAACCCACTCCTAAACCTCTTTTTCTTATAAAACCCTTGAAAAACCCAAAAATCCTGAAAAATACATGCAAAAACCCTTAACCCTAAGGTTCTCCACCCAAAAATATTTAATTGAATATTTTAATAGGCCAGCGGGCCCCTCCCAACCTGCACGATCCGTCGGAGGACCCGCCAGCCGTCCGATCTCCGCCGCCCAGATCTAACGGTGGGCGGTCATTTTCGCTCCCCGACCTACCGACCTTTAGCGTCCGGGGAAAGTGGTTTTCCGCCCCGTACAAGGGACGCGTGGCAGGCGGTGGGGTTGTTCGGAGCCCCCCTCCCCGATACCGCCTTTGCCCAAAGGTGGTGCGGGGAACCCGCTTACCACCATCCCGTTACCGCCTTCCCCTTGCGTCATCAATACGTCAGCATGACGTAGCGCCCTTCCCCGCCCCTGCGCCGTGTGGCCCTCCACGTAGCCCTGCCACCTTGTCCACCCGCCACCGTGTCCTGCCACCCTGGCCTACACCTCAGCAGCCACGTCATCCTCCGTACCCGGGCCCGTCGTGACGTCATGCTGACGTCATTGGCGGAAAAGCGCCAATTACCTATTTTTTCCGAATTTTGTCGTTAAAGTTGCGTTTTGGGAAGTTTTTATGTCATTTTCGCGTAAAGGAAGAGATAGTCGTTGCAGCTGCCAAAGCACCTTCAGGCCTCCAAATTCAAATTGCAACAGTTCCTATTAGTCAAGTCAACCTTCAGAGTTCGGCCCGCAGGCTGTTTAAGCGTTCTATCCAGGTATTCACCGTAATTCCCCATTTTCACCCATGCATACCATCGCTCTGTAAATTGGCATTAAAATACCTGTTGAATTCCATATAAACTCTGCACCTACTACCTAAAGTGAACCAAGCTAACCTGTTTACCCCAGAACCATAAATTCATCATTCAAACAGTCAATTCGCGGGCCAAAACTGTGAAATTATCTTCGAGGTGCCCGACATTGTTCCCTTTTGCCAGGTGTAGACCAACAACAATTTTTTCACTAAAGAAAACCTCATACCCTCTGCAATTCACCCCTAGCAATTCACAATCTCTGTGAACCTACCAAGACTGCAGAAGCAAGCCTGTTTCTTCACTATAAAAAAGCATTTCAGACTTTGTCCACAGTTGGCCTATCACTTAAGCTCTTAAAAGCTTTGCAAACCAGTGCACTCATATCACTCAAAATCAAACCATACAATGGCTGCCCCTGCACCCACAGCTCTCAGTGTTGCTCCACTAAATCCACCCAATAAAGACCTGCAGTCTTTATCTCTTGCTGACCAGGACTACCTTATTGAAGACTATGTGGGAAACAGAGACTTTCTGCAGACCTTCAGACAGTTGAGAGAGGACTATCTGATGGGTCATGACACATATGGCATCTGGGAGTCAAACCTGCCATACTATTGTCTCCCCTCTGTAAATGTGTTTCCTGAAATCATTCGCCTATGTGCTGAGAACTATGATGTGCACCACAGGGCCATCAGCACCCCATCTGGGAGGGTCCTTTTCTACATTAATCCTGAGACCATCAACAAAATGCTGCATTTTGACCAGACAGAGCTGTTGTTCCCATTCTCTATGAACTATCTGCTGGACACTGGTACCAAAATGACCAGTGAGGAGATTCAAAGGGTCACCAGGACATTCATGAGACCTGAGTGCCAGCCTACAGGGCCACCTCCTTACTTAAATGTCCACTTCACTAAAGTAGGCAGATTACTCCTGGACATGATTGCTTAAGTGCTGGGGTACAGCACTAGTGAGCATGTGGATCAAACCATGCTAGTATTGCTGGCTGTTTACAGCCCAGGCCAACCCCTTGCCCGCAAATACAACTTTGCCAAGTTCATTGCTAATAAGATTCATGATCAGCTGAGCAAAGTGGACAGGCAGGGTGTCTTCAGGTACTCGGCCTATATTTATCATCTCTTTATGTATTATCAGTCTGAGGCCTCTCCATGCTATATCAAAAAGCTGGATTATAGAGGGGAAAGAAGATCTGTCATCTTCTGGACCTCTGTCTATCACAATGTCACAAACTCGCACTATTCCTATTGTGAGTTTGTCGACCAATTTGTGTATCCAGTCTCTTGCCTATTAATGAGGTCCCCTCCTCCCAGAATGTCAACAGAGATACAGAAGGCTCTGTAGCTTTCCAAAAAGTGTAAAATAGGTGATTGGTACCTATATGAGGAACACACAGTCATCAGGGTCTATGGCTGTGAGCTTTGTCCTTTCAGACTCCCAAAGTATGTGCCCATGAGGATATTTGCCTTGGAATATTATAGGCAATTGATTTAGTCTGACCTCACCCATTTCCACAGCTCCAGGAAGAAGGCTCACCTCAAGTTCAAACACCAGTTGGGCCCATTCATCATGAATAAAAAAAAAGGATGGGAAGATGCTGACCTCATCCTCAAGGACAAATATAAACTGTCATACAGTTTCCGGTGGGTCCCTTATGACCCTGAGGGCTTCATCACTGCAAGAAGAACCAAATACAGACTTCTAGGTTATAGGCATTGTCAATACTCACATATTAAGAAATATGCCAACCAGCAAGAATGGCTACAGGGTACTTTAGTTGAAAAGCTAACTGAAGAAGAAATAATGCTTAAGAATATGATGGAGCTTGAAAAGACCTTTGACCTAGACTCTGTGCAGCAAGTACCCCTCAAACGGCCTCACTCAGCAGGAGAAGGGACCTCGGCCACAAGGACTGCACCACAGGCACCCTCTACATCAGCACCGGCGATAGACAAAGGCAAAGGCATAATGGGTGCAGAGGAGGAAGCAGTGAAAGAAAAGCCTGCCCCTGTAACAGAGCAGCAAACAAGGCAACAAACAGAGCAGCAGCCAGAACAGCAGCAAGGGCAAACTGTCCTGCCACAAACTGGGCTGCCAGCAGCTCCAATAATGCAAACACCACCACCACAGACTGAGCCATTGACTGCTCCTTGTTTACAGACCCCAGCACATGAGGAAAGGGGTACAAAAAGAGATAGAGAAGAGTCCACTCCTCTTAGTGGATCCTCCCAGCAACTAGAAGCCAAAAGAAAAAGGCTAGACTCCCCAGAGGTGGAAGACATCACTGAAGAATTCCTTGACAGCTCAAAGAAAAATAGGGAGGGCAGCCAGCATACAGGAACAAGCTCCTTTCAGCAGGAGCAAGGTTTACAACTTGGCTTAGAGGTGTCCTCCTCTTCCCAGCAGACCAAGAAGCCCAAAAGCACTAAGGCTTCTTTCAAACAAATAAAAGCTCAGAATGATCTGCTGCGGGTAGAGGTTTATAAACATTTTCTTGATGCAACCCCAACCTAGCAAGAAAGGCTAATGTCGGTATATGACATTCAGGAGGAAAAATTGCTCCTCAGCCATTTTAAGCCCAAAGGGCCGCAGCCTAAATCAGCTGCAGATTTTGTAAAGACAAGGGTGGAGGTCCTAGCCAGAGATATACATCCCATGGACCAGATTGAACTCCATAAACAGGCTGGGGAGATGGTCTATGCAACCTTGGTGGAGAAGGCCACCATGGCACATGAGCTGAAAGAGTCCCTGAAAAACACCAATACACAGTTGGACTTTGAGAGAATGTCCTCTCTGGCCAAAGACAATAGAATAAAGTCTCTGGAGGAGATCATCATTGATCTAGGACATGATCCTAGTGATCCAAAGGGTGTGAAGGCCCTTATGAAGAAGAAAGATGATGACCTCAATGCATTGAAGAAAAGATTGAAGCTGCAGCCCACAGAGCACCCTCAAACCGCAGAGCTTTAAAAGCAAAAACACGCTGATGACCAATTAGACCTCTTAATGCAGCAAGACCAGAGGATCAGGGATTTGGAGAAAGAGCTGGAAGGAGCATTACAAGATAAACAGGGAGAATCCACTTCCCAAGCTCCTCCAACTACTTCAACAACAACAACAACTTTAGTGGCAGCAGTGGCCCCCACAACAGAAGCAGCAACAACAACAACAACACCAGAAACCAGCAAAAGTGTAGAGGAATTGACCAAGGCCATCAAAGAAATGGAGCTCCAGGCCAATGAAATAAAGAAGGCCAAGGAAAAATTGGCAGAACTGGATGCCAAATATGACAAATAGAAGGTAACTGTGGCAGAACAGGGCAGAGAGATAAAGGCCCTAAAGGATAAGATAAAGGCCTTAGAAAAAGAGCTAAATCTGGAAACTGCCATGGCTGACATAAGGAGGATTCTATGGGCCAAAATAGGCCAATCCATCACTCAACAATGGAGATCAATAAAAACAATGCATGAACAGATGGACTTGTTGGGCCAAGCACAAACAAAAATCAATAAGGCCAAAACACTGCTGCAAAACAGACCAGAGCAGGCCAACAGAATGATAGACTTCCTGAACAGGCAGGAAAAGGAGGAACTGGCAGCCATAGGCATTCCCAACAGAACAGAGGCTGTCCTCACTGCTAAGAAGGTGCTAACTCTCAGAAACTATGTACAAACTGTGGAGAGGAAGTGCTATGAGATCACAGCAGATGTGGAGGAATTCAAAGTCAAGTTGGCAGTGCTGCAAGCAAAAGGCCTGCCCAGCCTCCTAACTGGTGCAGGAAAACTAGTCTCCCGGGATCAATTTGCCAACAGAATGGCAACATACATTGAGAATCAGATTACTGCATCTGGCAGTACATCTGAACAAACAGGACCTCCCTCAGGACAGAGCTTGTATGACAAATTGGAAGGCCTGTTCTTTATTGAGAATGAAGTGAATCATCTTTTTGAGACTCCTCCTAATTTCTACAGATATACAGAGGCCGATGAGACCTTGATAAAGATTAGGAGGCATCAAATGCCAAAAGAGGATTGGTGGCAAGCAATGCTTCAAATTCTGCCACGGTAGCTTCAGCTGTTCGGTCACTGCCAGCTCCAGGTCACTACAAGACAAACAACATGATAAAGTCAGCGTTTAAAGCAGCTGAAATGTGACTCAGCACATAGACAACGATGGCTAGCCCAAAAGGTAAAGAAATGCGCAAATTTTGACAGCATACCCTCAGCCGACTCCAACTGCCACCAAGTCAACAGGCTCTGACCATTTTTGACAGCTAAGGGAACAAAAGTTATTGCAGCATTAACTTTCTCAGCTGCTACACTCCAACGGTTGGCATGCTATTAATGAAGCATTTACTCTCCATTCATATATTTTCTTTTGTAAACTTTGTATATATACTCCCCTTAGTAACGCATAAGGGGTTGGTAATTTTTCACTATGAGGCATGTATACTGTCTTTCAGAATTGTTTAATACAAAGAGCTAGATCAGCTCAGTGATTTCCTGGAACTATGGTGTTTTGCTGAGGATACATGTGTTGATGCAGAATTCCTGTGCTATTCCTGTGCTGTCTGATGAAATAGCAAGTTTTTTCCTTAATCTCTGTTCTTGTCTTTCTTATGTTTATCAAATCATATTCATGTTACACTAAACTAGCAGTAAAGAAAAAGAATAGTGCAGGATTTGTTTACTACACCTTGTACTCAATTTTTACTGCTGTGAATGTTTGTCTTCAGAATTAACCACGAACATGAATTCTTAATTGCTCATGTAGCTGTTAATTCTATATGTATGAATATTACCTAGAAATACTTAAGTGCTCCTAGGTCAATATTCTCACTGTCTTTCTCTAGCAGTTTACTGTAAGATTCTTGATTGCCTTGCATAAACTGGACACAACCCACCCAATCACTTTATGACAGCACCTCAAAACAGTTAAAGGACCACTGACTCCATTGCCCAATGACATATAACATTCTAATGGGAGCATATATATCTTGACTGAAACATTCTCCAACCAAACACAAAAACACAAGTTTGAACAACATAGCTAGCCTAAAATACTATCAGAACAGAGACAAGTTATAAAGAGAGAGCCCTCTCTGACTACAGTCTGGCTAGAAACTGTAATCCAAAGATTGGTTAGTGTTTACCCCGGCCGTATTCCCTTGGGAGTCATAGGGAACAACCTGGGTGTTAACATAATTGGCGACTCCACTGGGGAACTGAGCATATTGTCTTTTCAAACTGTTGTTTACCAAGACAGTGGTTTTAAAAAACTTCAGCAGTCCCTTAAACAGATCCTAAAATATCTTAGAAAAATACTCAAAAAAAGGTTCAGAAGCTGGCTCCTAAAAGGGAAACCAGACACACTAGGTCAAACCCTGACCCAAATCCACCAGCAGTTTTTGAAAATCCAAATACAATTCCCAAAATAATCAGGAAACAGCAAAGGCAGGAAAATCCTAGTGATTTGAGTCCTGAGACAGCTCACCCTGAACCAGTTCCAACTCCTATCAAGGTTTTATTTCGGTCTACTCCTGTTTCCCCCAGTTCACCATCTAGATCTCAAAGCCCTCCTTGCACATCTTCACCCACTGCACATATCCCCTTGAACAATACCCTAGGTGCTGCTACACCTGTTACCCCTGTAGTACACACCGTTCCTTTTATCCCAGTTGCCCCTGTAAATCCCCCAAACCTTGTGAATATGGCTAACAGATATGCACCCTTGCAAATACCAGCTAATGCTGCAGCTCTACCCCAAGACTACCAAACCAAAATCTCATATTTTGACTCCACTGGCCCTTTGACAGCTGTTCAGCATGCCAAAAGGATGCAAGACCATTTTGAGACCTATGAAATAGATGATGACAGTGTGAGAATGAGGATGTTTGTTCAAAGCCTAACTGGGGATGTAAGGACTTGGTTTAGATCCCTGAATGCAAATTCCATCACAACTCCTGATGAGCTGTATCAAGCCTTTACTAACAGATGGGAGAAAAAGAAAGATCCTCTGCACATACTTGGGGAATATGACACTATCAAAAGAGGTCCCCAAGAGACTGTTTTGGAGTATTGTGCAAGATTCAACAATGTATATAACGCAATCCCACAAAATTTAAGACCCCCTCCTGATTTAGCTTTGTACAAATTCCCTGATGGTTTTGACCCTGACATGGCCTATCAGTTAAAAGAAAGAGACCCCCAAACCCTTGCAGAGGCCCAAAAGGTTGCTGTCACAGTGGAAGCCAACCTGATTGCCAAAAGAAACAGAGCAAGGTTGGAAAAGAGAACAACCTTCAAAGAAGAACCCTCTACTTTTGATCAAAAGCTGGATGCAATACTCAATGGAATGAAAAGATTGGGTGATAGAGTGGAATCGGTTGAGAGAAAATCATCATGGGAAGCACCACAAAACAACCCTCCTAGGAACCCAAATTTCAGGAGAACTCAAAACCAAGGCATTGGCAAGCCTAGTGCTGACCAAGACATAAGACCCCCTTTCCAAGAAAATTATGTAGAGACTTCCACATCAGCTTAACCCAATGAAGATTCTCAGATTAATTTAATGGGTCTAGATGGTGAAAGTCAAGTTTTCTTAACGCAAGAAGATCATGAGGATGATGAAATCAAACTATTCCAAACTAAATCAGGTGAATCCTTTGACTTTAAACAAGGCTATGACACTGCTGTTTATGAAGTCCATAAACAATACAAGCTAAGGAGCAGAACTGTGAATGTAAGTCAGCCTGAAAACATAAAGGACAATCAGCAGCCAAAAAGAGCCATAGTCACAGAGCCTAATGACAAAACAAATTCACCTGCAGAAGAAGTAATTATTGAAGAAATCACTGAACCATTGTCCTTAAAACAGCAGCCTATGGCTACTTCATCCTCTCACCCTAATTTAAATATTACTCCTCAAGAGATGAGTAAAAAAGACAAGTCACAAAATCAAGATAAAAATCAAGAAGAAGATGTAGTGAACAGGGAAAGGACTGTTATCCATAACCCTAAGACCCAATCTGAAAAACCCTTTGACCTAGAAACTGAAATTGGCAAACTAAAGATAGCAATTCCTCTCTCAGAACTAGCCAAGCATGATATTTATAAACAACAGATCAAGAAGTCCCTTCAACTCACCAGCATCAAAGATGATGTCAATGTGTTGGATGACACCCCAGAATTACTGTTTGGCCCAGAAGTGGATGGAAAAACAGTAGTCACAGGGGTATTACCTTTTTATGTCAGCTTACATATTCATGATAAAATATTACATAATGCAATGTTTGACTCAGGTGCCTCTCACAATCTCATGCCAAAAGCAGTCATGGAGAGATTGAATCTGGATATAACAAGACCATACAAGGACATGTTTTCCTTTGACTCCAGCCAAGTCAAGTGTTTAGGTCTCATAAAAGATTTATGTGTGTCTCTGGTTCAATACCCAAACAAAACAATTCTAATGGATGTTGTAGTTGCTGATATCCCACCTAAGTATGGGATGCTGTTATCAAGATCATGGGGAGCTAAACTCCAAGGTTCCCTATAATTAGACATGTCATATGCCACCATCTCTGTTTTTGGGAAACCAAAAAGACTATACAGAGAAACACTCAAGAAATACATGGTCAGCAGTGAAGAAAAGCCTCAAAACTTTCCCATATATGCTGTCCATTCAGACATAGACTCATACATTCTCTTCAATGACAGCACAACTCTCTCAAAAAATGATGTCGAAACCAAGATACTCATACAAGAGGAAGACACTAATGAAGGAACTACCACCCATGAAACAACAGTCAATCAATCACTAGACACTGCTGCTGCTCTAGTTGTCAAGCATATTCAATCAAATGATGAGACTGTCCTAGAAGACAAGCCAGATGAAAAACCAGAACTTCAACTTACATTGCCAGCCCATGAACAGATCATTAAATCTCCTTCACAACAAGATATTCTATGGTTCCTTGAATTTGATGGCTCAGTCAACAAATTAGGGGCAAGAGTTGGAGTTTGGGTACACAATAAAGAAAACAGTCATGCCGAAGGCAGAGCCTATAGATTAAACTTCAGATGTACTAATAACATGGCAGAATATGAAGCTCTTTTACTAGGCCTCAAGTTAGTAAAGTTCTTCCAAGCGGCCAGGGTTTCAATCATGGGAGATTCAGATTTAGTTATCCAACAAGTGAAGGGAAATTTTGTCACCAATGACAAAAGACTAAGGTCTTATAGGTCTGCTGTTGCTGAAGTACTAAACTTTTTTTCTGAATTCCAAATCACTAAAATTCCTAGGACCCACAATCTGCATGCTCATAGTTTGGCCACATTTGCTAGTACTTGCAAATTACCATTGGAACCTAACAATTGTTTCACAACCGAGATAAAACACAGACCCTCCATTCCAAACAATGTTAAAGATTGTCAAGTATTTGAGGATGATATGAAAATAAACAATTTTTTAACGCTGCAACAAGAGTTTGCAGGATTAAATATTGACACTGACAGAGCAAGTCAATCACAAATACTTGACAAAGCAAGTCAATCACACATACAGTTTGAACAAATTAACCACACAATATCACCTAGAACAGCAAAACAAATGCTGAATCCAACTATCTTCAACAAGGAAAACATTCAGCAAATTCACCAAATCAGTTGTGAAGAAGTGGCCAATGCTGAAGCTGAAATCATAGAACTGAAGGACAATTTTCTCCCAACAAGCCTAACTCCATTAGAGGATATCTTTGACTCAAATGACATCCCTAGAAAACCAAAAATGCAGCCCCTTAACTCTGCCATTGAAGAATGCAACATTGGGACTGCTGCACAACCCAAAATAATAAAATTGTCTGCTTCCTTACCTCCTGACCAAAAGCCTAAATACATTGACCTCTTTAAAGAGTTCCAGGATGTCTTTGCATGGAGTTATGAGGATTTAAAATCCTATGACACCTCTGTAATTCAACACACTATCCCTCTTAAGCCAGATCAAAAACCCTTCAAACAAAAATTGAGGAGAATCAATCCTATGCTTCTCCCAGCAATGGAACAAGAGGTACAGAAAATGTTCAAGGCAGGCATCATAGCACCAATCAGATTCTTTGAGTGGATTTCAAACCTAGTCCCTAGAAGAAAGAAAATCGGAGAAATAAGGCTATGTGTTGACCTAAGGAACTTGAATCAAGTTTCCTTAAAAGACAATTATCCCTTACCCAAGATGGATCACATTCTCCAAAGAGTGGTGGGGGCCTCAAGGATCTCATTACTTGATGGATTCTCAGGCTTTAATCAAATCCTGGTACACCCTGATGATCAAGACAAAACGACATTTACAACTCCATGGGGAACTTTCAAATATGTAAAAATGCCTTTTGGATTGAAAAATGCAGGGGCAACATTTCAAAGAGCAATGGATATTGCTTTTGCAAAGGAGATTCATGACTTTTTAGTCATTTACTTAGATGACCTCACACCTTTTTCAAAATCTGATCAAGAACATTTGAAACACTTAAGACAGATTTTCTTAACATGTAGGAAATATGGAATTTCCTTGAATCCCAAGAAGTCCCTATTTGGTTTGGAAGAGGGTAAGCTGCTAGGACACATCATTTCCAAAGATGGCATAAGAATTGACCCAGATAGGATACAAGCTATCTTACAAATGCCCCACCCAAGAAATATCAAAGAGTTGCAAGCATTCTTGGGGAAGATTAACTTCTTGAGGAGATTTATCCCAAATCTGGCTGAATTGAGCAGATTACTGAATAACATGCTAAAGAAGGATTCAAAAGTGAAATGGACTGTGGAAGCAAATCAAGCCTTTGAAGGTATAAAATTGGCCCTTACTCAGACTCCAGTCCTAACAAATCCTCAATTTGATAGGGAATTCATCATATTTTCCTTTGCTTCCCAACACACAATTGCTGCTGTCTTATTACAGAAAGATGACCAAGGAAATGAGAAACCCATTGCTTTCTTTAGCAGAGCTCTTAGGGATGCACCTCTGAAATACCAAATCATGGAAAAACAAGCTTATGCTTTGGTTAAAGCCATTAAGGACTTTAGGATCTATATCCTATACTCCCATGTTATAGCCTATGTACCAAGCCCAATTGTCAAAGACATACTTACTCAAGAGAACTTAGAGGGCAGAAGGGGAAAATGGATTGCAAATATTCTAGAATTTGACATTGAAATAAAACCTACAAAACTGATAAAAGGACAAGGATTGGCTAAATTAATGTCTGAAACAAATTTCCAAGCCTTGGACATCAACCAGCTGGACAGTGAACCGGAGCTGGCGACTCCAAAGATCAATGTAGCCTTTGAACAATCCCACTGGTATTCTGATATCTGTTATGTGTTACAAAACCTGTGTGCTCCCCCAGGGCTGTCCAGAACTAAATGTAGGTTCCTAAAAATGAAAGCTTCTAAATTCTGTGTTATGGATGGAAATTTACTTTGGAAAAATCATGAAGGGATATTGTTGAACTGCTTAAATGAGAATGAAACTAACAATATCATAAAATAATTTCATGCAGGTGACTGTGGTGGACATTTGTATTGGAAGTCCACTGCGGATAAAATACTGAGAGCTGGTTACTACTGGCCCACCATGTTCTCTGATGTCAAGAAATTCACCACCTCATGTCATAAATGTCAAGTGTTTGAGGGAAAGAGACAGTTGCTGCCACTTCCCTTGAGGCCTATTGCAACAGAGAGACCTTTTCAACAATGGGGTTTGGATTTCATTGGGGAAATTCATCCCTCATCTTCAGGCCAACATAGATGGATCTTAACAGCCACAGACTACTTCACCAAGTGGATTGAAGCTGCTCCATGCAGACAAGCAAATGATTCAACAATCATTCAGTTTTTGGAGAATAACATATTGGCTAGATTTGGTTGTCCTGACAAAATAATAACAAACAATGTCGTTGCTTTCAGATCCAAGAAAATGGTGAATTTCTGCCACAAATTTCACATTACCTTAGGCCATTCTACTCCATACTATCCCCAAGGAAATGGCCTTGCTGAGTCATCAAATAAAAGCCTGGTGATGATGATGATGATGATGGTTAACGTCCACTCAGACCAAATTGGTCTATCGGACCTACAATTTTCTTAATTTTTACTTGTCTGGCTCCTCGTCTTTCTTGGCGAGATTGGTGTTGTAGCTTTCTTTCTTTTCTCTACGGTCTTCCAATTTCCTTTGTCTTGCATCTCCTTCATCTCTTCTGGTTCTTGGGACATTGGTGTCTTAGCTTCGCGATCTATTGTGTTCGTTCTTTTGAAAATAGTCGGAGAAGAAGTTTGGTTTAGGAGATCTGCTTTGCTGTTAAATGAAGATTTATTTTCTGCAGTATTCAAATCCTCATAACTGTTGATTTGTTGGGGCGGGCTTTCTCCTTGCTTGTTTTGAGAGTTGCTTCCTTCTTCCTTGATTTCTTGTGACTCATTTTCTCTAGAATATTCTTCTTCTTTGATGACAGTGTAGTGTTCTTTTTGAGCTCCTTCCCACCATGTAGATCTGTGGTGGTTTTTTCTAGCAAAATTTTTCTCAGAGGCTTTTGGGCAATTTTTGGCTAGATGCACCGTCTCAAAGCACGATCGACATCTGAAGAGGACACTTTCATAATCAAGCTTCTGGTTCCACACATAGTCTTTACTTGTTAGGTTTATTTCAGCTGGGAATCCGGCGCTGAAATCCATTTCCACACAGATGCGTGCATAGGTGGTTCTGGCATATTCCTCTGTTTCTGGGCACCTGCAGTAAAATTTCCCAATTGCATTTCCGATGGCTTTTAGCGAGGAGAGATTCCAGAGATGCAAGGGTAGGCTTGGCAATCTCACCCAAACTGGTGCTGAGGTTATCACTGCTGTAGAGGGATCGAATGATGGGTTCCATGGCTTCATGAATAGGCCTGATTTTTCCCAAAACCAAGGGCCGGAGTCTAGAATACATTGTCTGCTTTCAGGATTTTCAAAATCTACTATAAAGAAACCTCTAGCACAGGGGTAGATATTAATTTCATCAGAAATGATAGGCTTCCATACCTCCGAGATCCAATTGTGGAGTGCTATCAGCCGCGGCCAAAAACCATTGAACCGGCAAATTAGGGCACTTTCGGAGAACTTCAAAGCTTCATCGAGTGAGTCCTGGACCACTTGGATAGTGGGAGCTGGGGCTTCACTCACGATATGGGCAGGAGATTGCCCTTCAGAGGCGGATGAGCCACCAGTTATTTTTGCGAAGCTTGGAGCCATATTTTACTTGCTCAGGAGAACCGAGACTTCTCAAGAGAGGAGAAGAGGAGCGCTGCTGGAGAGGAGTCAGGAATATATACCTGTCTCAAAATGCCGAGATCTGAGCCACCGAGACTTCTGAGATCCGCAGAAGAGGAGAACCGAGACTTCTGAGATCCGCAGAAGATAGATCCACCACCGAAGAAGAGGAGAACCGAGACTTCTGAGATCTGAGCCACCGAAGACTTCTGAGATCTGATCCGCAGAAGAGGAGAACCAAGACTTCTGAGAGTTCTGAGATCTGATCCGCAGATCTGAGATCTGAGATCTGACTTCAAGATGACTGCAAGATGAATCACGTAAATCTTTTTTATCTCCGCGGAAGAGGAGATTCTGAGATCCGGAGAAGAGAGATATCGACTGAGAGTATCGAAGCACAGCGCAAGATGTTACCGAATCACATTCGAGTCAAACCTGCAGAGCATCTACGAGTTATCCGTTCCTTTGGAGATCTTAATATGAATCAGGAGCCGGCACAGCATCAATCCATGTTGCTATCACCGTCAAGTTCGATTTGTGGATGCCGGCTCTGAAAATCGAGACTTTTGAGATCCGCAGAAGATAGATCCACCACCGAAGAAGATAGATCCACAAAAGATAGATCCGCAGAAGAAGATAGATCCGCAGAAGATAGATCCGCCGAAGAAGATAGATCCGCAGAAGATAGATCCACCACCGAAGAAGATAGATCCACAGAAGATGTAGAAGATAGATCCACCACCGAAGAAGATAGATCCACAGAAACGAAATTAATTTAAGAAAATAAAACCAAAATTTGAAAAATTTAAAGAAAGAAAGTGCTAGAAGAGAATAAAAAGAATTGGCATAAGAAGCTTGTGAATGCTCTATGGGCAGATAGACTAACAACCAAGAGATCCATTGGGACCAGCCCATATGAGTTGGTTTATGGATTAGAAGCCAAATTTCCTTCATCACTAGGGGTGTCTGTTATGAAACTTCTTCAAGAAAGCCAAGCAGAACCAAATGATATGCAAAGAAGGATCAATCAAATAATATGTTTACAGCAAACTAGAGATCAAGTGTACAACAGAGTTCAAGTGTTACAAGAAAAATTAAAGAAGGCCTTTGACAGAAGGACTAAGGCAGAAGATTTCAACATTGGTGACAAAGTCCTCAAATGGGATTCAAGAAGGGAAGATAAAGGGAAACATGGAAAATTTGATTCCCTTTGGAGAGGACCATTTGTTGTCCAAGCAGTACAAGGAAACAACACTTATTTCCTTAAAAGTCTTAATGAAATTGATTTGGATGAAGGTCCTGTGAATGGCAGGATGTTGAAGCACTATTTTGACTATCACCCATAAGTGCAGCCTGAGTTTCCATTGTACATATTCAAGTGTATATATTACTCTCTGTAAGGATGTAAAAATGCAGTTTTTTTTAAGTTTATTAACTATCAGCAAAAGGCAAATAGGATCAGAGATCTACCAAGATGGGAAGAACACAATTTTGGCATTTCAAAGCAGCATACTTCAAGTTTGGTAACAGCTGTCAAGGGCCAAGGCATTCTGACCTGCTGTTCTTGGTATTTCAAAGGAAAAACCATCCCCATGTGGAGCCACTGTTAGCTACCTATACCAATAGGTTTCATATTTCATGATTGACAATGAAAAGTTCCAAATATGCTCTGCTTTGATCATGCAAAGATCACATATTTCCAAGAGAAAACAATCTGTGTATATAGCTTGATGTTGTCTCAATTTTGATGGATGGTCCAACAGCCTAATCTGGATCATGCCATGTTTTAAATTTTCAGTTGTAGAATAGAGAAAGAAGTCTGTCCAAACTGTTTAATCTTGGCAGACAAGTAGCTTAGGTAGAGAAGTAAGGCTCCCAACTACTTAATCTGGGACCTTGGAAGCAATAAGGGCAGCAGTAGATAGAAAATCAAAAGGGAAAAGCCAGAGAAAAGAAAAGGCAAATAAGGGTCTGCAAGTCCAAGTGCACCCTCCAAGAAGAAACAAAAAATGCTAGGCAAGTAGATGGGTAGGCAGTTGGGGTTGCAGAAATATCATTCCTTGCAAATAAATGTGTGCTGAAATATCCACAAAGGAAAATCAATGGTTGAGAAGCTTCTCTTCTCCATCAGGTAGCAGCAAAGAAAGTAAACATGTCTAACTTCCCAAATTTCCCCTTTCACTCTCATTACTAACATCCCTTCATCTATTAAGATTGGTGAGAAAATCTGAGGTTTTATGGTGGTTCTTGTTCCTTTAAAAGCCACATTTCTTGTCTAAAAATCTTTTCATTTTGATCTACTCCCTAAACTAAGTAACTTTCAAATACACTTGATGAAATCACTCCTGATTCACTTTCCTCATTCACATTAACCCCTAACTTCTATTATCTAAATCCCCTAAACTGCCCTTTCCCTACTATTATAACACCATGGTGTATAAACCCCAAACATGGTATAAATATCCCTCCCCTGGCACTATAGCTAAACAAGTTGTTTAGGGAGACTTCAGTCCACCAGGGGCTGTGGTCAACCCTGTCTTGGGGTTGCTCTAACCTCTGCTTTTGAGCAAGAACCTTTCCCCTAAGCCCCCACCTTCCCTCTGCTCAAAAATGCCACAGAAAACCCCTTTCTCCCTGCTAAACCCACTCCTAAACCTCTTTTTCTTATAAAACCCTTGAAAAACCCAAAAATCCCAAAAAATACATGCAAAAACCCTTAACCCTAAGGTTCTCTGCCCAAAAATATTTAATTGAATATTTTAATAGGCCAGCGGGCCCCCACAAACCTGCACGATCCGTCGGAGGACCCGCCAGCCGTCCGATCTCCGCCGCCCAGATCTAACGGTGGGCGGTCATTTTCGCTCCCCGACCTACCGACCTTTAGCGTCCGGGGAAAGTGGTTTTCCGCCCCGTACAAGGGACGCGTGGCAGGCGGTGGGGTTGTTCGGAGCTCCCCTCCCCGATACCACCTTTGCCCAAAGGTGGTGCGGGGAACCCGCTTACCACCATCCCGTTACCGCCTCCCCCTTGCGTCATCAATATGTCAGCATGACGTAGCGCCCTTCCCCGTCCCCGCGCCGTGTGGCCCTCCACGTAGCCCTGCCACCTTGTCCACCCGCCACCGTGTCCTACCACCCTGGTCTACACCTCAGCAGCCACGTCATCCTCCGTACCCGGGCCCGCCGTGACGTCATGCTGACGTCATTGGCGGAAAAGCGCCAATTACCTATTTTTTCCGAATTTTGTCGTTAAAGTTGCGTTTTGGGCAGTTTTTATGTCATTTTCGCGTAAAGGAAGAGATAGCCGTTGCAGCTGCCAAAGCACCTTCAGGCCTCCAAATTCAAATTGCAACAGTTCCTATTCGTCAAGTCAACCTTCAGAGTTCGGCCCGCAGGCTGTTTAAGCGTTCTATCCAGGTATTCACCGTAATTCCCCATTTTCACCCATGCATACCATCTCTCTGTAAATTGGCATTAAAATACCTGTTGAATTCCATATAAACTCTGCACCTACTACCTAAAGTGAACCAAGCTAACCTGTTTACCCCCAGAACCATAAATTCAGCATTCAAACAGTCAATTCACGGGCCAAAACTGTGAAATTATCTTCGAGGTGCCCGACATTGTTCCCTTTTGCCAGGTGTAGACCAACAGCAATTTTTTCACTAAAGAAAACCTCATACCCTCTGCAATTCACCCCTAGCAATTCACAATCTCTGTGAACCTACCAAGACTGCAGAAGCAAGCCTGTTTTTCACTATAAAAAAGCATTTCAGACTTTGTCCACAGTTGGCCTATCACATAAGCTCTTAAAAGCTTTGCAAACCAGTGCACTCATATCACTCAAAATCAAACCATACAATGGCTGCCCCTGCACCCACAACTCTCAGTTTTGCTCCACTAAATCCACCCAATAAAGACTTGCAGTCTTTATCTCTTGCTGACCAGGACTACCTTATTGAAGACTATGTGGGAAACAGAGACTTTCTGCAGACCTTCAGATAGTTGAGAGAGGACTATCTGATGGGTCATGACACATATGGCATCTGGGAGTCAAACCTGCCATACTATTGTCTCCCCTCTGTAAATGTGTTTCCTGAAATCATTCGCCTATGTACTGAGAACTATGATGTGCACCACAGGGCCATCAACACCCCATCTGGGAGGGTCCTTTTCTACATTAATCCTGAGACCATCAACAAAATGCTGCATTTTGACCAAACAGAGCTGTTGTTCCCATTCTCTATGAACTATCTGCTGGACACTGGTACCAAAATGACCAGTGAGGAGATTCAAAGGGTCATCAGGACATTCATGAAACCTGAGTGCCAGCCTACAGGGCCACCTCCTTACTTAAATGTCCACTTCACTAAAGCAGGCAGATTACTCCTGGACATGATTGCTTATGTGCTGGGGTACAACACCAGTGAGCATGTGGATCAAACCATGCTAGTATTGCTGGCTGTTTACAGCCCAAGCCAACCCCCTGCCCGCAAATACAACTTTGCCAAGTTCATTGCTAATAAGATTCATGATCAGCTGAGCAAAGTGGACAGGCAGGGTGTCTTCAGGTACTCGGCCTATATTTATCATCTCTTTATGTATTATCAGTCTGAGGCCTTTCCATGCTATATCAAAAAGCTGGATTATAGAGGGGAAAGAAGATCTGTCATCTTCTGGACCTCTGTCTATCACAATGTCACAAACTCGCCCTATTCCTATTGTGAGTTTGTCGACCAATTTGTGTATCCAGTCTCTTGCCTATTAATGAGGTCCCCTCCTCCCAAAATGTCAACAGAGATACAGAAGGCTTTGCAGCTTTCCAAAAAATGTAAAATAGGTGATTGGTACCTATATGAGGAACACACAGTCATCAGGGTCTATGGCTGTGAGCTCTGTCCTTTCAGACTCCCAAAGTATGTGCCCATGAGGATATTTGCCTTGGAATATTATAGGCAATTGATTCAGTCTGACCTCACCCATTTCCACAGCTCCAGGAAGAAGGCTCACCTCAAGTTCAAACACCAGTTGGGCCCATTCATCATGAATAAAAAAGAAGGATGGGAAGATGCTGACCTCATCCTCAAGGACAAATATAAACTGTCATACAGTTTCCGGTGGGTCCCTTATGACCCTGAGGGCTTCATCACTGCAAGAAGAACCAAATACAGACTTCTAGGTTATAGGCATTGTCAATACTCACATATTGAGAAATATGCCAACCAGCAAGAATGGCTACAGGGTACTTTAGTTGAAAAGCTAACTGAAGAAGAAATAATGCTTAAGAATATGATGGAGCTTGAAAAGACCTTTGACCTAGACTCTGTGTAGCAGGTACCCCTCAAACGGCCTCACTCAGCAGGAGAAGGGACCTCGGCCACAAGGACTGCACCACAGGCACCCTCTACATCAGCACCGGCGACAGACAAAGGCAAAGGCATAATGGGTGCAGAGGAGGAAGCAATGAAAGAAAAGCCTGCCCCTGTAACAGAGCAGCTAACAGAGCAGCAAACAGGGCAGCAAACAGAGCAGCAGCCAGAACAGCAGCAAGGGCAAACTGTCCTGCCACAAACTGGGCTGCCAGCAGCTCCAATAATGCAAACACCACCACCACAGACTGAGCCATTGACTGCTCCTTGTTTACAGACCCCAGCACATGAGGAAAGGGGTACAAAAAGAGATAGAGAAGAGTCCACTCCTCTTAGTGGATCCTCCCAGCAACCAGAAGCCAAAAGACAAAGGCTAGACTCCCCAGAGGTGGAAGACATCACTGAAGAATTCCTTGACAGCTCAAGGAAAAACAGGGAGGGCAGCCAACATACAGGAACAAGCTCCTTTCAGCAGGAGCAAGGTTTACAACTTGGCTTAGAGGTGTCCTCCTCTTCCTAGCAGACCAAGAAGCCCAAAAGCACTAAGGCTTCTTTCAAACAAATAAAAGCTCAGAATGATCTGCTGTGGGTAGAGGTTTATAAACATTTTCTTGATGCAACCCCAGCCCAGCAGGAAAGGCTAATGTCGGTATATGACATTCAGGAGGAAACATTTCTTCTCAGCCATTTTAAGCCCAAAGGGCCGCAGCCTAAGTCAACTGCAGATTTTGTAAAGACAAGGGTGGAGGTCCTAGCCAGAGATATACATCCCATGGACCAGATTGAACTCCATAAACAGGCTGGGGAGATGGTCTATGCAACCTTGGTGGAGAAGGCCACCATGGCACATGAGCTGAAAGAGTCCCTGAAAAACACCAATACACAGTTGGACTTTGAGAGAATGTCCTCTCTGGCCAAAGACAATAGAATAAAGTCTCTGGAGGAGATCATCATTGATCTAGGACATGATCCTAGTGATCCAAAGGGTGTGAAGGCCCATATGAAGAAGAAAGATGATGACCTCAATGCATTGAAGAAAAGATTGAAGCTGCAGCCCACAGAGCACCCTCAAACCGCAGAGCTTCAAAAGCAAAAACAGGCTGATGACCAATTATACCTCTTAATGCAGCAAGACCAGAGGATCAGGGATTTGGAGAAAGAGCTGGAAGGAGCATTACAAGATAAACAGGGAGAATCCACTTCCCAAGCTCCTCCAACTACTTCAACAACAGCAGCAACTTCAGGGGCAGCAGTGGCCCCCACAACAGAAGTAGCAGCAACAACAACAACACCATAAACCAGAAAAAGTGTAGAGGAATTGACCAAGGCCATCAAAGAAATGGAGCTCCAGGCCAATGAAATAAAGAAGGCCAAGGAAAAATTAACAGAATTGGATGCCAAATATGACAAATCGAAGGTAACTGTGGCAGAATAGGGCAGAGAGATAAAGGCCCTAAAGGATAAGATAAAGGCCTTAGAAAAAGAGCTAAATCTGGAAACTGCCATGGCCGACATAAGGAGGATTCTATGGGCCAAAATAGGCCAATCCATCACTCAATAATGGAGATCAATAAAAACAATGCATGAACAGATGGACTTGTTGGGCCAAGCACAAACATAAATCAATAAGGCCAAAACACTGCTGCAAAACAGACCAGAGCAGGCAACAGAATGATAGACTTCCTGAACAGGCAGGAAAAGGAGGAACTGGCAGCCATAGGCATTCCCAACAGAACAGAGGTTGTCCTCACTGATAAGAAGCTGCTAACTCTCAGAAACTATGTACAAACTGTGGAGAGGAAGTGCTATGAGATCACAGCAGATGTGGAGGAATTCAAAGTCAAGTTGGCAGTGCTGCAAGCAAAAGGCCTGCCCAGCCTCCTAATTGGTGCAGGAAAACTAGTCTCCCGGGATCAATTTGCCAACAGAATGGCAACATACATTGAGAATCAGATTACTGCATCTGGCAGTACATCTGAACAAACAGGACCTCCCTCAGGATAGAGCTTGTATGACAAATTGGAAGGCCTGTTCTTTATTGAGAATGAAGTGAATCATCTTTTTGAGACTCCTCCTAATTTCTACAGATATACATAGGCTGATGAGACCTTGATAAAGATTAGGAGGCATCAAATGCCAAAAGAGGATTGGTGGCAAGCAATGCTTCAAATTCTGCCACGGTATCTTCAGCTGTTCGGTCACTGCCAGCTCCAGGTCACTACAAGACAAACATCATGATAAAGTCAGCGTTTAAAGCAGCTGAAATGTGACTCAGCACATAGACAATGATGGCTAGCGCAAAAGGTAAAGAAATGCGCAAATTTTGACAGCATACCCTCAGCCGACTCCAACTGCCACCAAGTCAACAGGCTCTAACCATTTTTGACAACTAAGGGAACAAAAGTTATTGCAGCATTAACTTTCTCAGCTGCTACACTCCAGCGGTTGGCATGCTATTAATGAAGCATTTACTCTCCATTCAGATATTTTCTTATGTAAACTTTGTATATATACTCCCCTTAGTAACGCATAAGGGGTTGGTAATTTTTCACTTTGAGGCATGTATACTGTCTTTCAGAATTGTTTAATACAAAGAGCTAGATCAGCTCAGTGATTTCCTGGAACTATGGTGTTTTGCTGAGGATACATGTGTTGATGCAGAATTCCTGTGCAGTATGATGAAATAGCAAGTTTTTTCCTTAATCTCTGTTCTTGTCTTTCTTATGTTTATCAAATCATATTCATGTTACACTAAACTAGCAGTAAAGAAAAAGAATAGTGTAGGATTTTTTTACTACACCTTGTACTCAATTTTTACTGCTGTGAATGTTTGTCTTCAGAATTAACCACGAACATGAATTCTTAATTGCTCATGTAGCTGTTAATTCTATATGTATGAATATTACCTAGAAATACTTAAGTGCTCCTAGGTCAATATTCTCACTGTCTTTCTCTAGCAGTTTACTGTAAGATTCTTGATTGCCTTGCATAAACTGGACACAACCCACCCAATCACTTTATGACAGCACCTCAAAACAGTTAAAGGACCACTGACTCCATTGCCCAATGACATATAACATTATAATGAGAGCATATATATCTTGACTGAAACATTCTCCAACCAAACACAAAAACACAAGTTTGAACAACATAGCTAGCCTAAAATACTATCAGAACAGAGACAAGTTATAAAGAGAGAGCCCTCTCTGACTACAGTCTAGCTAGAAACTGTAATCCAAAGATTGGTTAGTGGTTACCCTGGCCGTATTCCCTTGGGAGTCATAGGGAACAACCTGGGTGTTAACACTAGCTAATGCGTGAAATACTCCGCCTGCGGAGTATGGTCGCAAGCATGAAACTCAAAGGAATTGACGGGGGCCTGCACAAGCGGTGGAGCATGTGGTTTAATTCGATACAATGCACAGAACCTTACCAGCCCTTCACATATGAAGAAGTGTGCCTGTCCTTAATGAGATGGTGCAAAAATTCATACAGGTGCTGCATGGCTATCGCCATGTCGTGTCATGAGCTGTTTGGTTAAGTCCTATAACGAGCGAAACCCTCGTTTTGTGTTGATGAGACATGTGCTAACGGATTTATGCCATCGCCCCTTATTCACTTTATTTAAGTAGTATGGGTGGAGGCCCAACCCAAATCATATCTCTTCGACCATAATTCATAGAATATCTAATGGATTTTCTCTTTCGTTCAATTGCTAAAAGAGTCATGATTACGTTGACAAATGATATTTAGTTCCACGAATACGAAGGAGGGAAATATGACATTTGCTTCTATTCCATTCATTCTTGTCTTAAGTTCGAAGGGGATCTCAATATGTAATGAAGAAATGATAGTAGGTCGTCGTTCCATAGGCTTTCCCATATTTATTCAGAGGAGTTTTGGTAAGACTTCCAAAGAGACTTTCGACGGGAGAATTAGAGCTATTTAGAGGGAATTGCAACAATTCCCCAATCCTCACGAAGTGGTTTATCTGGAATCAAATGAACAACAACAATTACTTAGGAACAAATTGCGTTCAATTACACTGGAAATTGTTGAATCATTACCGAATGAGACGACATCCTATGCACCAAAGTGCGAAAGGACAGTGCAAGCTGTTTCATGCTCACTGGCCAGAACTTGGAGCAGCCGAATGACTAGGTTGGACTTTCTGTATGGATTCTTATCCATCTCTTTCAACTTTGTGTATCATTTTTTATATTCTAGTACTTTAGGAATGGCTTCAAGAAGGCCCTCTGCAAGCCCTCTGATTCTGGTTCACTAGAAGCAATGGTGCGATCGCCTGAGGTTTCCCCGTTGATTGGGAAAATCTTCTAGGTAGGGCGAATGATACTGATGAATCGGGGGTTCCGCTCCAAGGGGGGCTATTGTCCCTGAAGTAGAAGCGGGCCCAACCTATCCCTCGGTAAGGGATAACCCCCGAGATCCCTTTCTGGAGAAGTTCCCAATCCCTCAAAATGTCATGGAGGAACTTGATTGGGAACTTCACCGGAAAACTATTCGGATCAAAAACCTATTTGCAGAAGAAGGGTTGGAAACCCCCTTTACCAACCCTTCTTCGGGAGAAGACTTTTTACATGACTACCTTGACTGGTGGAGATATTAGTATCTAATACGAGCCAAATTGTTGGTAATCTTAACAACGCATTTTGGTCTAAGCGATGAGGGCAGGAGGGACCTTTACCACAATCTGGACAAAATCCTCACCCACCTGAACATATCACTCTGGGAGCGGGACCTTCTGGTTTTGGCTAAACTATACCATCACATATTTAATGGCGAAACGTTGTTAAGGTGCACGCTCAACCAGATCCAAAATATCCTTTAGGAGAAGTTGAACCTAAGGAGGAGGTGAATCCTCCAATAGGGCAAAGCGTGCAATGCGAGTTGGCCATGTAAACTAGCAGTGCGGGGGAGACTCGAATGCGGAATGGGTCGGTACAGTGAACTACACACCCTCGTCTTTTGAGATGGAGAAGTATCACAAGTCATCTGGGATGGATATCAAGAGATAAACGGGTCTTGTAGATCCAATTTGAGGTCACCATTGACTTCTCTTCGACATAATCAAAATATACTTCAAACCTGTTGATTTGCTTGCTCCCTTTGAACTTAATCTCATCTAGTACGATACACATCATTGATTCTAGGAAAGTCCTCTTGCTTTTCTTCTTTCTTCCACTTCTTCCATCTGCTTGCCAGAGCCTTAGCAACTTTTACTATGTAACTACAATCCTCACTAAGAGGCCATGGAAGAAAAATTACAACCAAGAAAAGGATACAAAGACAGGAGAATAGCTAACAACAACAGTAGTGATAAGCAAAGAAGAGAGATATAAAATACTTATATTTTGAGGATTATAGGTAATGTCAGCTCCCTCTTGATCTTAGCCTTCGTGCATCCACTTTGCAAATTTAACGTCATCTGCATCGTCAACATGATGTCATTCCCCCTAGCATGAGCTATAGTTTCTACGTTCAACAGATACATTGTTCTAGATCCAATCCCAGGGTTTTGTCCATAAACCCTAGAGCTTTCTTATTCAAGCGCTTTTTCCCTGCTAGGGTCTACAAACGCTAGTTATCCAAAATTTCTCAAACCCTATCATTTTTCATATCCAAGACTTTCAATTTTCCAACCCATAGTTTTAAAAGATCCATTTTGCACCACTTGCAGGTTCAACAGATTTTTCTCATATTCAAAAATCCATAAAATCCCCATGCTTTGGCAAACAATCAAGAATATTCCTGACAAGATCAGGTATCTTCCAATGAGATGACTTTATAACAGTTCCATAATAATTTTATCTAAACATCAATTTTGCCTTTTTCCTGTTAGAAAATCGGAAAGGCATAAAGATTTTCTTATGTTGACAATTACTTGTGATAGTTTTATAGTCTTATTAGCTTTCTTTATGTTCTTATTTATCTACTTCTCATAAAGCAATAATCAAATCAAAAGCATGAAGATCAATGACACTAGAAGTAGGCACTCAGCCAGGGCCAAAACCACTAAGCAAGGGAAAACCCAGTCAAAATCTTCCACTAATTGATTCAAATAAAATTGAGACGAACAAATACCTTTGACTAGACCAAAATACCTTTCTCACTCCAACAAGTCAGCCTTCCAAGATGAATATGAAAACTTCAGTAGTCTCTTCTTGTCAACTAGCTTCAATCCAGTTGCTACACAAAATTTTGGCCCTACTGCAAATCTGAAAATTTAAGCCCTCCTGCAGCTACCCAGAAACTCACACGTGTGGAAAATAGGAGAGATTTTTTACTTCTTTTGGCTTGGCAAGTGTCTCCTTCGCTAGGGTTTTCTCCTTCACTTTAGGTATTTCACTCTCCTTTTTCTCCTCTAGTAACTGCAGATCAAACTTGCTTGTCTTGTTTTCCAAATGAGGTCAAGTTGCTACCTATATATAGTAGTTTGGGGCTCTTTTTGAGTCTGTTTTGGTGGAGGAGGTCTATTTGACTCAATGACATAAAAAACAATTTTCTTCATTGAAAAATAAAGCCCAAGAAGGATCTATTACATGAAGACATGGACTAGCACTTATGACATAAACCCTAGAAGCCTATAATGGAGGCTTTGACCTAAAAATAAAATAATAAAGCATGAAACCCATGCTTAATAAATCATTTTTCTTTTATAATAAAATTTATTTTTCTTTCTTTTGACAAATAAATTACACCATGACTCTAATACAATTATGAATACCAACACTAGTTACATTCTTCAACATTTCCAACTCAGGGGCTTATCAACATAACAACAGTAATAAATTAATAATGAAGACTTTCTGCAAATCAGTATCTTTCTCCAAACTTTAGGTTTGTCATGTCCAAAACAGTCTTACTCCAGAAAGGTGTGCTATATGACAGAGATCCTTTTTCAAGTTTTGACTACTTTGGGGTGTAAGGAATAGACTCCATGACTGAGCATCCATGCTTCATTTTTGCAACGTAGATCTCATACTTGAAATTTGGCAAGACTTCGCATATACTTACAAAATGAGTACTAAAAATTCCCAAAGCCTCCTCAATAGGAGGTCAATACTAGCAACATGTACTTCATGGATTCGTATACTATTCACGACCTCTTTTTCTAATATATGACATTAGCTTGTTTGTAAGATAGCTAAGTAAATACCTTGAGTATTGTACACATGATCATTTAGAGAGCTTTGCAAAAAATTCTCTGCCTCCAATTAGCAAGATATGGTATGTCATCATTCTTGAAAGATGATCTAGCATCTTTTATATGCTTTGACTGTCATCAAGCTCATAATGTCCTGCTTCTGAGCATGTGATACCTCAGCTTTAAAATAATATTTGTTAACTGACACTTAATTTTCCAGTATTGGTCTTTGAGTAAGAACCTAAATTATAATGTTGTCATTTGAGATATTAAATTTGACAGATCATGCGTGATTCCTTCAATAGTCATCATACTAGTCCTTGATGGATTTCAAGGATTCCTCACAAATCAACCCTCAGATATATTCTTATAATCTAACTAAGGAGCAGATCAAAACTTTGATACAAGATTTTTTGATCAAGCATTTAAATGGTCATTTCCTTAAGCTAAGGTCCATATGAATGTTGCCAAAGTAAACTTTTGACTTCAAGATTTATGTGAGCAATAATACATACCTAGCAATGCATCTCTGCTTTGTGATCAAATCTTTTATTCTGAGTATTAACCACCGGTTTCTAGCTTTGCTCATCTCTTTGTCTAACTCATCGCCGTAGTGCTTGAATAACAACAAATGCTTGCCTAGATCTCCAAGACTTCAACCATGCCATAAGACATCAATCCTTTTTCTTAAACTTGTCATTAGTCCATTTTAGTGCCTTCCAGACATATCTTTAGACATAATTATTTTGAAGCTTCTTTTAGGGTGCTTGATGAGAGTCCTCAGCCTTAGTCATAGAGGCTTCAAATAAAACAGGTTTATGCTAAGGAATTCTCCTTGTAAACAATAAATGCTCCAACGATTTTTCCTTCTAAAACATCAATCAAATCACAAAAGGGATTATACACCAAAAATTATATTGACTATGATATTTTGGGTTTTCTAAAGTCATTTATTCGACCTTCTATCATTAGTCCCAAGGCCTTCTATCTTCCTGAGATTTATCCTGAAATATTTTTGTCTGTTGAGATTTGGTCCCGAGGAATTTCGTCCTTTCTGCAACATATGATGTGTACAAATTCAGAGACCTTTGCATCTTCCAATCTAAGGTGATTCGGATAGCTTTAGTAGATCCTAAGGTCTTCTTGGCCCTTTGTCTCAAGCTCTGAAGCTTGAAGACTTTGGCACTCCTTTTCTGTACATAGAACAAGCAAATACAAAGTTTTCCTCCTTTTCATTACCCGTACATACCCTAGTTAGGGAACGAATTACACAGTGGCATTTCTTCCTAAATGTGCCCTGAACAGAGAGATAATCTTTCGTTGCTAACTCAACTTCATTTGAAGTGTGTTTCTAGGGCTAGTTGACAAATCAAGCCCTCAAGGATGGCTCGAAACAAAGATGACTTCCTTTTCAGGTCTTCTCTTTCACCATAGCTCTAATACTATGCTAATTTTTCAATTATCCTCTAACTGATAACTACTTCTTATGATTTCTTGTAGGTTAATCTTTTCTTTCATTCATTTTTTATCATAAAGCAATTACACAGAGTATCTTCAACAATAAACTAAAATTCCAATGGGATCATAAAGAGACAGCCATACAAGAACACAAGACTTTACCCTAGGAATACACACATGGGGGGAAACCCCACAACCTTTTCCTTAGAGAAATTCTTCTTTTGAACAAGAGACACACCTAGACATCCTTGTCATTTACAAGGTCAAACTGACCAATAGAATAAGATTGGTCAAACCTGGTCCATCAACCTCCTACTCAAGTCAACTGGTTTCCCAATAAATTCAGTCTTGTCTGCTCTGCTAGGGCAGAACTTCAACCTGCTCATGTACTTAAGAATTTCAGTTTCGTAGCTTTCTTCTATCTCAGAAAGAATTCATCCTTCCTTTCATTAATAATTTATTAGAACAGACCTCAGAAATTTGTCCTTGACTTATCCTAGCTTTACCTTAAAAAAGAATTTGTCCTTCATATCATCATTACTTCCTCCTTTCTCTTCATCAGAAAAAACTTAAGAAATCCGTCCTTGACTTGTCCTTGCTCTGCCTCAAACCTTCTTTACTTGCCTTAGATCTTGTTTGCATGCCTTAGAGCTTCTTTGATTGCCTCAGAACTTATTCGCTAGACCGAGTTGCTTGCTTGCTTGGGAAGGAGGTCGAATGCCTCATATATATAGTCTTTTTTTTTGGGCCAAATGGTGCCTCTTAGGTTGGGGCCGACTTTACTAGGAGGAAGGCCGACTTGGCTTCTTTGGAGCCAAAAATTCAAATATATATATATATATATATATATATTAAAGCCAACATGAGGAACACCTAAAATATTTTTCTCGTTTGACAAATAGCATGAAGAACATGCTTTAAATCTACGACCAAAATAATAATTATGAAGACCAACCATAGCTACAAAATTCAACAAGGAGAAGATCACCAAAGGGGAAGTTGACATTGTCACGTGATGAATTGGCGGTATCATTTTCATGTGTTGTTCACTTCATCTTATCAAATTTATAAGTCATATATTGTATCATTGGTGGAGGTTGCTCCAACAACATGTCATGTATACTCATCTTATTGTAGGTGTTGCTACATGATTGATCATTAGTGAAGAAATCTCATATCTCCTTATCATGTGATCATAATATTCTTGTCATTATTTTTTCTTGGTCATTTCATGGTGGGTTCAAACCTTTCCTAGTTGCAGTGTCTGCTAAATGGATGGTGTACTTCCTAGTAGTGTGTTTAGAAGCATGTCCCCTTTCATCACCCATCCATCATTTAGTCTAGGTATCACCCATTATGCTATCACATTTCCATTTTTCCTAGATAATTTTCATAGCAAACTCATATTCCATCATTTACCCTGTCATATATGCCACAGGACCTATATTCACCATTTTCCATGTAGTTTTCCAGCATAACTCTCATTTAACATATTTCAATAAAAAACATGTTTCCATGTGTGAATGTGCCAAAGTGGTTTGGGATATTTTGTTGCTAATTAGTTAGAACCCAAACATAAACTTGAAATGTCACATTATTGGCTGAATTTATTACATATATCTAAACCTTAATCAATGGGATTATTTCTGCAAAGTGGCTCAAGTAAAATCAAAGGGATTATTTTAGCCTTGCTCACACTCACATGTGCCACTTAGATGAGTCATTTACTTCATTCGACACACATATTGAGGAGTTTCTTGAGATTACACATCCTTTGAGGGTTAGTTATGCATGCAACCTCCCTTCATGTCCACTTCCACCTCATTAAATAGTTTTTTTATTCACATCTTCCAGACATGCTATTTTAGGTGGTGTGTTCCACTAGATAATCAATTTCATCTTTGAATTGGTTTCGTTCACATCTTGTTTTAACCTTAAAGAGGATATTTGACTTGGTAGTTAAGTATATTTACTATATTGAGGAGATTCTTCACACATTCCTAGATTTGGATGGAGTAGTCATCACATGGATAATAGTTTTGGATTGAGTAGTCATCACAGGGATACAATATATTTATTCTACAAACTTAGTCACTTGTTATTTTGAGAGAGGTCCACCTACCTTGGCTAATTGCTTTCTATTTGAAGACATTTCATTGTCAATTTTGACTTCTCTTGGATAGTGCACTTTTTTAAGGCCATTATTGCTATTTTGGATGGTCGTTACAACATTCTTGCACGACTCCCAAGGGCACACTTCTCTTAAGCCTCATTTTACTACTATTTAGTGGATTTCTCTCTTAGGCATGTGCCATAGGGTTTTTTACTTTGCAATAATCCTAAGTGGAATTTAATAGTAAATACCAAAGCAATGGACTAGGAACAACAAGATAAATTAAAAAACACGAACACAAATCAGTACACCAAGAAATTCAACAGAAAAAACTGAGCCATTTTATTAATGATGAGAATTGGGTAAATAAAATGAGTAGGAATGATAGAACCTCAACTTGCTATGCAAAACCCAGGTGAAATATCTTGAACCCAAATGAGGAAATGTGCACTACCTAAAAAATATTAATGTTGGCTTCCAATTGGAACTGAAGATTCTCCTTTGAATACTGCTCGGAATGCCCAGAAACTTTAGCCCACGACTCCTCTTCTAAAACCCACAAAAACCCGGAAATGGTTCGGGTTGATTATGGGTGATGAGAAATCCCTCCAATTGGTGCGAGTGGCTCTTTGGCTGGATATACACACCATTGGAAAACACTGCTACTAAAGTATCCCCAAATCCACCACTGAAGAAGTCTCCAAGCTACATTGTGGAATTATCTCCGGAATTCCAAATCCTTCCAGCCCTTGGCCCTTTGAATCTACTTCTCTTCTATACTTTTATCGACTCTACCAAGAAACCCCCACGCACTGCCAGAAATGAGTGAATTCAGCCCAAAAGAATGGCTCAACACTAGCCCTATAAAATGTCACCAAAAGTCTGACTCCAAGGAAGGAAATCCACTTGCAATTTTTCGGCTCACCCAAATCACTGTAGCTAGCCCAAATTTTGCTACTCGAACTACCGTTGCACCCCAGTAATACACACCACAAGAAATTTTGTTGCAAATATAGCTTTGTGGAAACCCAAGAATGGACTCCCCAAATTTCCAACTAGGGAGACACTCGAAGTTCTCCGAAGGTGGTGTGGAATTTGTTAATTTTCCATCAATTGTTCTATGTTGCAACTATTAATTCAACAATATCTAATAGCATCCAATTTAACAATTTCCACTTCTTCAATTAACCAATGACAATATAGCAATAGTAGCTATAACAATTATACAAATGCACAATGAAAGACCGCCAAGAGACAAAAGACACAATATTTTGTCAATGACCAGGGAAAAACCGCACAAGGGGAACCCTTTGCAATTCTTCTTCTATTGGATTGTCCTCAAATGTTCAAGAGAGAGAGTACATAATCCAAGAGTCAAAGTAAAGATTTAACTAGCCAATGTCCAATATCCAATATCCAATATCCAAGAATGAGAATATGTCAAGCAACTATCCAAATCAGTAAAAGAAGAGAGAGATGAAGTCAACAACAGTCAAAATTGATCCTTTTGCAAAGGTGTCCCCGCCAACAGTAGCAAGGTCAGCCCTAACCAGTCAACGATCAAGGGTCATAACAATCCTCTAGTAACTCATTCAAAGTCAGTCAAGCTCAGCCTCAAATGTTGGTCAAAGTTAGCGCAAAATAGTCCCAAAATAGCCAGTCAAACTCGGTCAAAGTTTGCACTTGCTTCTGCGGTCAACCCTGAAGTCAATGCTAGTCAACTTGCCCATATTTTCTCGATCTTTCTACCCTCAAAAGCGTCCTAGAGAAATAAAGACATTCCACCAAAAAATGCAATCAAAGATGGTCAACCGGTGGTTGGTCAACACCTAGAAAAAGTCATGCAATTCGGTCTAATCAGAAAATGATTTTTGTCCTTCACACATGTGAGAGATACCTTGCAATTCTGAGTTGTGCGAACCAATAGAATGACGAGAGAGAAGATATGCTGTGAGTTTATGAGGTGCCAAGTGAGGGCTCAACTTGTATTCATATGCCATCTTATCCTTGAGTTGTGTCATTTGAGCCAAGGCCGACCTTGAAATTTTGTATTTATGGGCTTGACCTCAAAAATTTTCTTTTCTTTATCCGAATTAAGTACTTCAAAAGTCAATTTTGGTCCTTTTGAAAAGAGGAATTCAATGCAATGGTTGGAATTTGTCACTGAGATTTGGAGGAATTTCAATTGAATCATTTGATCATCATATATATCTTGTCATTATGTCATGTACATCCCTGCTCATCTTTGCTCATCTCATGTTGAACATTCTCAAATCGAAAGAAGAAGAATGGCTACAGGGGAGCTCCAACTACCACCCCGTCTCTATCACAATTGGGGAGACTTTGCTATCACCCGGAATCATCAAAATCATCATCATCGGGGAGCATTGGCTACTAGTGAGGCAACAACATCCCACATTTCTTTGGTCATATTTTTGACCGCAACATGTGAGACTATATGATCACTCCATCGAGAATCAACCATTTCACCTGAGCCATCTCCTTATTGTAATTCGCTAGCTGATCTAGATTTGTAGGTACGACAACAACATTTTTTGTGTACTTTTCTAGCAAGAATGCCATCTTGGCCTTCCAGATACAATACTTCGATGCACCCTCTAATTTGTCTTCATCTCAGAGTCTTGTTGAAGCCATCACTACAAAAACTCGACCTTGGACGGAAATCTCCCTATTTCACTAGCTCGACTGCTAGCACTGCTACTCGCACTCATTCCTAGAGTGAGAAAATTTGCCTGCCGCTACTACCTACTACAACTGAAAATTTTTGATTTCTAAAACTAGAAACCCTCTGAGAGAAACTCCCTCTGTGTGTGAAATTTCTCTTCCTCTTCCACTCGAATCTACTCAATGATTCTGCTACGTTGCTATTCGTAATTAATTTTTGGCTCTACCTCTACTTATTGGAGCTCTACTCTGAGCAATTCAAACTTTTCCCGCCACTCTGCAACTGGAAATCAAACTTCTACTCTACTACTAGCACTACCTGGCTAGGCCTTTCACAGAACTTAGAGAAATTGTGTTGTTTCTCCCTTTGAACATCAATTTCTTCCTCTTCATCTTTGAGCTACTAATCTGATTAAAATCACTCTAATACCATGTGAAAATTCCCAATGTTGTCAGAGTTGTAGGAGGGGAAGTTATTAGGATTTTAAGGGTCACTTATAACATAGGCTTATTTTGGGCATGAAAAGTAGGTCCTATAAAGGAGTGAGCGCACTGCCCTCGCTTTACCTTCTTTAGGTAATTATCCATAGACTTCAATAATTTAGTAACTTATTCCAGGGTCATAGGCTCCTGACCAACATATGAATTTTATAGTCTCCTTTTCCCTTCTCCTTTTAGGGTCTTCAATTCTTTCAGGGAGATCATACCTAGTCTTTGAGCTACATCTGTAAGTCCCTCATATTCTTTTCTAGGTCTTCAACATCATTAAACATGGCATCTAGGTTATTTTACTTCCTTTATATTTTTGAAAACTTCACTTCAAAAGAAATAACATACACTACCATGGTAGTAGGCTCAGATGGCTTCACTACCTCAGGGTTATTGTGATAGAGCTTCAAAAACCTGTTTGTGAACTCTAATGTGCCTTCTCATTTTGGGTGTGGCTATGCAGTGGGTTTCTATCTTTTGAGTGTCATTTTGTCTTTGCATTCAGTGTCGAAAGTGACTAACGACATTGCCTGCCTAACTAACCGATGACTCTAACTTACTTACTTCAAAGGGCCTTTCTATTCATTTTTATAAGGTTTGAGTTAGGTTCCTACCTGTCTAGTCCAGTCTCAAAGGTTTGATCTTAAGGCTAGTGAAGTTAGGCATTTCTCTTAGATGCTCTTTGAAGGCTGAAGTTAAGCCAGGCGCTTCCAACTCTAAGCTTCTTAGTGAGCCAGGCGCTTCTCCCTTGCAATCTTTATTGGGTGGGCCATCCTTCTATGGGAGCCACTCTACCATGAAAGCTATGACTGGTGTGATGGAGAACACTCAGGTGAGAGTGTGCTCTTGGTTTGGAAAGTTGGACTTAAGTATCGTGGACTTGGATGATCATTCTATGGTGTCGGGGCAAGACTTTTCGAAGGTTGCACAAGCCATATGAATGGTGGACTAGGATATTCTCTTGTTTACAGTTGAAGGGAGAACCTTGTTGGTTCCGATGAATAGAAGGAGTTGCTTGGGGTATAGACCAAGGATGGCTTCTATGAATTTGTATCCAAAGGATCCAAATGTGAAGCATGTTGATGTGGAGAAAAGAGGACTTGGGAGTATGACTCAAACAACGAAGGAAGGGAAGTTAGTAGAATTCATTGCAAGAGCTAGAAGGAAATATGAAGGTGGAAAATCAATTTCACATATCTTGAGACACTTGATAGGAGCATCTTCTACCAAAGATCTTCACAATGGAGTTGCAGATGAAGGAAGTTCGAATACTTCTTCAGAGGCAGTGGTTGGGGAAGATTCCACAAGCATAGATATGACTGGCATAGTGGAGTTTTTCAAATATGCCATGGGCATATATGACTTTTAGTTGATGGAAGACAAGCTTAGGAAGCTTGGGTGTACACATGAGGAGGATGAGGTTGTGCACAAGTACTTGAACACACATCATCAATCTGATACATGGGTGGATGAGAGTTAGGGAGGAAACTTCCTGGCCCTCCTTTCTCGATAAACAACCTTGGAAATGGGTTGGTGCAGTGACCTTAACACTTAGGAGGGTTGCACCACCTTGACAAGGGGCCTTGGGGAAAGGATTATTTATTTGACAGGTTGATGATGTAGGAATGAATGCGACTGCATAGTAGCACATTGGCATTAGCATCATAAACAACACGTTGCAGATGGGATGGACATACCATGGACCTGAGCATGGCTTATTTTGGGCAGATTCTTAATTGAGTTGAGATTGTGGCAGGATGTTGAGAAACAATCGACGATGGAATGAAGAAGGTACATTATCATGAGTTGAGCATTATGGTTGGATTAACTACCCAAATAGTTTGATGACATGGGGGCATGCAGTGTGCTGAGTTTGTGTCAGATAGATATCTTGGTTTCGACTAAGGTGTTGTGTTAGCTGGAGTATTATGCAGAAATTCACATGATGGACGACACATGGTGGAGACAATCATATTACATATGTTGCAGGGATGTTTGCAATATATGGATTGATTGAAGTCATGGATCATGGATATTTCCTGTTTATGGAGACATAGACCGATGGTTTGTGTGACATTGGAGTGAAGGCGGGCAGTATGGGCATCTTGGGATGTTGGAGCTGGTAGCACTTTGCAATAGTGGTTGATTGATAGTCTTGGTGACGTTCCACCACCATTACGAAGTGAAGGAAAAAAACAATCTAATGTCAAAATAAAAAAGGATGGCAAATGATGGAAGTGCGGAGACAAGTATTATGCAGGACACAAATGTGCAACAAAAAAATTGTACAACTGTGAAGCTAAACAAGAAGAGGAATCCTCAAAAGACAACTCCGATGAAGAGGAAAATGAAGAAAATGCAAACCCTAGTCCAGAATCAGAAGATGAGATGCCATGAATTTCCATAGCAGCCATCACAGGGATAGCTTAGCCACATACATTGAAGCTTAAAGGTTACATCAAGAAGCAAAGCGTTATTATGATGGTGGACTCAGGAAGTACGCACAACTTTGTAGATGTCAATGTTGCAAAAAGATTGAACATCTTTGCTTACCCGGTAGCAGACTTAAAAGTTATGGTAGCAGATGGAAAGCAGATAGATGGAGTTGGCAAGTGCCATAAAGTTAAGTTGCAATTAAGCAACTATGCAATGGAGTCCAGTTTTTATACGGTTCCCCTAGGAGGAGTAGATGTTGTTTTAGGTGTACAATGGTTATGAACACTAGGCACTTATTCAGGAAATCACATAAAACAATTCATTAGATTCAAATGGGATGGATGGAAATATCAGTTGTTTGGGTTTTAGACACCTAGCCGAATGGTGGTATAATACCGCATACCACACGTCAGCTAAGATGACACCCTTCCAAGCCTTATATGGTTATGAGCCACCCAGGTGGAAGGACTTTGCACTCCTTGATTCCAGGGTACCAATAGTTAAAGACGACTTAGGAGAAAGTCAAAGAATCATCAACTTACTAAAAGAAAATCTAATCATGGCTTGAAATAGAATGAAACAACAAGCTGACCAACACTATTCTGAAAGAGAGTTTGAGGAGGGAGATTGGGTCTTTGTTAGACTCCAACCTTCTAAGCAACTATCGCTAAAACAACAAGGGAAGAATAAATTGTCACATAAATATTATGGACCATACCAGATAATTAAAAAGATAAGTAGTGTAGTTTATGGGTTAAAGTTACCAGATAACTGCCGAATCCATAATACCTTTCACATATCAAGTCTCAAAAAAGTATTAGGGGAAAATCAAATAGCACAAACAAAAATACTAGAGACTGATGAAGAAGGAAGAATAGTCCTTGAACCTGAAGGTATATTCGCTACCTGAGAAAAGGTTTTACGATCTAAGACAATAAAGGAATACCTCATCAAATGGAAGATGTTACCAGAGGAAGATTTGTCTTGGGAATTAGAACGTTTCGTGCATGAACACCCAGACCTACCTATGCTTTGAGGACAAAGCATCTTAAGGGAAAGGCAATGTTATGAACTTAAAATCATAACAATTAAATAAAATATTAAAATGTTATTTAAATAAATAAATTATTAATTATAATGAATTAATTAGCAAATAATTAGTTAAATGAAGAGACATCACTCCCCAAGGGACATGTCTCTCTAATCAGGCATGGCCAGTCAACTCCTATTTAAGGAGCACCACTTCAGCCTTGTAAACATAATTCAATTTTTACCAATATATATATAAACATATTACATTCAGAATCTTATATGATGTCTTATTATCAGTTTACAACAAATTAAACATTAATATTGCTAACGTGGTCGCTAGGATGGAGAATTGTCGAGATCAAAATGACTTGAGGTGGGGGAGGATGTAAGGCCGCAGGAGTCATTGTGCAATGCAGTGAGTCAGAAAAGGGCGCATGACAGGCAAGCGACAAGCTGGAGGTGTGACCGGCGAGTTGGGTGTGCCCACACGGTGCGACGAGTTGGTTGAATGGTGGAAAATGCGAAAGTCATCTTCAAAAAATGACTGTGTTGAGAAGTCGTGGTGAACTAATATGGTGGGCGGTCCAGTGTGTGAGTGCCCCACACCATGGCCGACGGTAAAAGATGGTGAAACGTTAATGATGGGTTGGCTTGGCCATAGGCCGAAGCCCCTACCATGGGCAAGCCATTGTATATATAATGCGGAGGAATGGTGGGTTAAGACATCAACAAAAGTTTCCAAGTGTTCATGTGAGCAAAGGGTGCAAGCTACTTAGAGAAGTCTGAAACTTGCTGAAGTGCAGGCGACGTATTAGGTCGAAGCATGAAGCCGCAGGAAAATAGGTTGCAAATTGGGCAAGTCGTTCGGGTGGCAGAATCGGCGGGTCGAGGCATAGGTCGTGTGGCAAAGCCATCGCAGTTTGGGTGCGGCTAAATGACGGGTGCACGAAGTGCAACGATCTGCCGAGCAGGCAGGAAAAGGCAAATAGGTTTGGTGCAAATTGGGTGAGCAGACACAAGGTGCATTGGGTTGGCCGCAGGTAGGCGCCAAGGGCGAGTTGGGCGAGTTCAGGTGGAAGGGCCCGAGCAAGCTGAATGGTGAGTCAGGTGTGCTTGTCAGGCGGGCTGAACGGACGAGTCGGGTGTGTGGGTCGGTTGGTTGGAATGAACGAAGGCGCAACGAGTTGGAGTGTTGGCGGTGTGAACATCGGGGGTGCACCCAAAGGCAAGTCGGGCACATGATGGCACGACGATTTGGAAAACGAGCGACCGCGTTCTGTGTGACAGACGAGTCAGCGGTTTGGCGCCGTAAGTTGGTGGAAACGGGAGCTACTCATAGTTTGCTGAGTAGGAAAGCAACAAAGTCCTTTGGGAAGGAAGCTAAAATGGGGAGAGAGTGGAGTTCTTTCAAAGTAGTAAACTCTACCATGAAAGCTGTGACTGGTGTGATGGAGAACAGTCAAGTGAGAGTGGGCTCTTGGTTTGGAAAGTTGGATTTAAGGATCATGGACTTGGATGATCATTCTATGGTGTTGAGGCAAGACTTTTTGGAGGTTTTACAAGCCATACCAATGGTGGACCGAGACATTCTCTTGTTTACAGCTGAAGGGAGAACCTTGTTGGTTCCGATGAATAGAAGGAGCTGCTTGGGGTATAGACCAAGGATGGATTCTTTGACTTTGTATCCAAAGGATTCTAATGTGAAGCATGTTGATGTGGAGCAAAGAGGACATGGGAGTATGACTTAAACAACGAAGGAAGGGAAGTTAGTAGACTTCGTTGCAAGAGCTATAAGGAAAGATGAAGGTGGAAAATAAATTTCACATATCTTGAGACACTTGACAGGAGCATCTTCTACCAAAGATCTTCACAATGGAGTTGCAGATGAAGGAAGTTCGAATACTTCTTTAGAGGTAGTGGTTGGGAAAGATTACACAGGCAGAGATCCGACTGGCATAGTGGAGTTTTGCAGATATGCCATGGGCATATATGACTTTCAGTTGATGGAAGACAAGCTTAGGAAGCTTGGGTGTACACATGAGGAGGTTGAGGCTGTGCACAAGTACTTGAAGACACAACATCAATCTGATACATGGGTGGATGAGAGTCAAGGAGGAAACTTCCTAGCCCTCCTTTCTCGATAGACAACCTTGGAAATGGGTTGGTGCAGTGACCTTAACACTTAGGAGGGTTGCACCAGCTTGACAAGGGGCCTTGGGGAAAGGCTTCTTTATTTGACAGGTTGATGATGCAGGAATGAATGTGACTGCATAGTAGCACATTGGCATTAGCATCATGGACAACATGTTGCAGATGGGATGGACATACCATGGACCTAAGCATGGCTTATTTTGGGCAGATTCTTGATTGAGTTGAGATTGTGGCAGGATACTGACAAACAAACGATGGTGGCATGAAGAAGGTACATTCTCATGAGTTGAGCATTATGGTTGGATTAGCTACCTAACTAGTTCGATGACATGGGGGCATGCAGTGCGTCGAGTTTATGTTAGTTAGATATCTTGGTTTCGACTAAGGTGTTGTGTTGGCTGGAGTATTATGCAAAAATTCACATGATGAATAACACATGGTGGAGAGAGTCGTATTTCATATGTTGTAGGGATGTTTGCAATATATGGACTGATTGAAGTCATGGATCAAGGAGATTTCCTGTTTCTGGAGATATAGACCGATGGTTTGTGTGACATTGGAGTGAAGGTAGGAAATATGGGCATCTTGGGATGTTGGAGTTGGTAGCACTTTGTGACAGTGGTTGATTGACAGTCTTGGTGACAGGTGGTTGCTGGGATGGATAATTGTCGAGGTCGAAAATGACTAGAGGTGGGGGAGGATGTAAGGCCCCGGGAGTCATTGTGTGATGTGGTGAGTCGACGAAGGGCACACGATGGGCGAGCGACGAGCTGGAGGTGTGACTGGTGAGTTGGGCGCGCCCGCACGGTGTGACGAGTTGGATGAATGGGGGAAAACACGAAAGTAATCTTCAAAAAATGACTAAGTGTTGAGAAGTCATGGTGAACTTATATGGTGGGCGGTCCTGTGTGTGTGTGCCCCACAACATGGTTGACGGTAAAAGATGGTGAAACGTTAAATGATGGGTTGGCTTGGCCATAGGCCAAAGCCCCTACCATGGGCAAGCCATGATATATATAACGCGAAGCAATGGTGGGTTGAGACATCAACGAAAGTTTCTAAGTGTTCATGCGAGCAAAGGGTGCGAGCTACTTGGAGAAGTCTGAAACTTGACGAAGTTTAGGCAGCATCTTAGGCCGAAGCACGGAGCCACAGGAAAACAGATCGTAGATTGGGCAAGTCATTCAGGTGGCAAAATCGGCGGGTCAAGGCACAGGTCGGGTGAGGGGTTGAGGTGAAGGTCGGGCGGTGGGTTAAATCGTAGGTTAGGTAGTGGGTTAAACACAGGTTGGGCTCGGGCTGAACGATGGGTGCACGAAGTGTGACGAGCTATCGAGTAGATAGGTAAAGGAAAACGGGTTTGCTGCAGACTGAGTGAACACACACAAGGTGTGTCGAGTAGGCCATGGGTTGGCACCAAGGTTGAGCTAGACAAGTTCGGGTGGAAGTGCCCGCGCGGGCTGAATGGCGAGTCGGGTGTGCGTGCCGGGCGGGTTGAACGGACGAGTCGGGTGTGCGGGTCGGTTGGTTGGAACGAACGCACGACGAGTTGGAGTGTTGGCAGTGTGAATGGCGAGGGCACGCCCAAATACGAGTTGGACGACCCGCAGGTCGGGCACATGGCGGCATGACAAGTTGGAAAACGAGTGAGGGTTTTTAGTGCAATGGACGAGTCAGCGGTTGGGCATGGTAAGTTGGTGGCAAAGGTGAGGTGAATTGTGGGTATGCGCTGGGCAAGCGACACGACCTGACAGTGTTGCATGGGCATCAAAACGACGGGCGCACGACGGTGAACGAAGTTTGGAACAAAGGAACGGTGAGGTGATCGGTGGGTGCCTCTGCCCGGTGAAAGTGTAGGCTACATGGTGGTGCAAGCCGAACTTGTATTTTTGCAGATTTGTAAAAATTGTGATTATCATTATTAGATGGGTCGCAGGCTTGATCATGAGCTGGGTGGGTGAGCAAAGGGTGTGAGCTACTTGGAGAAGTCTTAAACTTGGCGAAGTGTAGGTGACATCTTAGGTCATAGCACGGAGCTGTAGGGAAATAGGTCGTATATTGGGCGAGTCATTCGGGTGGCAGACCCAGCGGATCAAGGTGCAGGTCAGGCAGTGGGTTAAACCGCAGGTCGTGCGTTGGAGGCATCACAGGTTGGGCACAGGATGAACGAAAGGTGCACAAAGTGCGACGAGATGCCGAGCAGGTAGGCGAAGGAAAACAATTTTGCCACAGACTGGGTGAGCGCAAACGAGGTGCGTTGGGTAGGCCGCAGGTGGGCGCTAAGGGCGAGCTAGGCGAGTTCGGGCGGAAGTGCCTGGGCGGGTTGAACGACAAGTCAGGTATGCATGCCGGACAGGCTGAACAAATGAGTCGGGTGTGCGGGTTGGTTGGTTGGAAAGAAACAAGGCATGATGAGTTGGAGTGTTGGTGGTGTGAACGATGGGTCATGCCCAAAGACGAGTCGAGCGACACGTGGGTTGGGCACACGACGGCATGGCGAGTTGGAAAACAAGCAGAGGGCGTTCGATGCGACGGACGAGTCAGCGGTTGGGCGCGGTAAGTTGGTGGTGACGGTGAGGTGAACTGCGAGTGTGCACTGGGTGAGCGACGAGTTGGCTAAATGGTGGAACACGCGAAAGTCATCTTAGAAAAATGACTAAGTGTTGAGAAGTCGTGGTGAACTTATATGTTGGGTGGTCCCGTGTGTGGGTGCCCCACACCATGGCCGACGGTAAAAGATGGTGAAATGTTAAATGATGGGTCAGCTTGGTCATAGGCCGAAGCCCCTACCATGGGTGAGCCATCATATATATAACGCGGAGGAATGGTGGGTTAAGACATCAATAAAAGCTTCCAAGTGTTCATGCGAGCAAAGGGTGCGAGCAACTTGGAGAAGTCTGAAACTTGGCGAAGTGTAGGCGACGTCTTATCCCGAAGCACAAAGCCACAAGAAAATAGGTCGCAGATTGGGGCGAGTCATTCGGGTGCCAGAACCGGTAAGTCATGGAACAGGTCGAGTTGTGAGTTAAACCGCAGGTCGGGTGGCAGAGGCATCGCAGGTTGGACGCGGGCTGAACGACGGCTGCTTGAAGTGCGACAAGCTGCCGAGCAAGCAGGTGGAAGAAAACGAGTTTGTCGAAGACTAGTTGAGTGCACACGAGGTTTTTTAGGTAGGCCGTGGGCGGGTGCCAAGGGAAAGCTGGGCGAGTTCAGGTGGAAGTGCCTGGGAGGGCTGAACAGCGAGTCGGGTGTGCAAGCTGGGCGGGCTAAACGAACGAGTTGGTTGGAACGAACGAAGGCGTGACAAGTTGGAGTGTTGGCAGTGTGAATGGCGTGGGCGCGCCATCGTTCACACCGCTGTCCACAACTCGTTTACACTGGTGTGGAGTGTTGGCAGAAAGTATGGGCTGCATAGTAGTGCAGGGCGAACTTGTATATTTTGCAGATTTGTAAAAATTGTGATTATCATTATTATTCGGGTCGCAGGCTTAGCCGCTAGCTGGGCGGGCGAGAAAAGGGTGCAAGTAACTTGGAGAAGTCTAAAACTTGGTGAAGTGTAGGCGACGTCTTAGGCCGAAGCATGGAGCCGTAGGAAAATAGGTCGCAGATTGGGTGAGTCGTTCGGGTGGCAGAACTGGTGGGTCAAGGTGCAGGTCGGGCATCAGGTTAAACTGCAGGTCGGGCAGCGGAGGCATCGCAGGTTGGGTGCGGGCTGAATGACTAGTGCATAATGTACGACAAGCTACAGAGTGGGCAGGCGAAGGAAAACGGGTTTACCGCAGACCGGGTGAGCACACACGAGGTGCGTCGGGTAGGCTGCAGGCAGGTGCCAAGGCCGAGTTCGGGTGGAAGCGCTCGGGTGGGCTGAATGGCGAGTCAGGTGTGTGTGTCGGGTGGGTTGAACAACGAGTCGGGTGAGCGTGCCGGGTGGGCTGAATGGACGAGTCGGTTGGTTGGAACGAATGAAGGCACCACGAGATGGAGTGTTGGCAGTGGAAAACACGAAAGTCATCTTCAAAAAATGACTAAGTGTTGAGAAGTCGTGGTGAAATTATATGGTGGGCGGTCCCGTGTGTGGGCGCCCCACACCATGGCCAATGGTAAAATATGGTGAAATGTTAAATGATGGGTCAGCTTGACCATAGGCCAAAGCCCCTACCATGGGCGAGCCATTGTATATATAACGTGGAGGAATGGTGGGTTAAGACATCAACGAAAGTTTCCAAGTGTTCATGCGAGCAAAGGGTGTGAGCTACTTGGAGAAGTTTGAAACTTGGAAAAGTGCAGGCGACATCTTAGGCCGAAGCACAGAGCCATAGGAAAACAGGTCACAGATTGGGTGAGTTGTTCGGGTGGTAGAACCGATGGGTCAAGGTGCAGGTCGGGCAGTGGAGGCATCACAGGTTGGACACAGGATGAACGACGGGCAGAGGTTCGGGTGGTAGACTCGTCTATTTAGCCCACGCCAAACTTGCGATGCCTCCATCGCCGGACTTGCGGTTTAACCCATTGCCCGATTTGTGCCTCGACCTGCTGGTTTTGCCACCAGAATGACTCGCCCAATCTGCGACCTGTTTTCTTGTGGCTATGTGCTTCGGCCTAAGACACTGCCTGCAGTTTGCCAAGTTTTAGACTTCTCCAAGTAGCTCGCACCCTTTGCTCGCATGAACACTTGGAAACTTTCGTTGATGTCTCAACCCACCATTGCTTTGCGTTATATATATGATGGCTTGCCCATGGTAGGGGCTTCGGCCTATGGCCAAGTAGACCCATCATTTAGAGTTTCACCATATTTTACCATTAGCCATGGTGTGGGGCGCCCACACACGGGACCGCCCACCATATAATTTCACCATGACTTCTCAACACTTAGTCATTTTTTGAAGATGACTTTCACGTTTTCCACCATTCAGCCAACTCGTCGCATGCCCGGTGCACACCCATAGCTCACCTCACCGTCACCACCAACTTACCACACCCAACTGCTACTTTGTCTGCACCGAACGCCCTCGCCCGTTTTCCAACTCGTCGTACTACCATGTGCCTGAGTCGTTCACACCCAAACACTCCAACTCGTTGCGCCTTCGTTCATTCCACACCCAACCTATGATGCCTCCACTGCCTGACCTGCGGTTTAACCCGCCGCCCTACTTGTGCCTCGACCCGCTGGTTCTGCCACCCAAATGACTCACCCAATCTGCGACCTATTTTCCTATGGCCCCGTGCTTCAACCTAAGACGCCGCCTGCACTTCACCAAGTTTCAGACTTCCTCAAGTAGCTCGCACCCTTTGCTCGCATGAACACTTGGAAACTTTCGTTGATGTATTAACCCACCATTCATACGCGTTATATATACGATGGCTCGCCCATGGTAGGGGCTTCATCCTATGGCTAGGCCGACCCATCATTTAACGTTTCACCATCTTTTACCGTCAGCCATGGTGTGGGGTGCCCACACACGGGACCGCCCACCATATAAGTTCACCACGACTTCACAACACTTAGTCATTTTTTGAAGATGACTTTCGCATTTTCCATCGTCAACACTCCAACTCATCGTGCCTTCATTTGTTCCAACCAACTGGTCTGCACACTCAACTCGTCCATTCAACCCCCCTGGCATGCACACCTGACTCGCCGTTTAGCCCACTTGGGCACTTCCACCCAAACTCGCCATTCAGCCCGCCTGGGTGCTTCCACCTGAACTCACCCATTTAACCCTTGGCACTCACTTGCGGCCTACCTTACGCACCTCGTGTGCGCTCTCCCGGTCTGCAGCACACCTGTTTGCCTTCACCTACCTGCTCGACAGCTCGTCGCACTTCGTGTGCCTGTCGTTCAACCCATGCCGAACTTGTGATGCCTTCGCCACCTGACCTGCGATTTAACCTGCTGCCCGACCTGCGCCTCGACCCGCCGGTTCTGCCACCGGAATGACTCGCCCAATCTGCGGCGTAATTTCCTTCGGCTCCATGCTTCGGCCTAAGACGTTGCCTACACTTCACCAAGTTTCAGACCTCTCCAAGTAGCTCGCACCCTTTGTACGTTCACCCAACTCACAGCCAAGCTTGCAACCTGACTCCCATTCAAATTGTTGTGACTTGAACGTGTCAACCCGCCCTACGACTCCACGCTGCCTGCGGCCACCCAAAACGCTCTCTGGTTCTGCGACTAAGTGCTTCGGTCGTGAGCTTTACCTGTACCTCGCCAAGATTTCAGAACTCCCAAGTGAGCTTGCACCCTTGCTCGCTAAGACACTTGGAAACTTCTTGCTTGATTGTTATGCCTTATCCACTATTCCTCCACGTTTATATATATGATGGCTGCCCATGTTAGGGGCTTCGGCCTATGACCAAGCCTACCCACACATATGTAGTTTCATCATATTTTTACCATCAGCCATGGTGTGGGCGCCCACACACGGGACCGCCCACCATATAAGTTCACCACGACTTCTCAACACTTAGTCATTTTTTGAAGATGACTTTCATGTTTTCCATTGTTCAGCCAACTTGTCGCACAGTGTGGGCGCGCCCAACTCGTTGGTCACACCTCTAGCTTGTTGCTCACCCATCGTGCTCCCTTTGCCGACTCACCGCATTGCACAATGACTCCCGGGGCCTTACATCCTCCCACACCTCAAGTCAGTGTCGTCTGTGACAATTCTCCATCCCAAAAACCATCCGTCGCCAAGACAATCATCGACACAAACTGTGTATATGGGTAATCCAGATGTGTCCACCACTCGACCTGCATCATGCCATAGATATTTCACTGCTCTACAAGGAATCATGTGCTAGTACCCCTCATGTCGATGATTAGTTGGGTAGCTAATCCAACCATGCATCGCATCCACAAGAACTCATGCCCCTACATCATCATGACTATCCACTGCATGCTACCTGTCAATCTGTGTCATCTCACCCTTAGATGCCTGCTCAAAATGTTGGAGACTCACTGCCATAAGCAACTAACAATGATCTTCATTGCCATGATAGTCTAAGAAGATGAGGAGGGAGCAGAGCCTAAAGGCTCTCCCTCACTGATCAACTCAATCCACCTATCCAGATCCTCCACTTCTAATCTCTACAAGTATGCCTCCTGATACTCCGTCTGAAAATTCGGCCTCACATACTCTTCGTCATCATCATCCTCCACTGCCTCCAGCCTCCTAGATAGATCCAAGATGCTATCTGACAATGTCCCGATAACTTGTGACCACTCCATAAGGTTTGCCTCTGCAACATACAACCGCTTATAGACCTCTTCATCTTGTTTCCCATTCTCCATATTCATCGCTGTCAGTTTACATTCGGGCTTAGTTACTCCAATGGTCAAAACATCGATAGGTACATCCTCTCATCTATCTTAAATGTATAGTTTCTTCAAATTCGGAACAACCATCGCTTCAAATTGCTTCATAAAGTCCATGCCCAATACAACCTCATAGTCACTATTTGCACTATAGTGAAGTCGATTCTCCCAACCCATTCACCAAGTGTCACATCCACCTTTTCAGCTACACCGATCATAGAATCTGGAGGAGAATTCACTGCCTTCATTTGTGCCTATACCAGTACAACTTTCAGTCCAATGCTTATCATAGTATCCTTGCTCATAAAGTTGTGAGTTGCCCCACTATCGACCATAGTGAGTACAACAACACTCCCAAATTTCATTTTGACATACTCCAATCTATTTCTTTCTAGGTCTCTCCTTGAGACAACTTCCGTAGCCACTGCAGCTCCCAAAATATGCATAACTCCTACAAAAAATTCTTCTTTCTTCTTCGTAGTGGCTTGTGCCAAGGCAGCCTTCGACTTATCATACAATCTTGAAGTCTCCTCTTCCGTAGGTGTCTCTTTCGGTTTGTCATTCCTTTTCTTCTTCTCATCAGAACCCTCATCATAGTGTTCTACCAAACGATCCACAACAGCAAATGCCTCCTTAAGTGTCTTTATCTTTTGCCTCTTCACTTCATTCCGTGCCCAAGGTTTCAACCCTATGATAAAGTTGAACACCTTGAGCCTTTTCGCCATGTCTAGAAGTTCCAAAACTGCACTTGAGAACTCTCACTGATATGCCTGCAGACTTCCCATTTGCTTTATGTATTTTATCTTCATCCTTGCATCCCATGTTTTGTCTTGTGGACTAAAATGGGTTTGCAAATTCTTCTTCATGTCATCCCATGAAGTTATGTCTTCAGCATTTCCATTGGCAATCTCATCCATCCTCCTTTGCCACCACATCTTAACATCTTTCGCCAAGAATTGAGCAGCTACCTTCACTTTGGCTTCCTCATTGGACATCCCCAAGTGCTCCAAGTATTGCTCCATATCCCATAGAAATTTACCAAGAGTTTTTGCACTCCTTGTACCGTCATAAGAATCCGGCTCCTTGACTTTCACATGAGCCACACCTCCACCTAAGTTGTGTCCAAAAACCCTCTTCAAAACCGCGATCTCATTCCAAGCATCATCAAGAGATTGCTGCAATTTCAAGATTTCAACCAAACCTTGATCTCTTGCTTCACCAATATTCTTGACTTCTTCTTCTGTTTGTGCATACTACCATTAAATATACTCGTATCGAATCTTGAGGTCCTCAAGCTCCCCTTTCACCTTCGCATAACCTTCCTGAACTTGTATGTTCTCTCCCTTCACGAAGCCATGTCAGAAGCAAATTCCTCCATACGATCCAATACCCTGTCAAAGAAAGCTTCACCTGCATCCTTGCTAGATTTACCTGTCACAATGTGAGGTTCCTCAATCATTTCTACCATTTGACTTCTTTGTTATCTTGTATAGACCATCCACCAAAGTCACCTGCAAACTTGAACCACTTGCCAAGTCTTAGAACTTCTTTGCCTCGTATCAGTGGTGTGGGAGATATGGTTTTTCCAAGGATTAACAGCGATTAGTTTCAGCCACCTAAGGGGACTGCGAGATCTTTGACAAGGAAGTATGAGGGGCCATTTCAGGTGAAGAAGCGAGTGGGGGAAGTTGCCTATGAGTTGGAGCTTCTGCGCCACATGCTTGCAAAACATCCTATTTTACATATAAATCAACTGAAGAAGTGTCGAATTGATGCAGAACATATAGAAATGGTGGAGCCACTGAGGGGACCAGCGATGATTGTTGACAGACAAAACCTTGTTTTGGAGAAGATCTTGAATCTTCGAACGACGAGACTTGGGAGTAACATGAGACGGGAATGTCTCATTGGATGGAAGGATGCACCGGAGGAGGATAGTTGGGAAACGCAGGAGTCACTGTGGAGATGGAAGAAAAAGATTACAAAGTACGATAGGAAGCTACGGAGGATAGTCGGATTGCCGAGGACAACAATGACTTTAGGTGGGGGAGAATGTAACGCCCATGAGTCATTGGTGCAGATTGGCGAGTCGGGCACGTTTAACCGACGAGTTGGTAAGAGTTGGCAAGGGCACATGATGGGCAAGCAGAAAGATGAGCGGTTAGAACGGCAAGTCGTGGGCGTGCCCGAACTGAGTGATGAGCTGACCAAACGAGTTGGGGTGTGACACACAAGTCATTGTCAAAAATGACTAATTTTTGGAACTTCAGCGAAACCTATCATGAAGTGTAACACTTCCTTCGGTAAGCCTGGTTTGTATTCTGCGGGCTTTGGTGATTCAGAATTACAGGTGAAGTGGTACAAGTTGATCATTGTGACATCTATGTATTGAGTAATTGTATGTCTAAGATGCCTGGGCGGGCTGAACAACGTGTCAGGTGCACGTGCTGGGCGAGCTGAATGGACGAGTCGGATGTGCAGGTTGGTTGGTTGGAATGAATGAATGTGCGAAGAGTTGGAGTGTTGGTGGTGTGAACGATGAGGGCGTGCCCAAAGACAAGTCGAACGACCCGCGGGTCGGGCACATGGCCGCACGACGAGTTGGCAAACGAGTGAGGGTGTTCGGTGCGATGGATGAGTCAGCGATTGGGAGCGGTAAGTTGGTGGCGATGGTGAGGTGAGCAGTGGGTGTGCGCTAGGTAGGCGACCCGACCCAATAGTACTGCACGGGCATCCGAAAAACAGGTGCATGATAGTGAACGAAGTTCGGAACAAAGGAATGTGGAGGTGACCGGTGGGTGCCTCTGCCCGGTGAAAGTGTAGGCTACATGGTGGTGCAAGCCGAACTTTTATGTTTTGCAGATTTGTAAAAATTGTGATTATCATTATTACATGGGTCATAGGCTTGACCATGAGCTAGGCAGGTGAGCAAAGGGTGCGAGCTACTTGGAGAAGTCTGAAACTTGGTGAAGTGCAGGTGGCATCTTAGGTCGTAGCACGGAGCTGCAGGGAAATAGGTCACAGATTGGGCGAGTCATTCAAGTGGTAGAATCGGTGGGTGAAGGGGCAGGTCGGGCAGTGGACGCATCGCAGGTTGGGCGTGAGCTGAACAACTGGTGCACGAAGTGCGATGAGCTATCGAGCAGGCAGGCGAAGGCAAACGGTTTTGCCACAGACCGGGTGAGCACACACGAGGTGCGTTGGGTAGGCTGCGGGCGGGCGCCAAGGGCGAGTTGGGCGAGTTTGGGTGGAAGCGCCCAGGGGGGTTGAGCGGCGAGTCAGGTGTGCATGCCGGGCAGGCTGAAAGGATGAGTCGAGTGTGCGGGTCGGTTGGTTGGAAAGAAAGAAGGCGTGACGAGTTGGAGTGTTGGCGGTGTAAACGACAGGGGCGGGCCCAAAGACGAGTCGGGCGACCCACGGGTCGGGTACACGATGACACGACGAGTTGGAAAATAAGTGAGGGTGTTCAGTGCAACAGACGAGTCAGTGGTTGGGGGCGGTAAGTTGGTGGTGATGGTGAGGTGAGCTGCGGGTGTGCGCCGGGTGGGAAACGAGTTAGCTATATGGTGGAACATGCAAAAGTCATCTTAGAAAAATGACTAAGTGTTGAGAAGTTGTGGTGAACTTATATGTTGGGTGGTCCCATGTGTGGGCGCCCCACATCATGGCCGACGGTAAAAGATGGTGAAACGTTAAATGATGGGTTGGCTTGGCCATAGGCCGAAGCCCCTACCATGGGTGAGGCATTATATATATAACGAGAAGGAATGGTGGGTTAAGACATCAACAAAAGCTTCCAAGTGTTCATGTGAGCAAAGGGTGCGAGCTACTTGGAGAAGTCTAAAACTTGGCGAAGTGTAGGCGACATCTTAGGCCGAAGCATAGAGCCGCAAGAAAATAGGCCGCAGATTGGGTGAGTCGTTCGGGTGTAAAAACTAGCGAGTCATGGCGCAAGTCGGGCAGCGGGTTAAACCGCAGGTTGGGTGGCAGAGGCATCGCAGGTTGGGCGTGGGCTAAACGACGGGCGCTTTAAGTGTGACAAGCTGTCGAGCAGGCAGGTGGAGGCAAATGGGTTTGCCGCAGACTGGGTGAGCCCACATGAGGTGCATCGGGTAGGCCACGGGCGGGCACCAAGGGCGAGTTTGGGTGGAAGCGCCTTGGCGAGTTCGGGTGGAAGTGCCTTGGCAAGTTCGGGTGGAAGCGCCAGGGCGGGTTGGAAGGCAAGTCGGGCGTGCATGCTGGGTGGACTGAACGGACATTTCAGGTGTGCGGGTTAGTTGGTTGGAATGAACGAAGGCGTAATGAGTTGGAGTGTTGGTGGTGTGAATGGCGGGGGCGCGCCCTCGTTCACATAGCCGTTCACACCTCGTACACACCTCATTCACACTGGTGTGGAGTGTTGGCAGAAAGTGTAGGCTGCACAGTAGTGTAGGCCGAACTTGTATATTTTGCAGATTTGTAAAAATTGTGATTATCGTTATTATTTGGGTCACAGGCTTGGCCGCTAGCTGGACGGGCAAGCAACTTGGAGAAGTACGAAACTTGGCGAAGTGTAGGTGACGTCTTAGGCCGAAGCACGGAACCGCAGGAAAACAGGTCGTAGATTGGGGGAGTCGTTCGGGTGGCAGAACTGGCGGGTCGAGGCGCAGGTCAGGCATCAGGTTAAACACAGGTCGGGCGGCAGAGGCATCACAAGTAGGGCGTGGGCTGAACGATGGGCGCACAAAGTGCGATGAGCTACCGAGTGGGAAGGCGAAGGCAAACGGGTTTACCACAGACTGGGTGAGTGCACATGAGATGCGTCGGGTAGGCCACGGGCGGGCACCAAAGGCAAGCTTGGCGAGTTCGGGTGGAAGCGTCCAGGTGGGCTGAACGTCGAGTCAGGTGTGTGTGTCAGGTGGGCTGAACAGCGAGTCGGGCGTGTGTGCTGGGCGGGATGAACGGAAGAGTTGGTTGGTTGGATCGAACGAAGGCACGACGAGTTGGAGTGTTGGCGGTGGAAAACGCGAAAGTCATCTTCAAAAATGACTAAGTGTTGAGAAGTCGTGGTGAACTTATATGGTGGGCGGTCTCATGTGTCGGTGCCCCACACCATGGCCGATGGTAAAAGGTGGTGAAACGTTAAATGATGGGTCGGATTGGCCATAGGTCGAAGCCCCTACCATGGGCGAGCCATTGTATATATAACGTGGAGAAATGGTGGGTTAAGACATCAATGAAAGTTTCCAAGTGTTCATGTGACCAAAGGGTGTGAGCTACTTGGAGAAGTTTGAAACTTGGTGAAGTGCAGGTGGCGTCTTAGGCCGAAGCACAGAGCCATAGGAAAATAGGTCATAGATTGGGTGAGTTATTTGGGTGGCAGAACCGATGGGTCGAGGTGCAGGTCAGGCGGTAGAGGCATCGTAGGTTGGGCGTGGACTGAATGACGTGCGAAGGTTTGGGTGGTAGACTCGTTCATTTAGCCCATGCCCAACTTGCGATGCCTTCGTAGCCCGACCCACGGTTTAACCTGTCGCCCAACCTGCACCTCGACCCGCTGGTTCTGCCACCAGAACGACTCACCCAATTTGTGACCTATTTTCCTGTGGCTCCATGCTTCGGCCTAAGATGCCGCTTGCACTTCGCCAAGTTTTAGACTTCTCCGAGTAGCTCGCACCCTTTGCTCGCATGAACACTTGGAAAATTTTGTTGATGTCTTAACCCACCATTCCTTTGCATTATATATATAATGGCTCACCCATGGTAGGAGCTTCGGCCTATGGCCAAGCAGACCCATCATTTAACGCTTCACGTCTTTTACTATTGGCCATGGTGTGGGGCGCCCACACACTGGACCGCCAACCATATAGGTTCACCATGACTTCTCAACACTTAGTCATTCTTTGAAGATGACTTTCGAGTTTTCCACTGTTCAGCCAAGTCGTCGCACGCCCGGTGCACACCCGCAGCTCACCTCATAGTTGCCACCAACTTACCGCGTCCAACCGCTGACTCGTCTATCGCACTGAATGCCCTCGCTCGTTTGCCAACTCGTTGTGTCATCGTGTGCCTAACTCGCGGGTCACTCGACTCGCCTTTGGGTGTGCCCCCGCCGTTCACACCCCAACACTCTAACTCGTCGCGCCTTTGTTCATTCCACTCCCAACCTGCAATGCCTCCGCCGCCTGACCTGCACCTCGACCCACCAGTTCTACCACCCAAATGACTCGCCCAATCTGTGACCAACTTACCGGGCCCAACAGCTGACTTGTCCGTCGCATCGAATGCCCTCGCTAGTTTTCCAACTCGTCGTGCCGCCATGTGCCCAACCCGCGGGTCGTGTGAATCACCTTTGGGCACACTCCTGCCGTTCACACCCCAACACTCCAACTCGTCACACCTTCGTTCGTTCCATGCCCAACCTGCGATGCCTCTACCGTCCGACCTGCGCTTCGACCCGCCGGTTCTGCCACCCAAACAACTCGCCCAATCTGTGACCTATTTTCCTGTGGCTCCATGCTTTAGCCTAAGACGCCGCCTGCACTTCGTCAAGTTTCAAATTTATCCAAGTAGCTCACACCCTTTGCTCGCATGAACACTTGGAAACTTTCATTGATGTCTTAGCCCACCATTTTGCCACGTTATATATACGATGGCTCGCCCATGTTAGGGGCTTCGGTCTATGGCCAAGTTGACCCATCATTTGACATTTCACCATCTTTTACCATCAGCCATGGTGTGGGGCACCCACACACGGGACCACCCACCATATAAGTTCACCACGACTTCTCAACACTTACTCATTTTTTGAAGATGACTTTCGCATTTTCCACCACTAACACTCCAACTTGTCGCGCCTTTGTTCGTTCCAACCAACTGACCCACACACCCGACTCATCCATTTAGCCCCCCTGACATGCACACCCGACTCGCCGTTCAGCCTGCTCAGGCGCTTCCACCCGAACTCACCCAACTCACCCTTGGCACTCGCTTGTGGCCTACCCGACGCACCTCGTGTGCGCTCACCCGGTTTGTGAAACACCTGTTTTCCTTCACCTACCCTCTTGAAAACTCGTCGCACTTCGTGCGCCTGTTGTTTAGCCCGCGCCCAACCTGTGATGCCTTCGCCACCTGACCTGTGATTTAACCCACCACCCAACCTATGTCTCGACTCGCCGATTCTGCCACCCGAACGACTCGCCCAATCTACAACCTGTTTTCCTGTGGCTCCATGCTTCAGCCTAAGATGTTGTCTGCACTTCCCCATGTTTCAAACTTCTCGAAGTAGCTCGCACCCTTTGTATGCCCGCCCAGCTCGTGGCCAAGGCTGCGACCCAACTCCCATTCAACTCGTTGCGACTTGAACGTGTTGATCCGTCCTATGGCTCCACGCTACTTGTGGCCACCCAAAATGCTCTCCGGTTTTGCAGTTAAGTTCTTCAGCCGTGAGCTCTGCCTACACCTCACCAAGATTTCAGAACTCCCAAGTGAGCTTGCACCCTTGCTCGTCAAGACACTTGGAAACTTCTTACTTGATTGTTGATGCCTTATCCACCATTACTCCACGTTTATATATACGATGGCTACCCATGGTAGGGGGGGCTTCGTCCTATGGCCAAGCCGACCCACACATATGTTGTTTCATCATATTTTTACCGTCGACCATGGTGTGGGGTGCCCACACACGGGACCACCCACCATATAAATTCACCATGACTTCTCAACACTTATTCATTTTTTGAAGATGACTTTCGCGTTATCCACCATTCAGCCAAGTCGTCGCACAGTGCGGGCGCGCCCAACTCGGCGGTCACACCTCCAGCTTGTTTCTTGCCCGTCATGCACACTTTTCCGACTCAGCGCATTGCACAATGACTCCCGGGGCCTTACATCCTCCCCCACCTCAAGTCATTGTCATCTGCGACAATTCTCCATCCCAGCAACCATCCGTCGCCAAGATAATCATCCACAAAAACTATGTATATGGATAATCCAGATGTGTCCACCACTCGACTTGCCTCATGCCATAGATATGCCACTACTCTACAAGGAATCATGAGCTGGTACCCCTCATGTCGGTGATTAGTTGGGTAGCTAATCCAATCATGCATCACCTCCACAAGAGCTCATGTCCCTACATCATCATGACTGTCCATAGCATGCTACCTATCAATCTGTGTCATCTCACCCTTAGATGCCTACTCAAAATGTTGGAGACTCACTGCCATGCGCAACTAACAATGAGCCTCATTTCCATGATAGTCTAAGAATATGGGGAGGGAGCAGAGCCTGAGGGCTCTCCCTCACTGATCAACTCAATCCACCTATCCGGATCCTCCACTTCTAATATCTACAAGTATGCCTCCCGATCCCTTGTCTGAACATTTTGCCTCACATACTCTTCGTCATCATCATCCTCCACTGCCTCCAGCCTCCTAGATAGATCTAAGATGCTATCCGACAATGTCTTGATAAGCTTTGACTGCTCCATAAGCTTTGCCTCTGCAAAAGACAACCGCTTATAGACCTCTTCATCTCGTTTCCCATTCTCCATATTCATCACTGCCAGTTTACATTCGGACTTAGTACTCCTATGGTCGGAACACCGATACGTACATCCTCTCATCTGTCTTAAATGTACAGTTTCTTCAAATTGGGAACAACCATTGCTTCAAATTGCTTCATAAACTCCATGCCCAATACAACCTCATAGTCATCTATCCACACTATAATGAAGTCAAATATCCCAGCCCATTCACCAAGTGTCACATCCACCTTTTCAGCTACACCGATCACAGAATCTGGAGGAGAATTCACTGCCTTCATTTGTGCCTGTACCGGTACAAATTTCAGTCCAATCCTTCTCGCAGTATCCTTGCTCATAAAGTTGTGAGTGGCCCCACTATCAACCATAGTGAGTACAAAAACATTCCCAACTTTCATTTCAACATTTTCCAATCTATTTCTTTCCAGGTCTCTCCTTAAGAGAGCTTCCGTAGCCACTGCAGCTCCCAAAATCTGCATAACTCCTACAAAAGTTTCTTCTTCCTTCTTCGTATTGGCTTGTGCCAAGGCAACCACTTTTGGTCTTGAAGGAAAAGACTTCACCATATGTGGTTCCTCATAAATCCAACACTTCAACGATTTCTTCGCCTTCGACTTATCATACGATCTCGAAGTCTCCTCTTTCATAGGTTTCTCTTTCAGTTTGTCATTCCTTTTCTTCTTCTCATCAGAACCCTCATCATAGTGTTCTACCAAATGATCCACAACAACAAATGCATCCTCAAGTGTCTTTATCTTTTGCCTCTTCACTTCATTCCACACCCAAGGTTTCAGCGTTATGATAAAGTTGAACACCTTGAGCCTTCCAGCCATGTTTGGAAGTTCCAAAACTACACTTGAGAACTCTCACTGATATGCCTGTAGACTTCCTATTTGCTTTATGTATTTTATCTTCATCCTTGCATCCCAGGTTTCATCTTGTGGACTAAAATGGGTTTGCAAAGCCTTCTTCATGTCATCCCATGAAGTTATGTCTTCAGCATTTCCATTGGCATTCTCATCCATCCTCCTTCGCCACCACATCTTAACATCTTTCGTCAAGAATTGAGCAGCTACCTTCACTTTGGCTTCCTCATTGGACATCCCCAAGTACTCCAAGTACTGCTCCATATCCCATAGAATGTTACCAAGAGTTTTCACACTCCTTGTTCTGTCATAAGAATCCGGCTCCTTAACTTTCACATGAGCCACACCTCCATCTGAGTTGTGTCCAACAACCCTCTTCAAAACCTTGATCTCATTCTGAGCATTGTCAAGAGCTTGTTGCAATTTCAAGATTTCAGCCAAACCTTGATCTCTTTCTTCACCAATCTTCTTGACTTCTTCTTCCATTTGTGCATACTGCCATTCAGTATACTCGTATCTAATCTTGAGGTCTTCAAGCTCCCCTTTCACCTTCGCATAGCCTTCCTGAACTTGTATGTTCTCGGCCTTCATCGAAGCCATGTCAGAAGCAAATTCCTCCGTACGATCCAATACCTTGTCAAAGAAAGCTTCTCTTGCATCCTTGCTAGATTCACCTATCACAACGTGAGGTTCCTCCATCATTTTTTCCATTTGCCTTCTTTGTGATCTTGTATAGACCATCCACCAAAGTCACCTGCAAACCTGAACCACCTGCCAAGTCTTCAGACTTCTTTACCTCGTATCAGTGGTGTGGAAGATATGGTTTTTCTTAGGATTACCGGAGATCCGTTTCAGCCACCTAAGGGGACTGTGAGATCTTTGACAAGGAAGTATGAGGGGCCATTTCGGGTGAAGAAGTGAGTAGGGGAAGTTGCCTATGAGTTGGAGCTTTCATGCCGCATGCATGAAAAACATCATATTTTCCATATCAGTCAACTAAAGAAGTGTCGACTTGATGCAGAACATCTATACAAGGTGGAGCCACCGAGGGGACCAACCATGATTGTTGTCAGACCAAACCTTGTTTTGGAGAAGATCTTGGATCTTTGAACGACAAGACTTGGGAGTAACATGAGATGGGAATTCCTCATTATATGGAAGGATGCATCGGAGGAGGATAGCTGGGAAACGGAGGACTCATTATGGAGATGGAAGAAAAATATTACGAAGTACAACATGAAGCTACGGAGGAAAGCCAGATTGCCGAGGATGACAATGACTTTAGGTGGGGGAGAATGTAACCCCCATGAGTCATTGGTGCAGACTGGCGAGTCGGGAGCGTCCACTGGGCAGGTTTAACCGAGGAGTTGGTGGGAGTCGACGAGGGCGCATGAAGGGCGAGCGACAAGCTGGGAGGTTAGAACGACGAGCCGTGGGCGTGCCCGAACAGAGCGATGAGCTGATCAAATGAGATGGGGTGCGACACACGAGTCATTGTGAAAAATGACTAAGTGTTGGAACTTCAACGAAACCTGTCACGAAGTGTAACACTTCCTTCGGTAAGCTTGGTTCGTATTTTGCGGGCTTTAGTGATTCAAAATTACAGGTGAAGTGGTACAAGCTGATCATTGTGACATCTATGTACTGAATACTTGTATGTCTAGATGTTTCTATTTCAATTTCTAATGTGGTAATGGAGATAAAAATATAATAAGAAATAGAAATGGAAATATAAATTTGAAATTGAAATTTACATTGAATAGAATATAAACACAAATTAACATGTACATGTAGGCAATGTCATAGAAATTGACATGTACGTTAAAATCAATGCCTTAGATTTTGAATAGAACTGAAATAGTATGAGAAAATGGGATTTTGCAGTAACCTATACAAGGAGAAATATAAAGAGTAAATTTTTTACTAAAACCAATTATGTAAAAAGAGAGTTAACAAGTAGTCAAAGAGCACACATGTCGAAAACGATCATTGAAATTAGGTTGTTAACATTGAATGAAAACATAAATAGATATTTGACATTTGCACTGAAATCGATGATATACAAAGTTAGTTAATAAGTAGACATGTTAAGATTCCATGACTTATTTTCATAGTCCTTTAAATAAGTTGCAGTAATCCATAAAAGGAGTAATTTACAAAATTATATCCTTCTATTTTAATTTATAAAGTGTAAATGGAGATAGAAATAAAATTAAAAGTAGAAAGTGAAATTGATATTGAATAAAAGTAGAAATAAAAATAAAAATTGCAATGTACATGCAATCAATGTGTTAAAATTTCACACCTACATTGAAATCAATGCGCTAGAAATTGAACGAAATTGAAATAGAATTAGAACTGAGCTGTACACTAAAATCAATGTGTTTGAAAATCACATGAACTTTAAAATAAGCTCATTAAAAATTGAGATGTCCAAATAAATAAGTGCGATAAAAATTGAAGGTGACATTGAAGAGAAATTGAAATTGACGCTTTTACTGAAACCAATTATGTAAAAAGAGAGCTAACAAGTAGTGAAATAACACACATGTCAGAAAACGATCTTTGAAAAATAGGTCGTTATGGTGGCCTCGCACCTCAGAACCATTGGACAAATTCCGTAGTTGACATGTAGATTTTTTCCACTCGTTAACTCAATCAATCAGGTAACTTGTGATCATCTATGTACTGAGTAATTGTATGTCTAGATGTTTCTATTTCAATTTCTAATGTGGTAATGGAGATAGAAATAAAATAAGAAATAGAATTGGATATAGAAATTTGAAATTGACATTGACATTGAATAGAATATAAATACAAATTAACATGTACATGTAGGCAATGTCATAGAAATTGACATGCACGTTAAAATCAATGCCTTATATTTTGAATAGAACTGAAATAGTATGAGAAAATGGGATTTTTCAGTAACCTATACGAGGATAAATTTACATAGTAAAAAATTTACTAAAACCAATTACGTAAAAAGAGAGTTAACAAGTAGTCAAATAGCACACATGTCAAAAAAACGATCATTGAAAACTAGGTTGTTAACACTGAATGAAAACATAAATAGATATTTGATATTTGCACTAAAATAGATGATATACAAAGTTAGCTAATGAGTAGACATGTTAAGATTCATGACTTATTTTCATAGTCCTTTAAATAAGTTGTAGTAATCTATAAAAGGAGTAATTTACAAAATTATATCCTTCTATTTTAATTTATAGTGTACATGGAGATAGAAATAAAATTAAAAGTAGAAAGCGAAATTGATATTGAATAGAAGTAGAAATAAAAATAGAAATTGCAATGTACATGAAATCAATGTGTTAAAATTTCACACTTACATTAAAATCAATGAGCTAGAAATTGAACAAAATTGAAATAGAATTAGAACTGAGATGTACACTAAAATCAATGTGTTTGAAAATCACATGAACTTTAAAATAAGCTCATTAAAAATTGAGATGTCCAAATAAATCAATGCGATAAAAATTGAAGGTGACATTGAAGAGAAATTGAAATCGACTCTTTTACTAAAACCAATTATGTAAAACGAGAGCTAACAAGTAGTCAAATAGCACACATGTCATAAAACGATCATTGAAAACTATGTCGTTATGGTGACCTCGCACCTTGGAACCAATTGACAAATTCTGTAGTTGACATGTAGATTTTTTCCACTCGTTAACTCAATCAATTAGATAACTTCTGATCATCTATGTACTGAGTAATTGTATGTCTAGATGTTTCTATTCCAATTTTGAACGTGGTAATGGAGATAGAAATAAAATAAGAAATAGAAATGGATATAGAAATTTGAAATTGATATTGGCATTGAATAGAATATAAATACAAATTAACATGTACATGTAGGCAATGTCATAGAAATTGACATGTACGTTAAAATCAATGCCTTATATTTTGAATAGAACTAAAATAGTATGAGAAAATGGGATTTTACAGTAACCTATACGATGAGAAATTTACATAGTAAAAAATTTACTGAAACCAATTATGTAAAAAGAGAGTTAACAAGTAGTCAAAGAGCACACGTGCCGAAAACGATCATTGAAACTAGGTCATTAACATTGAATAAAAGCATAAATAGATATTTGACATTTGCACTGAAATCGATGATATACAAAGTTAGTTAATAAGTAGACATGTTAAGTTTCATGACTTACTTTCAAGTCATTTAAATAAGTTGCAGTAATCCATGCAAGGAGTAATTTACAGAATTAAATCCTTCTATTTTAATTTATAAAGTTTAAATGGAGATATAAATAAAATTAAAAGTAGAAAGTGAAATTGATATTGAATAGAAGTAGAAATAAAAATAAAATTTGCAATGTACATGAAATCAATGTGTTAAAATTTCACACGTACATTGAAATCAATGCGCTAGAAATTGAAGAAAAGTGAAACAGAATTAGAACTAAGATGTACACTAAATCAATGTGTTTGAAAATCACATGAACTTTAAAATAAGCTCATTAAAAATTGAGATGTCCAAAGAAATCAATGTGATAAAAATTGAAGGTGGAATAGAAGAGAAATTGAAATTGACTCTTTTACTGAAACCAATTATGTAAAAAGAGAGTTAACAAGTAGTCAAATAGCACACATGTCAGAAAACGATCATTGAAAAGTAGGTCATTATGGTGACCTCGCACGTCGGAACCATTGGACAAATTCCGTAGTTGATATGTAGATTTTTTCCACTCGTTAACTAAATGAATTAGATAACTTGTGATCATCTATGTATTGAGTAATTGTATGTCTATATCTTTCTATTTCAATTTCTAATGTGGTAATGGAGATAGAAATAAAATAAGAAATATAAATGGAAATAGAAATTTGAAATAAAAATAGAAATTGAATAGAATAAAAATACAAATTAACATGTACATGTAGGGTGTGTCATATAAATTGACATGTACGTTAAAATAAATGCCTTAGATTTTGAATAGAACTGAAATAGTATGAGAAAATGGGATTTTGCAGTAACCTATACGAGGAGAAATTTACATAGTAAAAAATTTAATGAAACCAATTATGTAAAAAGAGAGTTAACAAGAAGTCAACACGTCGAAAATGATCATTGAATATAGGTGGTTAACATTGAATGAAAACATAAATAGATTTTTGACGTTTCCACTGAAATCGATGATATACAAAGCTTGTTAATAAGTAGACATGTTAAGATTCATGACTTATTTTCATAGTTCTTTAAATAAGTTGCAGTAATCCAAACAAGGAGTAATTTACAAAAAATATCCTTCTATTTTAATTATATTGATTTTACTGAAACCAGTTATGTAAAAAGAGAGTCAAAGAGCACACATGTCTAAAACGATCATTGAATCTAGGTCGTTAACATTGAATGAAAACATAAATAGATATTTGTCGTTTGCACTGAAATCGATGATATACAAAGTTAGTTAATAAGTATACATGTTAGGATTAATGACTTATTTTCATAGTCCTTTAAATAAGTTGCATTAATCCATAAAAGGAGTAATTTACAAAATTATATCCTTCTATTTTAATTTATAAAGTGTAAATGGAGATAGAAATAAAATTAAAAGTAGAAAGTGAAATTGATATTGAATAGAAGTAGAAATAAAAATAAAAATTGCAATGTACATGAAATCAATGTGTTAAAATTTCACACTTACATTAAAATCAATGCGCTAGAAAGTGAACAAAATTGAAATAGAATTAGAACTGAGATGTACAATAAAATCAATGTGTTTGAAAATCACATGAACTTTAAAATAAGCTCATTAAAAATTGAGATTTCCAAATAAATCAATGTGATAAAAATTGAAGGTGACATTGAAGAGAAATTGAAATTGAATCTTTTACTGAAACCAATTATGTAAAAAGAGAGCTAACAAGTAGTCAAATAACACACATGTAAGAAAACGATTATTGAAAACTAGCTCGTTATAGTGACCTTGCACCTCGGAAACATTGGACAAATTCCGTAGATGACATGTAGATTTTTTCCACTCGTTAACTCAATCAATTAGATAACTTGTGATCATCTACGTACTAAGTAATTGTATGTCAAGATGTTTCTATTTCAATTTCTAATGTGGTAATGGAGATAGAAATAAAATAAGAAATAGAAATGGACATAGAAATTTGAAATTGACATTGGCATTGAATAGAATATAAATACAAATTAACATGTACATGTAGGCAATGTAATAAATGGCTTAGATTTTGAATAGAACTGAAATAGTATGTGAAAATGAGATTTTGCAGTAACCTATACGAGGATAAATTTACATAGTTAAAAATTTACTGAAACCAATTATGTAAAAAGAGAGTTAACAAGTAGTCAAAGAGCACACATGTCGAAAACGATAATTGAAACTAGGACGTTAACATTGAATGAAAACATAAATAGATATTTGACATTTGCACTGAAATCGATGGTATACAAAGTTAGTTAATAAGTAGACATGTTAAGATTCATGACTTATTTTCATAGTCCTTTAAATAAGTTGCAGTAATCCATACAAGAAGTAATTTACAGAATTATATCCTTCTATTTTAATTTATAAAGTGTAAATGGAGATAGAAATAAAATTAAAAGTAGAAAGTGAAATTGATATTGAATAGAAGTAGAAATAAAAATAGAAATCCCAATGTACATGAAATCAATGTGTTAAAATTTCACACGTACATTGAAATCAATGTGCTAGAAATTGAACAAAATTGAAATAGAATTAGAACTAAGTTGTACACCAAAATCAATGTGTTTGAAAATCACATGAGCTTTAAAATACGCTCATTAAAAATTGAGATGTCCAAATAAATCAATATGATAAAAATTGAAGGTGACATTGAAGATAAATTGAAATTGACTCTTTTACTGAAACCAATTATGTAAAAAGAGAGTTAACAGGTAGTCAAATAGCACACATGTCAGAAAACGATCATTGAAAACTAGGTCGTTATGGTGACCTCGCACCTCGGAACCATTGGACAAATTCCGTAGTTGACATGTAGATTTTTCCACTCGTTAATTTAATCAATTAGATAACTTGTGATCATCTATGTACTTAGTAATTGTATGTCTAGATGTTTCAATTTCAATTTCTAATGTCGTAATGGAGATATAAATAAGATAAGAAATAGAAATGGATATAGAAATTTGATATTGACATTGGCATTGAATAGAATATAAATACAAATGAACAAGTACATGTAGGCAATGTCATAGAAATTGACTTGAACGTTAAAATCAATGCCTTATATTTTGAATAGAACTGAGATAGTATGAGAAAATGAGATTTTGCATTAACCTATATGAGGAGAACTTTACATAGTAAATTTTTTACTGAAACCAATTGTGTAAAATGAGAGTTAACAAGTAATAAAAGAGCACACATGTCGAAAACGATCATTGAAACTAGGTCGTTAACATTGAATGAAAACATAAATAGATATTTGACATTTGCACTGAAATCGATGATATACAAAATTAGTTAATAAGTAGACATGTTAAGGTTCATGACTTATTTTCATAGTCCTTTAAATAAGTTGCATTAATCCATAAAAGGAGTACTTTACAAAATTATATCCTTCTATTTTAATTTATAAAGTGTAAATGGAGATAGAAATAAAATTAAAAGTAGAAAGTGAAATTGATATTGAATAGAAGTAGAAATAAAAATAAAAATGGCAATGTAGATGAAATCAATTTGTTAAAATTTCACACGTACATTGAAATCAATGTGCTAGAAATTGAACAAAATTGAAATGGAATTAGAACAGAGATGTACACTAAAATAAATTTGTTTGAAAATCACATGAACTTTAACATAAGCTCATTAAAAATTGAGATGTCCAAAGAAATTAATGTGATAAAAATTGGAGGTGACATTGAAGAGAAATTGAAATTGACTCTTTTACTGAAAGCAATTATGTAAAAAGAGAGTTAGCAAGTAGTCAAAGAGCACACATGTTGAAAACGATCATTGAAACTAGGTCGTTAACATTGAATGATAACATAAATAGATATTTTACATTTGCATTGAAATCGATGATATACAAAGTTAGTTAATATGTAGACATGTTAAGATTCATGACTTATTTTCATAGTCCTTTAAATACGTTGCAGTAACCCATACAAAGAGTAATTTACAGAATTATATCCTTCTGTTTTAATTTATAAATTGTAAATGGAGATAGAAATAAAATTAAAAGTAGAAAGTGAAATCGATATTGAATAGAAGCAGAAATAAAAATAAAAATTGCAATGTACATGAAATCAATGTGTTAAAATTTCACACGTACATTGAAATCAATGTTGTAGAAATTGAACAAAATTGAAATAGAATTAGAACTGAGATGTTCACTAAAATCAATGTGTTTGAAAATCACATGAACTTTAAAATAAGCTCATTAAAAATTGAGATGTCCAAAGAAATCAATGTGATAAAAATTGAAGGTGACATTGAAGAGAAATTGAAATCGACTCTTTTACTGAAACCAATTATGTAAAAAGAGAGTTAACAAGTAGTCAAATAGCACATGTGTCAGAAAACGATCATTGAAACTAGGTCGTTATGGTCACCTCCCACCTCGGAACCATTGGACAAATTCCATAGTTGACATGTAGATTTTTTTCCACTAGTTAACTCAATCAATTAGATAACTTGTGATCATCTATGTACTGAGTAATTGTATGTCTAGATGTTTCTATTTCAATTTCTAATGTGGTAATGGAGATAGAAATAAAATAAGAAAGAGAAATGGAAATAGAAATTTGAAATTGACATTGGCATTGAATAGAATATAAATACAAATTAACATGTACATATAGGCAATGCCATATAATTGACATGTACGTTAAAATCAATGCCTTATATTTTGAATAGAACTGAAATAGTATGAGAACATGGGATTTTGCAGTAAGCTATACGAGGTGAAATTTACATAGTAAATTTTTTACTGAAACCAATTATGTAAAAAGAGAGTTAACAAGTAGTGAAAGAGCACACATGCCGAAAACGATCATTCAAACTAGGTCGTTAACATTGAATGAAAGCATAAATATATATTTGACATTTGCACTGAAATCGATGATATACAAAGTTAGTTAATAAGTAGACATGTTAAGATTCATGACTTGTTTTCATAGTCCTTTAAATAAGTTGTAGTAATCCATACAAGGAGCAATTTACATAATTATATCCTTCTAATTTAATTTATAAAGTGTAAATGGAGATAGAAATAAAATTAAAAGTAGAAATTGAAATTGATATTGAATAGAAGTAGAAATAAAAATAAAAATTGCAATGTACATGAAATCAATGTGTTAAAATTTCACATGTACATTGAAATCAATGCGCTAGAAAGTGAACAAAATTGAAACGGAATTAGAACTGAGATGTACACTAAAATCAATGTGTTTGAAAATCACATGAACTTTAAAATAAGGTCATTAAAAATTGAGATGTCCAAATAAATCAGTGTGATATAAATTGAGGGTGACATTGAAGAGAAATTGAAACTGACTCTTTTATTGAAACAAAATATGTAAAAAGAGAGTTAACGAGTAGTCAAACAACACACATGTTAGAAAACGAACATTGAAAACTAGTTCGTTACGGTGACCTCGCACCTCGGAACCATTGGACAAATTCCGTAGTTGACCTGTAGATTTTTTCAGTGGTTAACTCAATCAATTAGATATCTTGTGATTATCTATTGACTGAGTAATTGTATGTCTACATGTTTTTATTTCAATTTCTAATGTGGTAATGGAGATAGAAATAAAATAAGAAATAGAAATGGAAATAGAAATTTGAAAATGACATTGGCATTGAATAGAATATAAATACAAATTACCATGTACATGTAGGCAATGTCATAGAAATTAACATGTACATTAAAATCAATGCCTTATATTTTGAATAGAACTGAAATAGTAGTAACCTATACGAGGAGAAATTTACATAGTAAAATTTTTACTAAAACCAATTATGTAAAAAGAGAGTTAACAAGTAGTCAAAGAGAAGATATGTCGAAAACGATCATTGAAACTAGGTCGTTAACATTGAATGAAAACATAAATAGATATTTGACATTTGCACTGAAATCGATGATATACAAAGTTAGTTAATAAGTAGACATGTTAAGATTCATGACTTATTTTCATAGTCCTTTAAATAAGTTGAAGTAATCCATAAAAGGAGTAATTTACAAGATTATATCCTTCTATTTTACTTTATAAAGTGTAAATGGAGATAGAAATAAATTAAAAGTAGAAAGTGAAATTGATATTGAATAGAAGTAGAAATAAAAATAAAAATTGCAATGTACATGAAATCAATGTGTTAAAATTTCACACTTACACTGAAATCAATGGGCTAGAAATTGAACAAAATTGAAATAGAATTAGAACTAAGATGTACACTAAAATCAATGTGTTTGAAAATCACATGAACTTTAAAATAAGCTCATTAAAAATTGAGATGTCCAAGAAATCAATGTGATAAAAATTGAAGGTGACATTGAAGAGAAATTGAAATTGACTCTTTTACTGAAACCAATTATGTAAAGAATGAGTTAACAAGTAGTCAAAGAGTACACATGTCAGAAAACGATCATTGAAAACTAGGTCGTTATGGTGACCTCGCACCTCGGAACCGTTGGACAAATTCTGTAGTTGTCATGTAGATTTTTTCCACTCGTTAACTCAATCAATTAAATAACTTGTGATCATCTATGTACTGAGTAATTGTATGTCAAGATGTTTCTGTTTCAATTTCCAATGTGGTAATGGAGATAGAAATAAAATAAGAAATAGAAATGGAAATAGAAAATTGAAATTGAAATTGGAATTTAATAGAATATAAATACAAATTAACATGTACATGTAGGAAGTGTCATAGAAATTGATATGTACATTAAAATAAATGCCTTAGTTTTTGAATAGAACTGAAATAGCATTAGAAAATGGGATTTTGCAGTAACCTATACGAGGAGAAATTTACATAGTAAAAAATTTACTGAAACCAATTATGTAAAAAGAGAGTTAACAAGTAGTCAAAGAGCGAAAACAGTCATTGAATCTAGGTCGTTCACATTGAATGAAAACATAAATAGATATTTGTCATTTTCACTGAAATCGATGATATACAAAGTTAGTTAATAAGTAGACATGTTAAGATTCATGACTTATTTTCATAGTCCTTTAAATAAGTTGCAGTAATCCATACAAGGAGTAATTTACAGAATTATATCCTTCTATTTTAATTTATAAAGTGTAAATGGAGATAGAAATAAAATTAAAAGTAGAAAGTGAAATTGATATTGAATAGAAGTAGAAATAAAAATAAAAATTGCAATGTAGATGAAATCAATGTGTTAAAATTTCACACGTACATTGAAATCAATGAGCTAGAAATTGAACCAAATTGAAATAGAATTAGAACTGAGATGTACACTAGAATCAATGTGTTTGAAAATCACATGAACTTTAAAATAAGCTCATTAAAAATTGAGATGTCCAAATAAATCAATGTGATAAAAATTGAAGGTGACATTGAAGAGAAATTGAAATTTACTTTTTTACTGAAACCAATCATGTAAAAAGAGCGTTAACAAGTAGTCAAATAGCACACATGCTAGAAAATGATCATTGAAAACTAGGTCGTTATGGTGACTTCGCACCTCGAAACCATTGGACAAATTCCGTAGTTGACATGTAGATTTTTTCCAATTGTTAACTCAATCAATTAGATAACTTGTGATCATCTATGCATTGAGTAATTGTATGTCTAGATGTTTCTATTTCAATTTCTAATGTGGTAATGGAGATAGAAATAAAATAAGAAATAGAAATGGATATAGAAATTTGAAATTGACATTGGCATTGAATAGAATATAAATACAAATTAACAAATACATGTAGGCAATGCCATAGAAATTGACATGTACGTTAAAATCAATGCATTGGATTTCGAATAGAACTCAAATAGTATGAGAAAATGGGATTTTGCAGTAACCTATACGAGGAGAAATTTACATAGTAAAAGATTTACTGAAGCCAATTATGTAAAAAGAGAGTTAACAAGTAGTCAAAGAGCACATATGTCAAAAACGTTCATTGAAACTAGGTCATTAACATTGAATGAAAACATAAATAGATATTTGACATTTGCACTGAAATCGATGATATACAAAATTAGTTAATAAGTAGACATGTTAAGGTTCATGACTTATTTTCATAGTCCTTTAAATAAGTTGCAGTAATCCATACAAGGAGTAATTTACAGAATTATATGCTTCTGTTTTAATTTATAAAGTGTAAATGGAGATAGAAATAAAATTAAAAGTAGAAAGTGAAATTGATATTGAATAGAAGTAGAAATAAAAATAAAAATTGCAATGTACATGAAATCAATGTGTTAAAACTTCACACGTACATTTAAATCAATGCGCTAGAGATTGAACAAAATTGAAATAGAATTAGAACTGAGATATACACTAAAATCAATGTGTTTGAAAATCACATGAACTTTAAAATAAGCTCATTAAAAATTGAGATGTCCAAATAAATCAATGTGATAAAAATTGAAGGTGACATTGAAGAGAAATTGAAATTGACTCTTTTACTGAAACCAATTATGTAAAAAGAGAGTTAACAAGTAGTCAAATAGCACACATGTCAGAAAAATATCATTAAAAACTAGGTCATTATGGTGACCTCGCACCTCGGAACCATTGGACAAATTCCGTCGTTGACATGTAGATTTTTTCCACTTGTTAACTCAATCAATTAGATAACTTGTGATCATCTATGTACTGCGCAATTGTATGTATAGGTTTTTCTATTTCAATTTCTAATGTGGTAATGGAGATAGAAATAAAATAAGAAATAGAAATGGATATAGAAATTTGAAATTGGCATTGGCATTGAATAGAATATAAATACAAATTAACATGTACATGTAGGCAATGTCATATAAATTGACATGTACATTAAAATAAATGCCTTATATTTTGAATAGAACTGAAATAGTATGAGAAAATGGGATTTTGCTGTAACCTATATGAGGATAAATTTACATAGTAAAGAATTTGCTGAAACCAATTATGTAAAAAGAGAGTTAACAAGTAGTCAAAGAGCACACATGTCGAAAACGATCATGGAAACTAGGTCGTTAGCATTGAATGAAAACATAAATAGATATTTGACATTTGCACTAAAATTGATGATATACAAAGTTAGTTAATAAGTAGACATGTTAAGATTCATGACTTATTTTCATAGTCCTTTAAATAAGTTGCAGTAATCCATACAAGGAGTAATTTACAGAATTATATCCTACTATTATAATTTATAAAGTGTAAATGGAGATAGAAATAAAATTAAAAGTAGAAAGTGAAATAGATATTGAATAGATCAGAAGGGCACTTTTGGGGGGAGCAAACAACGAGTAGAGAGGGCGACTAGGGTTACTGTCTTGACATAGGGTTTCTCTCCATGGATTGGTGCAGAGGAGGGAGCTCCACTCCCTCCTACAAGGAAGTGGTGGCCAACAAGGGTAAGAAGCCTCCAGAAAAAGGACGAAGTGATGAGGAGGAAGGAAGAAAAAACAGGAAGGAGGTATCAGTCAGTACCGAATCGAAGGAAAAGGATGGCACAAAAGACAAGGAAGAAAACAACGAAACCCAGGGAACAAAAGACAAGAATCAGAAGGGTCAGTGCAAACCCAGAGCTGAAATTACTCCTAGAGTAGTTTTAAATGATCCAGCGCTGCAGGAACACAGAGATCACATGCGAACGTACGCAATCATATGCAAATTTATGGGACTATGGCCCACTGAAAAAGCTTTACTAACATGGATAAGATACCACTGGAAACCCAAAGGGAGCATTGAACTACATCTGGGGTCCAAAGGATTCTTTACAGTGGTGTTCACTAACATTGAAGATAAAGACAGAGTGTTTGAAGGAGGGCCCTACTTCTATGCAGCAGCAGGACTCTATATGAGGCCATGGATGATGAACTTCATGCCGGAGCGGGAAACTTTTTCTTCGGTTCCGGTCTGGGTAAGACTTTATTCCTTACCTCTTGACTATTGGCAATCTGAATCCCTTGCAGCCATAGGCAATAAATTAGGACGGTTTATCAAAGCCTCGGAAGCCACAAGGAGGGGAAAATACACTTCCTTTGCTAGGATCTGTGTAGAGATGGACCTATCTGGAGCTCTTCTGGACGAAGTCATCTTGGAGGTTTTTGATGAGGAATGGGTGCAAACAGTCGATTACGAACATATTCCATTTAGATGTCGAAGATGTCATGAACATGGGCACCTTCTAAGAGACTGCCCCCTCAGTAAAGCAGAGCACAAAAGCAAAATAAACACAGTGAAAGACTCGAATAGCTTTCACAAAGTAGCTCATAAAGGGAAAACAGGCAAAAAAGGGCCAAAGAAACACCAAGCTAAAGGACAAAAGGTTAGTCAGAACTAGTTCCAAGTTCTTGAAGAGGATGAAGAAATATCAGTAGAAGATCAAGCAATGGATGAAGATTACGAGAAGAAGGAAAAGGAAAAAGAAAGAGATCAGACATAGGAAAACGGAAAACAGAAGGGGATCATGCTGAATGAATCAGAGCTGGAAATGGATCAGGAAATGACCCAGAGTGAAATGGATATGGAGGACAATGAGCTACAGGAGATTCTTGACAGAGAAAACCTGGATCTAGAAGGATTCTTGGCTCAGGGAACATCAGGTGGGGTAGATTCACTACCACTAGAAGAATTGAATCGAATACAACAATTATTCTTATGGAAAACCTAGGCAAAAGGTGTGGAGGGAGTAAACAACATTGAAATGCAGAGCAATGAAGGGGTGAAAGCAGTAAAAATGACTCCGGGGTTAGCACCGAGAAATCCAGGGGGGAAAAAGAGGTAGGAAAAAACAAAATGAGCTATTGATGGAATGTGGCAAGTTTATGGTCAACTCAGGTAAGATGAAAGACCTAACCAGCTACTCCTTTACCAATATTTAATTATGAAGTTCACAACTTGGACTATTAGAGGTCTTGGTAGTAAGAGAAAATAGAGAATGATGAATAAGAGAATGAAACAAGTAGCTTCGGATATAATTTTTATCCAAGAGACAAAATGCTCCATTCAGAAATTAAAGCAAATCCACAGTAAATGGCTCAGTAGATTTGAGTTTCTAGAAGTTAAAGTAGAAAATACAGCAGGGGGTATCCTCACTCTCCAGAATCCGCAAAAAATTGGAATAATTGATGCTGAGGCATCAAGAAATTATTTATCAGTGGTTATACAGCCAGTAGGAGACAGGGAAACTTACCTAGTTATGAATGTTTATGGCCCTCAAATATTAGATGACAAAATCAGGTTCATAGATTCCTTAGTGGATCTACGAGTCAGACATGTAGGGCTATCTTGGGTCCTAGGAGGTGACTTCAACATGATCAGATCTCTCTCGGAGAAAAAAGGGGGTACAAGAGCTCTAAATAAAGATTCCCTAGCCTTCCAAATCTTCTCAGAAAGCATGAAGCTCGTTGATATTGAGACAAACAATGGCCTCTGTACATGGAACAATAAAAGAGGAGGTGACTCACAGGTAGCCTCCAAGTTGAATAGATTCATGATCTCTGAATATCTCATGCTTCTAGACAAGGAAATAATAGCAGGAATTCTTCCCCTTGGAGGTTCAGATCACTGGCCAGTTCAAATGGAAATCAAGGGCATAGGTACCCCTAGAAATAGACCTTTCAGATTTGAAAATATGTGGCTTTCACACCCAGAATTCTTCAGCAACATTGAAGAATGGTGGGCAGAGGATTTGCAAACTCCAGGATCAACTATGTTCCTACTTCACAAGAGATTAAAGCACATCAAGCTAAAGCTTAAGGCCTGGAACAAGAATGAATTTTGCAATATTTTTGCAGGAAAGAAAGCAGTGGAAAACAAAATTATGGAGCTCAACCAAGCTTTGATCAAGGAGGAATTTGATAAGGACAAAAATGACCAAGTAGAAAAACATCACCAAGAATGGGATAAGCTTTGCAATCAAGAGGAAATTTTTGGAAACAAAAATCAAGAGTTCAATGGCTAAAAGGAGAGCTTAATACTAAATTTTTCCATAAATCCACTATAGAAAATAGGACTCACAACAGAATCTCTTTGATCAAGGATGCATATGGGCAAATACATCAATCTCACAAAGAAATAAAAGCAGTGTTAGTTAAGCACTTCCGAGGTATTGCTCAGGAAAATACCCTAGACAGGGTTCCCTTCATCAAGGAACTCCTTAAGCATATCCCCAAGTTGGTATCCAGGGAGGATAACTGTAATCTCAACAGACCTGTAACCGAAAAGGAGGTCAGTGAAGTTCTCAAGGAAATGCACAATGGTAAGGCTCCAGGTCCGGATGGATTCAATGTTGATTTCTTCAAAGCCTATTGGAATATTGTCAAGGAGGATATTATAAAGGTGGTGGAAGACTCTAGGCTGAACATAACTATTTTAAGAGCTCTCAATACCTCCTTTATCTCCCTAATTCCAAAGCAGGATAATGCCCAAACTCCAGAGAGGTATAGGCCCATTGCTTTATGCAATGTAGTTTATAAGATAATTTCCAAGGTTGTGGCCAATAGACTCAAACCTTTGCTGCCTTCACTGGTTTCAGGGGAACAATCTGGTTATGTGGAAGGTAGACAAATTCTAGATAACATAATTCAAGCTCATGAGGTGGTCCACTCGTTAACTAGTGAAAAGAAGTCAAGGATGATCATGCAATTGGATATTACCAAAGCATATGACAAAGTGAATTGGACATATATCAAGAAAGTACTGGCAGCATTTGGTTTTGATCATAATTGGATCAGATGGGTCATGGCCCTGGTGACTTCCTCCAGCTTTTCTATATTGATTAATGGCTCTCCCTTTGAAATTTTTCTTCCTTCTAGAGGTCTCAGACAGGGCGATCCACTCTCTCCTTTTCTCTTCATCCTCATGATGGAAGGGCTAGGGCGGTCTATTAAGGATACGAGAGCAACTGGAAAAATTCAAGGACTCCAACTTTCGGAGAATGGTCGAGTTATGATGCACCAACAATTTGTAGATGATACCATGCTACAGGGCATTCCCACGGTCAAGGAAGTGCTTGCATACAAACATATTTTGAAGGAATTTGGTTTGGAATCAGGTATGGAAGTTAATCTTTCCAAATCAAAAATATTTTTCTTTAATACCCATATTGCTATCCAGTGGAACGTCTCCATTTCAAAGAGACTCTCTCCCCTCCAAGTATTTGGGAGTTCCTCTAACTGCTAAACCTATGCTCAAAAGCATATGGGAACCGCTAATCATTAAGATGCAAGATAAAGTTAGGAAATGGACAATCAGGTCTCTAAATCTGGCGGGTAGACTGGTTCTCACAAAGGCAGTGCTCCAAGCTATCCCTGTCTTCATGTTATCAGCTCTCCTAGCTCCAAAAGGAGTTTTACAACAATTTAGAAATATTCAAAGAGATTTTATTTGGGGTAAAGAGGAAACTAGGAAAAAATGGGCTTTAGTCTCATGGAAAAAAATTTGTAAACCCAAGAAACAAGGAGGCCTAGGATTGGATGACACAGAGATTCTAAGTAAAGTTCTAGGGGCCAAACTGTGGTGGAGGTGGGTTAAGGATCCCAAGGCACAATGGGAAAGCATCTGGAAGGAAAAATATGCAAGTGACTGGCTTTCTCATGATATCATAAGAATGTCTAGAAACATAAAGGGATCTCCCATTTGGAACAAGGCTTGGGAAAACAGAGAGGTGGTTCAAAAAAACAGTTTCTGGGAAATCAAAAATGGAGATCTGGCTCTTTTTTGGGAGGACAAATGGCAACAAGAACCAACTCTTTTAAGAGAGGAATTTTTGGGCTTCAAACAATAGACAGACAACCAAGGATTCATGAAGGTAAAGGACTTTTGGGAGCAATCTCACAATACAGAAAAATGGAGAACATGGAAAAAAATGGATTGCAGAGAGAACAGGACCCTGAGCAGTGGTGCATATACCTTTAATAGGTTGTTGGAGCAGAGGATGATTTTAGTTACTGAAGGGCAGGATCAACTAAGATGGGGCAGCAACAAAGAGGGCAACTTTAACATCAAGGAAGCAAAATGTATTCTCCTTGGGTTGGATTCCCAAGCTACGGATAGATCTTGGCAGAAGCTATGGAGGCACAAGGGCTGGATGAAGATCAAACTCTTTATGTGGCTGGTTCACCACAGGAAAATATTAACCTGGGATAATATCAGGAAAAGAGGTATGCTGGGACCCTCCAGATGCCAGCTTTGTGAAGTCCAAGAGGAGACCATCGAACATCTACTCAATAGCTGCATTTTCACCTCCAGGTTATGGGATTTTTTTGCCTCCATCTTCAAACAATCTGATAGAGACAAAGGAAGCATCACTAAAACCCTGAACAATTGGAGGAATAATTTTTCGGATTATGAGGTTCTTAACTCGGCATGGGCTCTGTTGCCAAGTTTCATCATTTGGAATGTGTGGAAAGAGAGAAACAGAAGAATCTTCAAAGAAGAGAAGATTTCCTCTCTTCGTTTGTTGGAACAAATCTCTAAACAGCTTAAGGAGACAGTCAACACCACAGTCAGGGATCTCCCCAAGAATCCTCCTTCAGAAGCTGAGCTATCAATTCTCAGGCAGTTAGGAATGTAGGGAATTATTCCACAAGGTATAGACAGGAAAGTAAACTTGAGGGAACCGATGAAAGATTTCTAGAATCCTCCCCCGGTAGGCTTTTTAAAGTACAATATCGATGGGGCTTCAAAGGGCAACCCAGGCATGGCGGGCTTTGGAGGGGTTCTTAGGAATGAAAATGGAAACATAATCTCCCTCTTCTATGGTCATCTTGGAAAATCCACCAACAATATGGCAGAATTAATGGCTTTGGAACAAGGTTTGGAATTTCTGAAACAGAACAATTGCCAAAATGTAATAATAGAAGCTGATTCAGAGTTAGTCATAAACGCGGTCAAGAAAATTAGTCATGGAACAGGGCCAGAGAAAGTAACCAAACATTGGAGATTATTACGGGTTCTCCAAAAAATTCAGGAACATCTTCAGGGACTGCGCACACTTAGATTTATCCATGTGCGTCGTAAGGCCAACAAGTTGGCTGATATCCTGGCCAACCAAGGTGTCAGCTGTAAAGATAGCAGGATCTCGATGAATTGGCTCGCTATGTTACCAAGCAACCTAGAATTACTTTGTAAAAACCAAGAGAAAGAGGACAAAGAATGTATAAGAAAAAAACTAAAGAATACAATTCGCAATGAGTAGTTTTCAGCTTGATTCCCTTTTATGGTCGTTCAAGCTTACGGCAGGAGTTGGTTCAGGGTCAGCCTCTCCAACCATGGGAATCACTTCCCTGTATATATCTAGTGTTGGCAGCAATGTTATCTTGGTCAGATTGGGGAGGGAAGTAATTGATTGATGACACCTATTATGGAGGTTCCCTTTCTCTTCTTCCAGTGGCGAGAGACTAAACCGCTTCTAGAGTGGTTTTGGTGTGATCGCACCGCGTTCGAGCTGATGGCGGTTTTCTTGTTTGGGTAGCGATTCCATATACATGGTGACATGTGGATGAGGGCGGGTCCTAAAAACCACCCTCATCGCACACTATTGTCCGATCTTTTCGGCCGCGCGAGTGGCAGTTCAGCCGTTTGATGGGAATAGGCAGATCAACGCTCGGGATTAAACATGCGGTTTTGGTGGGGTATGGGGGTTATCCTCCGTGCTTCTTCACTGTGCGCTTTGGATCTCTGGCATTGATTTACTTATGAAGTTTGGACGGTGGGGATTTTGTGGCATGTTTGGCTGGGGTTGGCGCGGCTTTTTGTGGGAAGGGTTCCCGGTCCCGGTATATCCGGTGGGTTATTTTTTGTATGTACTCTCTTGGTTTGGGAGAGTATTTTTTCTCTTTTTTGGGGAAGGCTCAGTTTCTGTCGAGCCTACCCTTAGCAAGCCTAGGACCACTCTGCTTGGTGGCTTGGTGTATATATTGTAAATTCTGCTTGATTTAATGAATTAGAAGGCACGACTCTTGCTTAAGCAAAAAAAGAAATTGATATTGAATAGAAGTAGAAATGAAAATAAAAATTGCAACGTACATGAAATCAATGTGTTAAAATTTCACACATACATTGAAATCAATGCGCTAGAAATTGAACCAAATTGAAATAGAATTAGAACTGAGATGTACACTAAAATCAATGTGTTTGAAAATCACATGAAATTTAAAATAAGCTCATTAAAATTGAGATGTCCAAAGAAATCATTGTGATTTAAATTGAAGGCGACATTGAAGAGAAATTGAGATTGAATCTTTTACTGAAACCAATTATGTAAAAAGAGAGTTTACAAGTAGTCAAATAGCGCACATGTTAGAAAAATATCGTTGAAAACTAGGTTGTTATGGTGACCTCGCACCTCGGAACCATTGGACAAATTCCGTAGTTGACATGTAGATTTTTTCCACTAGTTAACTCAATCAATTAGATAACTTGTGATCATCTATGTACCGAGTAATTATATGTCTAGATGTTTCTATTTCAATTTCTAATGTGGTAATGGAGATAGAAATAAAATAAGAAAATAAATGAAAATAGAAATTTGACATTGACGTTGGCATTAAATAGAATATAAATACAAATTAACATGTACATGTAGGCAATGCCATAGAAATTGACATGTACGTTAAAATCAATGCCTTATGTTTTGAATAGAACTGAAATAGTATGAGAAAATAGGATTTTGTTGTAACCTATATGAGGAGAAATTTACATAGTAAAAATTTATTGAAACCAATTATGTAAAAAGAGAGTTAACAAGTAGTCAAAGAGCACACATGTCGAAAACGATCATTGAGACTACGTCGTTAACATTGAATGAAAACATAAATAGATATTTGACATTTGCACTGAAATCGATGATATACAAAGTTAGTTAATAAGTATTCATGTCAAGATTCATGACTTATTTTCATAGTCCTTTAAATAAGTTGCAGTAATCCATACAAGGAGTAATTTACAGAATTATATCCTTCTATTTTAATTTATAAAGTGTAAATGGAGATAGAAATAAAATTAAAAGTAGAAAGTGAAATTGATATTGAATAGAAGTAGGAATAAAAATAAAAATTGCAATGTACATGAAATCAATGTGTTAAAATTTCACACATACATTGAAATCAATGTGCTAGAAATTGAACAAAATTGAAATAGAATTAGAACTGAGATGTACACTAAAATCAATGTGTTTGAAAATCACATGAACTTTAAAATAAGCTCATTAAAAATTGAGATGTCTAAAAAAATCAATGCTTGTTTGATTTGTCGGGCCCGAGTCCTTGGGTTCGCTTTGTCGTCATGTGACCTTGATATGGGGTAGGCTTGTCATATTGGTGGGCCTCACCGCTGTGGTCGCCTTTTGTACACTATTTCCCTTTTCTTTAATTGAATAGAAGGATCCGCTCTTGCCTTAGCAAAAAAAGGAAATTGACTCTTTTAATGAAACCAATTGTGTAAAAAGAGAGTTAACAAGTAGTCAAATAGCACACATGTCAGAAAACGATCATTGAAAACTAGGTCATTATGGTGACCTCACACCTCGGAACCATTGGAAAAATTCCATAGTTAACATGTAGATTTTTTTCCACTCGTTAACTCAATCAATTAGATAACTTGTGATCTTCTATGAGTTGCATGTCTAGATGTTTCTATTTAAATTTCTAATGTGGTAATGGAGATAGAAATAAAATAAGAAATAGAAATGGATATAGAAATTTGAAATTGACATTGGCATTGAATAGAATATAAATATAAATTAACATGTACATGTAGGCGATGTCATAGAAATTGACATGTCCATTAAAATCAATGCATTATATTTTGAATAGAACTGAAATAGTATGAGAAAATGGGATTTTGCAGTACCCTATACGAGGAGAAATTTACATAGTAAAATTTTTATTGAAACCAATTATGTAAAAGGAGAGTTAACAAGTAGTCATAGAGCACACATGTCGAAAACGATTATTGAAACTAGGTTGTTAACATTGAATGAAAACATAAATAGATATTTGACATTTGCACTGAAATTGATGATATACAAAGTTAGTTAATAAGTAGACATGTTAGGATTCATGACTTATTTTCATAGTCATTTAAAGAAGTTTCAGTAATCCATACAAGGAGTAATTTACATAATTATATCCTTCTATTTTAATTTATAAAGTGTAAATGGAGATAGAAATAAAATTAAATGTAGAAAGTGAAATTGATATTGAATAGAAGTAGAAATAAAAATAAAAATTGCAATGTACATGCAATCAATGTGTTAAAATTTCACATGTACATTGAAATCAATGTGCTAGAAATTGAACAAAATTGAAATAGAATTAGAACTGAGATGTACAATAAAATCAATGTGTTTGAAAATCACATGAACTTTAAAACAAGCTCATTAAAAATTGAGATTTCCAAATAAATCCATGCGATAAAAATTGAAGGTGACATTGAAGAGAAATTAAAATTGACTCTTTTACTGAAACCAATTATGTAAAAAGAGAGCTAACAAGTAGTCAAATAGCGCACATGTCAGAAAATGATCATTGAAAACTAGGTCGTTTTGGTTGACCTCGCACCTCGGAACCATTGGACAAATTCCATAGTTGACATGTAGATTTTTTCCACTCGTTAACTCAATCAATTAGATAACTTGTGATCATCTATGTAATGAGTGATTATATGTCTAGATGTTTCTATTTCAATTTCTAATGTGGTAATGGAGATAGAAATAAAATAAGAAATAAAAATGGATATAGAAATTTGAAATTGACATTGGCATTGAATAGAATATAAATACAAATTAACATGTACATGTAGGTAATGTCATAGAAATTGACATGTACTTTAAAATCAATGCCTTACATTTTGAATAGAACTAAAATAGTATGAGAAAATGGGATTTTGCAGTAACCTATACGAGGAGAAATTTAAATAGTAAAAATTTTACTGAAACCAATTATGTAAAAAGAGAGTTAACAAGTAGTCAAAGAGCACACATGTCGAAAACGATCTTTGAAAATAGGTGGTTAACATTGAATGAAAGCATAAATAGATATTTGACATTTACACTGAATTCGACGATATACAAAGTTAGTTAATAAGTAGACATGTTAAGATTCATGACTTCTTTTCATAGTCCTTTAAATAAGTTGCAGTAATCCATACAAGGAGTAATTTATAGAATTATATCCTTCTATTTTAATTTGTAAAGTGTAAATGGAGATAGAAATAAAATTAAAAGTAGAAAGTGAAATTGATATTGGATAGAAGTAGAAATAAACATAAAAATTGCAATGTACATGAAATCAATGTGTTAAAATTTCACACATACATTGAAATCAATGTGCTAGAAAGTGAACAAAATTGAAATAGAATTAGAACTGAGATGTACACTAAAATGAATGTGTTTGAAAATCACATGAACTTTAAAATAAGCTAATTAAAAATTGAGATGTCCAAATAAATCAGTGTGATAAAAATTGAGGGTGACATTGAAGAGAAATTGAAATTGACTCTTTTATTGAAAGCAATTATGTAAAAAGAGAGTTAACAAGTAGTCAAATAGCACACATGTCAGAAAACGATAATTGAAAACTAGGTCTTTATGGTGACCTCAGAACCATTGGACAAATTCTGTAGTTGACTTGTAGATTTTTTCCACTCGTTAACTCAATCAAGTAGATGACTTGTGATCTTTTATGTACTGAGTAATTGTATGTATAGATGTTTCTATTTCAATTTCTAATGTGGTAATGGAGATAGAAATAAAATAAGAAATAGAAATGGATATAGAAATTTGAAATTGACATTGGCATTGAATAGAATATAAATACAAATTAACATGTACATGTAGGCAATGTCATAGAAATTGACATGTACGTTAAAATCAATGCCTTATATTTTGAATAGAACTGAAATAGAATGAAAAAATGGGATTTTGCAGTAACCTATATGAGGAGAATTTTACATAGTAAAATTTTTACTGAAACCAATTATGTAAAAAGAGAGTTAACAAGTAGTCAAAGAGCACACGAAACTAGGTCGTTAACATTGAATGAAAACATAAATAGATATTTGACATTTGCACTGAAATAAATGATATACAAAGTTAATAAATAGACATGTTAAGATTGATGACTTATTTTCATAGTCCTTTAAAAAAGTTGCAGTAATCCATAAAAGGAGTAATTTACAAAATTATATCCTTCTATTTTAATTTATAAAGTGTAAATGGAGATAGAAATAAAATTAAAAGTAGAAAGTGAAATTGATATGGAATAGAAGTAGAAATAAAAATAAAAATTGCAATGTACATGAAATCAATGTGTTAAAGTTTCACACATACATTGAAATCAATGTGCTAGAAATTGAACAAAATTGGAATAGAATTAGAACTGAGATGTACACTAAAATAAATGTGTTTGGAAATCACATGAACTTTAAAATAAGCTCATTAAAAATTTAGATGTCCAAAGAAATCAATGTGATAAAAATTGAAGGTGACATTGAAGAGAAATTGAAATTGACTCTTTTACTGAAACCAATTATGTAAAAAGAGAGTTAATAAGTAGTCAAAGAGCACACATGTCAGAGAACGATCATTGGAAACTAGGTCGTTATGGTTACCTCGAACCTCGGAACCGTTGGACAAATTCCGTAGTTGACATGTAGATTTTTTTCCACTCATTAACTCATTCAATTAAATAACTTGTGATCATCTATGTACTGAGTAATTGTATGTCTAGATGTTTCTATTTCAATTTCCAATGTGGTAATGGAGATAGAAATAAAATAAGAAATAGAAATAGAAATAGAAATTTGAAATTGAAATTGAAATTGAATAGAATATAAATACAAATTAACATGTACATGTAGGAAGTGTCATAGAAATTGACGTGCACGTTAAAATAAATGTCTTAGATTTTGAATAGAACTGAAATAGTATGAGAAAATGGGATTTTGCAGTAACCTATACAAGGAGAAATTTACATAGTAAAAAATTTACTGAAACCAATTATGTAAAAAGAGATTTAACAAGTAGTCAAAGAGCACACATGTCGAAAACGATCATTGAATCTAGGTCGTTAACATTGAATGAAAACATAAATAGATATTTATTATTTGCTCTGAAATCGATGATATACAAAGTTAGTTAATAAGTAGACATGTTAAGATTCATGACTTATTTTCATAGTCCTTTAAATAAGGTCCAGTAGTCCACACAAGGTGTAATTTACAGAATTATATCCTTCTTTTTTTAATTTATAAAGTGTAAATGGAGATAGAAATGTACTTTGTGGATGATACGATGCTTCAAGGCACACCCACTGTCAAGGAAGCCAAAGCATTCAAACAGAGTCTGAGTGAGTTTGCTAGGGCAGCAGGCTAAGAGGTAAGTCTTACTAAATCAAATATTTTATTTTTCAATATGGATATTTCAATACAAAGAAATATTTCTAGAATTTTGGGCTTTCAAAGGGAGTCACTGCCTACAAAGTACCTGGGAGTTCCTCTCACTAACAAACCGCTTCACAAAGATATCTCGGAGCCTGTTCTTAATAAGCTAAAAGACAAGATTAGCAAATGGACAAAGAGAGCACTAAATCTAGCAGGGAGACTAATTCTCACTAAGGCTATCCTCCAAAGTATCCCTATCTCTGTGCTATCTGCCATTCCAGCACCAATCGGTGTAGTTACGAATATAAGAAACATTCAGAGAGTGCAATGGGACAGAGTGTGCAAACTTAAGTCCCATGGTGGCTTGGGTCTTCATGACCCAAGAATTCTTAATAGAGTTCTTGGTGCCAAAATCTGGTGGAGATGGCTAAAAGAAATACAAGCCCCGTGGTAAAAAATTTGGAAGCAAAAATATGCTAGCGAATGGCAGGAGAAGAATCTAATCAGAATGACAGGACAAGTAAAAGGTTCTGAAATTTGGAATAGAGCATGGGAGAACAGGGCCCTAGTCCAAAATCACAGTTTCTGGGAGATCAGAAATGGAAACCTGGCTTGGTTCTGGGAGGATAATTGGCAGCAGGAGGACAATCTCCAAAGTGAAGAATTAGTAGACATTCACACTGATACCACCAATAAAGGATTAAGGTGGGTAAGTGACTACTGGGACAAATCAAGGAACAATGGGAAATGGAGAACATGGAAACTTCCAAATTACAGAGGAATGGGAATGCTGCATACTTAAGCTATAGCCCTTAAAGGTATTTTAGACAAGAGACAAATCTTAAACTCAAACTTGAATGATCAACTAAGATGGGGAAAGAACAAGGCTGGTCTCTTTAACCTCAAGGAAGCCAAAATGATAGATGCAGGGTTTAACCTTTCAAACACAGATAAGATGTGGAAAGAAATCTGGGAAAATCCTCATTGGATGAAAGTCAAACTGTTCAAGTGGTTGCTTCACCAGGGCAAGATTTTGACATGGGATAATCTTAAAAAAAGAGGCTTTGTTGGCCCCTCAAGATGTCACTTATGTAGGCAACAGGAAGAAACTACAAATCATCTCCTGAATAGATGCACTTTCACCACAACACTTTGGAATTGGGTTGGAGAAGTCTTCGAACAGACAGACAGAGATGTTAATGACATCATCACTACTTTGAAGAATTGGAGGAAAAATTTCTCGGATAATGAGGTCATAAACTCCACCTGGATGCTGACCCCAAGATTCTTAATCTGGAATGTCTGGAAGGAGCACAACAACAGGATTTTCAAGGAGAAAGCGAGTCCGGTGAGCAACATCCTCAAGCTAGTCCTTAAACAACTCAAAGAAATTGTTCATATCCTGGGAGGTGCAGCTACAGGTAAACCCATTGGACAAAGAGAGGCCAGAATATTGGAGAAGTTAGAGCTCAAGGTTAATCCCCCTCAAGGTTCTATGCAAATTATTAAGAAAACCTCAGCAGAAAAGTCTTCTTGGCAACCCCCTTCTTATGGGTTTTTAAAATTCAACATAGACGGGGCTTCAAAAGGGAATCTGGGAGAAGCTGGTTATGGAGGGGTCTTGAGGGATGAGGAAGGAAACATGCAAGTCATCTTCCATAGTTATCTACGCAAAGCAACCAACACTATGGCTGAGCTCATGGTGATGGAATTATTCTTGGAAATACTGCTCAAGTACAACATTCAAAATGTCATCATTGAGGCTGATTCAGAAATAGTCATTAACTCAGTGAAGAGGATAAATGTTGGCGCTACTCCTGAGAAAATCTTAGAACACTAGCGGATTCTGCAAGTCTACCAAAGAATCCAAGTGCACCTAAGAATGCTGAGAACCCTCAAATTGGTGCATGTTTGTAGGGAAGCAACCAAAGTTGCAGACTGGCTTGCCAATGAGGGGGTACAAAACAACCATATTGATTTATGATGCTGGTGGGAGGAGATAACAGATAATAGGTTGAAGGAGGGATGCTCATCCAGGGTCCTTAGTCACCGACAACAGTATCAGAAAAATCAAGAGACAGTATTTGCTGACACAGGGCCACAAAGACGGGGTCTAGTTGATATGGTTTCATTATGAAGTGTTATGATATAAGTGAGATCCTTTTTGGGATGCAGGTCTATGTCAGCCTTAGTAACTCAGGTAACGGCAAACTAGATGTCTCAAGGGGACGGCTGGAAGGAGGGATCTTCATCTCCCTTTGGCCCATGCGCCGGAGCCCAGATTTTCTCGGTAAACGCAAAACCCCAGCTTTTATTCCTGTGAATAGCTTTACTGCCCTCAGGGTGGTTTCCGGTATATCACATGCTCATCAAGCCAAAAGCAGTTTTTCACAATTAGGAGCGATTCCACTCACCACGCGACATGTGGCTAAGGGTGGGAAGGAATTACCGCCTTCATCGTGCGGTAACTATCGGTGCTTTTAGTCCGCGCGATATGATCCTTAACCGTTGGATCTAGCGAGGCTAATCCATGGCCAGGATTTTGCATGCATGTTGGTGGGTCCGAAAGAGTGGTTATGTTTCGAGCTATTCGCACGACCTCTCCAGGATCGCGCGCAAATGGTGGATTTCGGGTGGTTAAAGTGATCGAAGGATAAGTAAAAAATGGACCCGATAGGATTATAGATTATGGTCTATTGGGTTCATTGGGTCCGGTTTATTTGTTAAAAGGTGTGCTTGTTGGCCACCCGATATGTTTTTCATCCGCTAGATCTTCAGCTCAAGATCCAACTGTCAGTTTTGGACTGCTTGTTTGATTTGGCAGGCCCGCATCCTTGGGTTTGCTTTGTCATCTTGAGACATGAATTGGGGTAGGCCTATCATTTTGGTGGGCCTCACCGCAGCGGTCGCCTTTTCTACACTATTTCTCTTTTTTTTAATGGAATAGAAGGATCCGTTCTTCCCTTAGCAAAAAAAAGATATTGAGTAGAAGTAGAAATAAAAATACAAATTGCAATGTACATGAAATCAATTTGTTAAAATTTCACACGTACGTTGAAATCAATAAGCTAGAAATTGAACCAAATTGAAATAGAATTAGAACTGAGATATACACTAAAATCAATGTGTTTGAAAATCACATGAATTTTAAAACAATCTCATTAAAAATTGAGATGTCCAAATAAGTCAATGTGATAAAAATTGAAGGTGACATTGAAGAGAAATTGAAATTGACTCTTTTACTGAAACCAATTATGTAAAAAGAGAGTTAACAAGTAGTCAAATAGCACACATGTCAAAAAACAATCATTGAAAACTAGGTCATTATGGTGACCTCGCACCTCGGAACAATTGGACAAAATCCGTAATTGACATGTAGATTTTTTCCACTCGTTAACTCAATCAATTAGATAACATGTGATCATCTATGTATTGAGTAATTGTATGTCTAGATGTTTCTATTTCAATTTCTAATGTGGTAATGGAGATAGAAATAAAATAAGAAATAGAAATGGATATAGAAATTTGAAATTGACATTGGTATTCAATAGAATATAAATACAAACTAACATGTACATGTAGGCGATGTCATAGAAATTGACATGTACGTTAAAATCAATGCATTAGATTTTGAATAGAACTAAAATAGTATGAGAAAATGGGATTTTGCAGTAACTGATAAGAGGAGAAATTTACAAAGTAAAAATTTTACTGAAACCAATTATGTAAAAAGAGAGTTAACAAGTAGTCAAAGAGCACACATGTCGAAAATGATCATTGAAACTAGGTTGTTAACATTGAATGAAAACATAAATAGATATTTGACATTTGCACTGAAATTGGTGATATACAAAGTTAGTTAATAAGTAAACATGTTAAGATTCATGACTTATTTTCATAGTCCTTTCAATAAGTTGCAATAATGCATACAAGGAGTAATTTACAAAATTATATCCTTTTATTTTAACTTATAAAGTGTAAAGGGAGATAGAAATAAAATTAAAAGTAGAAAGTGAAAATGATATTGAATAGAAGTAGAAATAAAAATAAAAATTGCAATGTACATTAAATCAATGTGTTAAAATTTCACACGTACATTGAAATCATTGTGCTATAAATTGAACAAAATTGAAATAGAATTATAACTAAGATATACACTAAAATCAATGTGTTTCAAAATCACATGAACTTTAAAATATGCTCATTAAAAATTGAGATGTCCAAAGAAATCAATGTGATAAAAATTGAAGTGACATTGAAGAGAAATTGAAATTGACTCTTTTACTGAAACCAATTATGTAAAAAGAGAGTTAACAAGTAGTCAAATAGCACACATGTCAGAAGATGATCATTGAAAAATACGTCCTTATGGTGACCTCGCGCCTCGGAACCATTGGACAAATTTCGTAGTTGACATGTAGATTTTTTCCACTCGTAAACTCAATCAATTAGATAAGTGATCATCTATGTACTGAGTAACTGTAAGTCTAGATGTTTCTATTTCAATTTCTAATGTGGTAATGGAGATAGAAATAAAATAAGAAATACAAATGGATATAGAAATTTGAAATTGGCATTGGCATTGAATAGGATATAAATACAAATTACCATGTACATGTAGGCAATGTCATAGAAATTGACATGTATGTTAAAATCAATGCCTTATGTTTTGAATAGAACTGAAATAGTATGAGAAAATGGGATTTTACAATAACCTATGCGAGGATAAATTTACATAGTAAAAAATTTGCTGAAATCAATTATGTAAAAAGAGAGTTAACAAGTAGTCAAAGAGCACACATGTCAAAAATGATCATTGAAACTAGGTCGTTAACATTGAACGAAAACATAAATAGATATTTGACATTTGCACTGAAATCGATGATATACAAAGTTAGTTAATAAGTAGACATGTTAAGATTCGTGACTTATTTTCATAGTCCTTTAAATAAGTTGCAATAATCCATACAAGGAGTAATTTACAGAATTATATCCTTCTATTTAAATTTATAAAATGCAAATGGAGATAGAAATAAAATTAAAAGTAGAAAGTGAAAGTGATATTGAATAGAAGTAGAATATAAAATAAAAATTGCAATGTACATGAAATCAATGTGTCAAAATTTCACAGGTACATTGAAATCAATGCACTAGAAATTGAACAAAATTGAAATAGAATTAGAACTGAGATGTGCACTAAAATCAATGTGTTTGAAAATCGCATGAACTTTAAAATAAGCTCATTAAAAATTGAGATGTCCAAAGAAATCAATGTGATAAAAATTGATGGTGACATTGAAGAGAAATTGAAATTGACTCTTTTAATTAAACCAATTATGTAAAGAGAGTTAACAAGTAGTCAAATAGCTCACATGTCAAAAAAGATCATTGAAAACTAGGTCGTTATTGTGACCTCGTACCTCAGAACCATTGGACAAATTCCGTAGTTGACATGTAGATTTTTTCCACTCGTTAACTCAATGAATTAGACAACTTGTGATCATCTATGTACTAAGTAATTGTATGTCTAGATGTTTCTATTTCAATTTCTACTGTGGTAATGGAGATAGAAATAAAATAAGAAATAGGAAATTGAAATTGACATTGGCATTGAATAGAATATAAATAAAAATTAACATGTACATGTAGGCAATGCCATAGAAATTGACATGTACGTTAAAATCAATGCCTTATATTTTGAATAGAACTGAAATAGTATGAGAAAATGAGATTTTGTAGTAACCAATATGAGGAGAAATTTAAATAGTAAAAATTTACTGAAACCAATTATTTAAAAAGAGAGTTAACAAGTAGTCAAAGAGCACACGTATCGAAAACCATCATTGAAACTAGTTCATTAACATTGAATGAAAACATAAATAGATATTTGACATTTTCACTGAAATCGATGATATAGAAAGTTAGTAAATAAGTAGTCATGTTAAGATTCATGACTTATTTTCATAGTCCTTTAAATAAGTTGCAGTAATCCATACAAGGAGTAATTTACAAAATTATATCCTTCTATTTTAAATTATAAAGTTTAAATGGAGATAGAAATAAAATTAAAAATAGAAAGTGAAATTGATATTGTATAGAAGTAGAAATAAAAATAAAAATTGCAATGTACATGAAATCAATGTGTTAAAATTTCACACATACATTGAAATCAATGTGCTAGAAATTGAACAAAATTGAAATAGAATAAGAACTGAGATGTACAGTAAAATCAATGTGTTTGAAAATCACATGAACTTTAAAATAAGCTCATTAAAAATTGAGATGTCCAAATAAATCAATGCGATAAAAATTGAAGGTTGTATTGAAAAGAAATAGAAATTGACTCTTTTATTGAAACCAATTATGTAAAAAGTGAGTTAAAAAGTAGTCAAATAGCACACATGTCAGAAAATGATCATTAAAAACTAGGTTGTGATGGTGACCTCACACCTCGGAACCAACGGACAAATTCCGTAGTTGACATGTAGATTTTTTCCACTCGTTAACTCAATCGATTAGATAACTTGTGATCATCTATTTACTGAGTAATTGTATGTCTAGATGTTTCTATTTCAATTTCTAATGTGGTAATGGAGATAGAAATAAAATAAGAAATAGAAATGGATATAGAAATTTGAAATTGACATTGGCATTGAATAGAATATAAATACAAATTAACATGTACATGTAGGCGATGTCATAGAAATTGACATGCACGTTAAAATCAATGCATTAGATTTTGAATAGAACTGAAATAGTATGAGAAAATGGGATTTTGCAGTACCCTATACTAGGAGAAATTTACATAGTAAAAAATTTATTGAAACCTATTATGCAAAAAGAGAGTTAACAAGTAGTCAAAGAGCACACATGTCGAAAACGAGCATTGAAACTAGGTTGTTAACATTGAATGAAAACATAAATAGATATTTGACGTTTGCACTGAAATCGATGATATACAAAGTTAGTTAATAAGTAGACATGTTAAGATTCATGACTTATTTTCATAGTCCTTTAAATAAGTTGCAGTATTCCATACAAGGAGTAATTTACAGAATTATATCCTTATATTTTTAATTTATAAAATGTAAATGGAGATAGAAACAAAATTAAAAGTATAAAGTGAAATTGATATTGAATAGAAGTAGAAACAAAAATAAAAATTGCAATGTACATGAAATCAATGTATTAAAATTTCACACGTACGTTGAAATCAATGGGCTAGAAATTGAACAATTGAAATAGAATTAGAATTGAGATGTACACTAAAATCAATGTGTTTGAAAATCACATGAACGTTAAAATAAGCTCATTAAAAATTGAGATGTCAAAATAAATCAATGTGATAAAAATTGAAGGTGAATTTGAAGAGAAATTGAAATTGACTCTTTTACTTAAACCAATTATGTAAAAAGAGAGTTAACAAGTAATCAAATAGCGCAAATGTCAGAAAACGATAATTGAAAACTAGGTCGTTATGGTGACCTCACACCTCGGAACCATTGGACAAATTCCGTAGTTTACATCTAGATTTTTTCCACTCGTTAACTCAATCAATTAGATAACTTGTGATCATCTATGTACTGAGGAATTGTATCTGTAGATGTTTCTATTTCAATTTCTAATGTGGTAATGGTGTTAGAAATAAAATAAGAAATAGAAATGGATATAGAAATTTGAAATTGACATTGGCATTGAATAGAATATAAATACAAATTAACATGTACATGTACACAATGTCATAGAAATTGACATGTACATTAAAATAAATGCCTTAGATTTTGAATAGAACTGAAATAGTATGAGAAAATGGGATTTACCTATATGAGGAGAAATTTACATAGTAAAAAAATTACTGAAACCAATTATGCAAAAAGAGAGTTAACAAGTAGTCAAAGAGCACACATGTTGAAAACGATCATTGAAACTAGGTCCTTAACATTGAATGAAAACATAAATAGATATTTGACATTTGCACTGAAATCGATGATATACAAAGTTAGTTAATAAGTAGACATGTTAAGATTCATGACTTATTCTCATAGTCCTTTAAATAAGTTGCAGTAATCCGTACAAGGAGTAATTTACAAAATTATATCCTTCTATTTTAAATTATAAAGTTTAAATGGAGATAGAAATAAAATTAAAAGTAGAAAGTGAAATTGATATTGAATAGAAGTAGAAATAAAAATAAAAATTGCAATGTACATGAAATCAATGTGTTAAATTTCACACCTACATTGAAATCAATGCGCTAGAAATTGAACCAAATTGAAATAGAATTAGAACTGAGATGTACACTAAAATCAATGTGTTTGAAAATAGCATGAACTTTAAAATAAGCTCATTAAAAATTGAGATGTCCAAATAAATCAATGTGATAAAAATTGAAGGTTACATTGAAGAGAAATTGAATTTGACTCTTTCACTGAAACCAATTATGTTAAAAGAGAGTTAACAAGTAGTGAAATATTACACATGTTAGAATGCTAACCTCGCACCTCGGAACCATTGGACAAATTCTGTAGTTGACATGTAGATTTTTTCCAGTCGTTAACTCAATCAATTAGATAACTTGTGATCATCTATGTGACGAGTAATTGTACGTCTAGATGTTTCTATTTCAATTTCTAATGTGGTAATGGAGATAGAAATAAAATAAGAAACAGAAATGGATATAGAAATTTGAAATTGACATTGGCATTGAATTGAATATAAATACAAATTAACATGTACATGTAGCTAATGTCATAGAAATTGACATGTACGTTAAAACCAATGCCTTATATTTTGAATAGAACTGAAATAGTATGAGAAAATGGGATTTTGCAGTAAACTATACGAGGAGAAATTTATATAGTAAAAAACATACTGAAACCAATTATGTAAAAAGATCGTTGACAAGTAGTCAAAGAGCAAAAATTTTGAAAACGATCATTGAAAATAGGTCGTTAACATTGAATGAAAACATAAATAGATATTTGACATTTGCACTAAAATCGATGATATACAAAGTTAGTTAATAAGTAGACATGTTAAGTTTCATGAATTATTTTCATAGTCCTTTAAATAAGTTGTTGTAATACATACAAGGAGTAATTTACAAAATTATATCCTTCTATTTTAATTTATAAAGTGTAAATGGAGATAGAAATAAAATTAAAAGTAGAAATTGAAATTGATATTGAATATAAGTAGAAATAAAAATAAAAATTGCGATGTACATGAAATCAAAGTGTTAAAATGTCACAGGTACATTGAAATCAATGCGCTAGAAATTGAACAAAATTGAAATAGAATTAGAACTGAGATGTACACTAAAATAAATGTGTTTGAAAATCACATGAACCTTAAAATAAGCTCATTAAAAATTGAGATGTCGAAGGAAATAAATGTGATAAATATTGAAGGTGACATTGAAGGGAAATTTAAATTGACTCTTTCACTGAAACCAATTATGTAAAAAGAGAGTTAAAAAGTAGTCAATTAGCACACATGTCAGAAAATGACAATTGAGAACTAGGCCGTTATGGTGATCTCGCACCTCGGAACCATTGGACAAATTCCATAGTTGACATGTAGATTTTTTTGCACTCGTTAACTCAATCAATTAAATAACTTGTGGGTCATCTATGAACTGAGTAATTGTATTTCTAGATGTTTCTATTTCAATTTCTGATGTGGTAATGGAGATAGAAATAAAATAAGAAATAGAAATGGAAATAGAAATTTGAAATTGAAATTGATATTGAATAGAAGTAGAAGGAGAAATTTATATAGTAAAAAACATATTGAAACCAATTATGTAAAAAGATCGTTGACAAGTAGTCAAAGAGCAAAAATTTTGAAAACGATCATTGAAAATAGGTCGTTAACATTGAATGAAAACATAAATAGATATTTGACATTTGCACTAAAATCGATGATATACAAAGTTAGTTAATAAGTAGACATGTTAAGTTTCATGAATTATTTTCATAGTCCTTTAAATAAGTTGCAGTAATCCATACAAGGAGTAATTTACAGAATTATATCCTTCTATTTTAATTTATAAAGTGTAAATGGAGATAGAAATAAAATTAAAAGTAGAAAGTGAAATTGATATTGAATAGAAGTAGAAATAAAAATAAAAATTGCAATGTACTTGAAATCAATGTGTTAAAATTTCACACATGCATTGAAATCAATGCGCTAGAAATTGAACAAAATTGAAATAGAATTAGAACTGAGATGTACACTAAAATCAATGTGTTTGAAAATCACATGAACTTTAAAATAAGGTCATTAAAAATTGAGATGTCCAAATAAATCAATGCGATAAAAAAAGAAGGTGACATTGAAGGGAAATTGAAATTGACTCTTTTACTGAAACCAATTGTGCAAAAACAGAGTTAACAAGTAGTCAAATAACACACATGTCAGAAAGCGATCATTGAAAACTAGGTCGTTATGGTGACCTCGCACCTTGGAACCATTGGAGAAATTCCGTAGTTGACATGTAGATTTTTTCCACTCGTTAACTCAATCAATTAGATAATTTGTGATCATCTATGTACTGAGTAATTGTATGTCTAGATGTTTCTATTTAAATTTCTAATGTGGTAATGGAGAAAGAAATAAAATAAGAAATAGAAATGGATATAGAAATTTGAAATCGACATTGGCATTGAAAAGAATATAAATACAAATTAACATGTACATGTAGGCGATGTCATAGAAATTAACATGTAAGTTAAAATCAATGCATTAGCTTTTGAATAGAACTGAAATAGTATTAGAAAATGGGATTTTGCAGTACATAGTAAAAAATTTACTGAAACCAATTATGCAAAAAGAGAGTTAACAAGTAGTCAAAGAGCACACATGTCGAAAACGATCATTGAAACTAGGTCATCAACATTGAATGAAAACATAAATAGATATTTGATATTTGCACTGAAATCGATGATATACAAAGTTTGTTAATAAGTAGACATGTTAAGATTCATGACTTATTTTCATAGTCCTTTAAATCAGTTGCAGTAATCCATACAAGGAGTAATTTACAAAATTATATCCTTCTATTTTAATTTATTAAGTGTAAATGGAGATAGAAATAAAATTAAAAGTAAAAAGTGAAATTGATATTGAATAGAAGTAGAAATAAAAATAAAAATTTCAATGTACATACAATCAATGTGTTAAAATTTCACATCAACCTTAAAATAAGCTCATTAAAATTGAGATGTCCAAATAAATCAATGTGATAAAAATTGTAGGTGACATTGAAGAGAAATTGAAATTGACTCTTTTACTGAAACCAATTATGTAAAAAGAGAGTTAACAAGTAGTCAAAGAGCACACATGTAGGAAAACAATCATTGAAAACTAGGTCGTTATGGTGACCTCGCACCTTGGAACCGTTGGACAAATTCGATAGTTAACATGTATATTTTTTCCACTGGTTAACTCAATCATTTAAATAACTTGTGATCATCTATGTACTGAGTAATTGTATGTCAAGATGTTTCTATTTCAATTTCTAATGTGGTAATGGAGATAGAAATAAAATAAGAAATAGAAATGTAAATAGAAATTTGAAATTGAAATTGAAGTTGAATAGAATATAAATACAAATTAACATGTACATATAGGCAGTGTCCTAGAAATTGACATGTACGTCAAAATAAATGCCTTAGAATTTGAATAGAACTGAAACAATATGAGAAAATGGGATTTTTGCAGTAACCTATGCGGGGAGAAATTTGACATAGTAAAACTTTTACTAAAACCAATTATGTAAAAAGAGAGTTAACAAGTAGTCAAAGAGCACACACGTCGAAAACGATCATTGAATCTAGGTCGTTAACATTGAATGAAAACATAAATAGATATTTGTCGTTTGCACTAAAATCGATTATATACAAAGTTATTTAATAAGTAGACATGTTAAGATTCATGACTTATTTTCATAGTCCTTTAATAAGTTGTAGTAATCCAAACAAGGAGTAATTTACAGAATTATATCCTTCTATTTTAATTTATAAAGTGTAAATGGATATAGAAATAAAATTAAAAGTAGAAAGTGAAATTGGTATCGAATAGAAGTAAAAATAAAAATAAAAATTACAATGTACATGAAATCAATGTGTTAAAATTTCACACGTACATTGAAATCAATGCGCTAGAAATTGAACCAAATTAAAATAGAATAAGAACTGAGATGTACACAAAAATAAATGTGTTTGAAAATCACATGAAATTTAAAATAAGCTCATTAAAAATTGAGATGTCCAAATAAATCAATGTGATAAAAATTGAAGGTGACCTTGAAGAGAAGTTGAAATTGACTCTTTTACTGAAACCAATTATGTAAAAAGAGAGTTAACAAGTAGTCAAATAACACAAATGTCAGAAAACTATCATTGAAAACTAGGTCATTATGGTGACCTCGCACCTCAGAACCATTGGACAAATTCTGTAGTTGACATGCAGATTTTTTCCACTCGTAACTCAATCAATTAGATAACTTGTGATCATCTATGTACTGAGTAATTGTATGTCGAGATGTTTCTATTTCAATTTCTGATTTGGTAATGGAGATAGAAATAAAATAAGAAATAGAAATGGATATAGAAATTTGAAATTGACATTGGGATTGAATAGAATATAAATACAAATTAACATGTACATGTAGGCAATGTCAGAGAAATTGACATGTAAGTTAAAATCAATGCCTTAGATTTTGAATAGAACTGTAATAGTATGAGGATAAATTTACATAGTAAAAAATTTACTGAAATCAATTATGTAAAAAGAGAGTTAACAAGTAGTCAAAGAGCACACATGTCAAAAACGATCATTGAAACTATGTTGTTAACATTGAATGAAAACATAAATAGAGATTTGACATTTGCATTGAAATCGATGGTATACAAAGTTAGTTAATAAGTAGACATGTTGAGATTCATGAATTTTTTTCATAGTCCTTTAAATAAGTTGCAGTAATGCAGACAAGGAGTAAATTACAGAATTATATCCTTCTATTTTAATTTATAAAGTGTAAATGGAGATAGAAATAAAATTAAAAGTAGAAAGTGAAATTGATATTGAATAGAAGTAGAAGTAAAAATAAAAATTGCAATGTACATTAAATCATTGTGTTAAGTTTTCACACATACATTGAAATCAATGTGCTAGAAATTGAACAAAATTGAAATAGACTTAGAACTGAGATGTACACTAAAAGCAATGTGTTTGAAAATCACATGAACTTTAAAATAATCTCATTAAAAATTGAGATCTCCAAAGAAATCAATGTGATAAAAATTGAAGGTGACATTGAAGAGAAATTGAAATTGACTCTTCTATTGAAACCAATTATGCAAAAAGAGAGTTAACTAGTCAAATAGCACACATGTCAAAAAACGATCATTGAAAACTAGGTCATTATGGTGACCTCGCACCTCGGAACCATTGGACAAATTCCGTAGTTGACATGTAGATTTTTTCCACTCATTAACTCAATCAATTAGATAACTTGTGATCATCTATGTACTGAGTAATTGTATGTCTAGATGTTTCTATTTCAATTTCTAATGTGGTAATGGAGATAGAAATAAAATAAGAAATAGAAATGGAAATAGAAATTTGAAATTGACATTGGCATTGAATAGATTATAAAAACAAATTAACATGTACATGTAGGCAATGTCATAGAAATTGCCATGTACATTAAAATCAATGCGTTATATTTTGAATAGAACTGAAATAGTATGAGAAAATGGGATTTTGCAGTAACCTATATGAGGAGAAATTTACATAGTAAAATTTTTACTGAAACCAATTATGGAAAAAGAGAGTTAACAAGTAGTCAAAGAGCACACATGTCGAAAACGATCATTAAAACTAGGTTGTTAACATTGAATGAAAATAAAAATAGACATTTTACATTTGCACTGAAATTGATGATATACAAATTTAGTTAATAAGTAGACATGTTAAGATTCATGACTTATTTTCATAGTCCTTTAAATAGGTTGCAATAATCCATACAAGGAGTAATTTACAAGATTATATCCTTCTATTTTAATTTATTAATTGTAAATGGAGAGAGAAATAATTAAAAGTAGAAAGTGAAATTGATATTGAATAGAATTAGAAAAAAAATAAAAGTTGCAATGTACATGAAATCAATGTGTTAAAATTTCACACGTACATTGAAATCAATGCGCTAGAAGTTGAACAAAATTGAAATAGAATTAGAACTGATATGTACACTAAAATCAATGTGTTTGAAAATCACATGAACCTTGAAATAAGCTCATTAAAAATTGAGATGTCCAAAGAAATCAATGTGATAAAAATTAAAGGTGACATTGAAGAGAAATTTAAATTGACTCTTTTACTAAAACCAATTATGTAAAAAGAGAGTTAACAATTAGTCAAAGAGCAAACATCTCAGAAAACGATCATTGAAAACTAGGTCGTTATGGTTACCTCACACCTCGGAACCGCTAGACAAATTCCGTAGTTGACATGTAGATTTTTTCCACTCGTTAACTCAATCAATTAAATAACTTGTGATCATCTATGTACTGAGTAATTGTATGTCAAAATGTTTCTATTTCAATTTATAATGTGGTAGTGGAGATAGAAATAAAATAAGAAATAGAAATGGAAATAGAAATTTGAAATTGAAATTGAAATTGAAATTGAATAGAATATAAATACAAATTAACATGTACATGTAGGCAGTGTCATAGAAATTGACATGTACGTTAAAATAAATGCCTTAGACTTTGAATAGAACTAAAATAGTATGAGAAAATGGGATTTTGTTGTAACCTGTACGAGGAGAAATTTACATAGTAAAAATTTTACTAAAACCAATTATGTAAAAAGAGAGATAACAAGTAGTCAAAGAGCACACTGTCGAAAACGATCATTGAATCTATGTCGTTAACATTGAATGAAAACATAAATAGATATTTGTCGTTTGCACTGAAATCGATGATATACAAAGTTAGTTAATAAGTAGACATGTTAAGGTTCATGACTTATTTTCATAGTCCTTTAAATAAGTTGCAGTAATGCAAACAAGGAGTAATTTACAGAATTCTATCCTTCTATTTTAATTTATAAAGTGTAAATGGAGATAGAAATAAAATTTAAAGTAGAAAGTGAAATTGATATGGAATAGAAGTAGAAATAAAAATAAATATTGCAATGTACATGAAATCAATGTGTTAAAATTTCACACGTACATTGAAATCAATGCGCTAGAAATTTAACCAAATTGAAATAGATTTAGAACTGAGATGTACACTAAAATCAATGTGTTTGAAAATCACATGTACTTTAAAATAAGCTCATTAAAAATTGAGATGTCCAAATAAATCAATGTGATAAAAATTCAAGGTGACATTGAAGAGAAATTGAAATTGACTCTTTTACTGAAACCAATTATGTAAAAAGAGAGTTAACAAGTAGTCAAATAGCAGACATGTCAGAAAATAATCATTGAGAACTAGGTCGTTATGGTGACCTCGCACCTCATCACCATTGCACAAATTCCGTAGTTGACATGTAGATTTTTTCCACTTGTTAACTCAATCAATTAGATAACTTGCGATCATCTACTTACTGAGTAATTGTATGTTGAGATGTTTCTATTTCAATTTTTAATCTGGTAATGGAGATAGAAATAAAATAAGAAATAGAAATGGATATACAAATTTGAAATTGGCATTGACATTGAATAGAATATAAATACAAATTAACATGTACATGTAGGCAATGTCATAGAAATTGACATGTACATTAAAATCAATGCCTTAGATTTTTAATAGAACTGAAATAGTATGAAAAAATGGGATTTTGCAGTAACCTATACGAGGAGAAATTTACATAGTAAAAAATTTACTGAAACCAATTTTGTAAAAAGAGAATTAACAAGTAGTCAAAGAGCACACATGTCGAAAACGATTCTTGAAACTAGGTTGTTAACATTGAATGCAAACATAAATAGATATTTGACATTTGCACTGAAATCGATGGTATACAAAGTTAGTTAACAAGTAGACATGTTAAGATTCATGAATTATTTTCATAGTCCTTTAAATAAGTTGCATTGATCCATACAAGGAGTAATTTACATAATTATATCTTTATATTTTAATTTATAAAGTGTAAATGGAGATAGAAATAAAATTAGGAGTAGAAAGAGAAATTGATATTGAATAGAAGTAGAAATAAAAATAAAAATTGCAATGTACATGCAATGAATGTGTTAAAATTTCACACGTACATTGAAATGAATGTGCTAAAAATTGGACAAAATTGAAATAGAATTAGAACTGAGATGTACACTAAAATCAATATGTTTTAAAATCACATGAACTTTAAAATAAGCTCATTAAAAATTGAGATGTCCAAATAAATCAATGTGATAAAAATTGAAGGTGACATTGAAGAGAAATTGAAATTGACTCTTTTACTGAAACCAATTATGTAAAAAGAGAGTTAACAAGTAGTCAAATAGCACACATGTTAGAACACGATGATTGAAAACTAGGTCGTTATGGTGACCTCGCACTTTGGAACCATTGGACAAATTTCGTAGTTGACTTGTAGATTTTTTCCACTTGTTAACTCAATCAATTAGATAACTTGTGATCATATATGTACGGAGTAACGGTCTGTCTAGATGTTTCTATTTGAAATTCTAATGTGGTAATGGAGATAGAAATAAAATAAGAAATAGAAATGGATATAGAAATTTGAAATTGACATTGGCATTGAATATAATATAAATACAAATTAACATGTACATGTAGGCAATGTCATAGAATTGACATGTACGTTAAAATAAATGTGTTAGATTTTGAATACAACTGAAATAGTATGAGAAAATGGGATTTTGCAGTAACCTATAGGAGGAGAAATTTACATAGAAATTTTTTATTGAAACCAATTATGTAAAAAGAGAGTTAACAATGAATCAAAGAGCACACATGTCAAAAACGATCACTGGAACTAGGTCGTTAACATTGAATGAAAACTTAAATAGATATTTGACATTTGCACTGAAATTGATGATATACAAAGTTAGTTAATAAGTAGACATGTTAAGATTCATGACTTATCTTCATAGTCCTTTAAATAGGTTGCAGTAATCCATAAAAGGAGTAACTTACAAAATTATATCCTTCTATTTTAATTTATAAAGTGTAAATGGAGATAGAAATAAAATTAAAAATAGAAAGTGAAATTTATATTGAATAGAAGTAGAAATAAAAATAAAAATTGCAATGTACATGAAATCAATGTGTTAAAATTTCACACGTACGTTAAGATCAATACGCTAGAAATTGAACAAAATTGAAATAGAATTATAACTGAGATGTACACTGAAATCAATGTGTTTGAAGATCATATGAACTTTAAAATAAGCTCATTAAAAATTGAGATGTCCAAAGAAATCAATGTAATAAAAATTGAAGGTGACATTGAAGAGAAATTGTAATTGACTCTTTTACTGAAACCAATTATGTAAAAAGAGAGTTATCAAGTAGTCAAATAGCACACATGTCAAAAAACGATCATTGAAAACTAGGTCGTTATGGTGACCTCGCACCTCGGAACCATTGGATAAATTTCGTAGTTGACATGTAGATTTTTTCCACTCCTTACCTCAATCAATTAGATAACTTGTGATCATCTATGTACTGAGTATTTGTATGTCTATATGTTTCTATTTCAACTTCTAATGTGGTAATGGAGATATGAATAAAATAAGAAATAGAAATGGAAATAGAATTTTGAAATTGAAATCGGCATTGAATAGAATATAAATACAAATTAACATGTACATGTAGGCAATGTCATAGAAATTGACATGTACGTTAAAATCAATGCCTTATATTTTGAATAGAACTGAAATAGTATGAGAAAATTGGATTTTGTAGTAACCTATACAAGGAGAAATTTACATAGTAAATTTTTTACTGAAACAAATTATGTAAAAAGAGAGTTAACAAGTAGTCAAAGAGCACACATGTCGAAAACGATCATTGAAACTAGGTCATTAACATTGAATGAAAACATAAATAGATATTTGACATTTGCTCTAAAATCGATGATCTACAAAATAATTTACATAGTAAAATTTTTACTTCAACCAATTATGTGAAAAGCGAGTTAACATGTAGTCAAAGAGCATGCATGTCGAAAACGATCATTGAAACTAGGTAGCTTACATAGAATGAAAACATAAATAGATATTTGACATTTGCACTAAAACCGATGATCTACAAAGTTAGTTAATAAGTAGACATGTTAAGATTCATGACTTATTTTCATACTCCTTTAAATAAGTTGCAGTAATCAATAAAAGCAGTACTTTACAACATTATATCCTTCTATTTTAATTTATAATCTGTAAATGGAGATAGAAATAAAATTAAAAGTAGAAAGTGAAATTGATATTGAATAGAAGTAGAAATAAAAATAAAAATTGCAATGCACATGAAATCAATGTGTTAAAATTTCACACGTACACTGAAATCAATGCGCTAGAAATTGAACAAAATTGAAATAGAATTAGAACTAAGATGTACACTAAAATCAATGTGTTTGAAAATCACATGAACTTTAAAATAAGCTCATTAAAAATTGAGATGTCCAAAGAAATCAATGTGATAAAAATTGAAGGTGACATTGAAGAGAAATTTACATAGTAAAATTTTACTGAAACCAATTATGTAAAATGAGAGTTAACAAGTAGTCAAAGGGCACACATGTCGAAAACAATCATTGAAACTAGGTCGTTAACATTGAATGAAAACATAAATAGATATTTGAAATTTGCACTGAAATCGAAGATATACAAAGTTAGTTAATAAGTAGACCTGTTAAGATTCATGACTTATTTTCATAGTCTTTAAATAAGTTGCAGTAATCCATAAAATGAGTAATTTACAGAATTATATCCTTCTATTTTAATTTATTAAGTGTAAATGGAGATATAAATAAAACTAAAAGTAGAAAGTGAAATTGATATTGAATAGAAGTAGAAATAAAAATAAAAATTGCAATGTACATGAAATAAATAGGTTAAAATTTTGACACGTACATTGAAATCAATGCACTAGAAATTGAACAAAATTAAACTAGAATTAGAACTGAGATGTACACTAAAATCAATGTGTTTGAAAATCACATGAACTTTAAAATAAGCTCATTAAAAATTGAGGTGTCCAAATAAATTGATGTGATAAAAATTGAAGGTGACATTGAAGAGAAATTGAAATTTACTCTTTTACTGAAACCAATTATGTAAAAAGAGAGCTAACAAGTAGTCAAATAGCACACATGTAAGAAAAAAATCATTGAAAACTATGTCATTATGGTGACCTCGCACCTCGAAACCATTGGACAAATTCCATAGTTGACATGTAGATTTTTTCCACTCATTAACTCAATCAACTAGGTAAATTGTGATCATCTATGTAATGAGTAATTGTATGTCTAGATGTTTCTATTTCAATTTCTAATGTGGTAATGGAGATAGAAATAAAATAAGAAATAGAAATGGATATAGAAATTTGAAATTGACATTGGCATTGAATAGAATATAAATACAAATTAACATGTACATGTAGGCAATGTCATAGAATTTGACACGTACATTAAAATCAATGCCTTAGATTTTGAATAGAACTAAAATAGTATGAGAAAATGGGATTTCGTAGTAACATATACAAGGAGAAATTTACGAGGAGACATTTGCACTGAAATCAATGATATACAAAGTTAGTTAATAAGTAGACATGTTAAGATTCATGACTTTGTTTCATAGTCCTTTAAATAAGTTGCAGTAATCCATACATGGAGTAATTTACAGAATTATATCCTTCTATTTTAATTTATAAAGTGTAAATGGAGATAGAAATAAAATTAAAAGTAGAAAGTGAAATTGATATTGAATAGAAGTAGAAATAAAAATAAAAATTGCAATGTACATGAAATCAATATGTTAAAATTTTGACTTGTACATTGAAATCAATGCGCTAGAAATTGAACAAAATTGAAATAGAATTAGAACTGAGATGTACACTAAAATCAATGTGTTTGAAAATCACATGAACTTTAAAATAAGCTCATTAAAAATTGAGGTGTCCAAATAAATTGATGCGATAAAAATTGACGGTGACATTGAAGAGAAATTGAAATTGACACTTTTACTGAAACCAATTATGTAAAAAGAGAGCTAACAAGTAGTCAAATAGCACACATGTAAGAAAACGATAATTGAAAACTATGTCGTTATGGTGACCTTGCACCTTGGAACCATTGGACAAATTCCATAGTTGACAGGTAGATTTTTTCCACTCGTTAACTCAATCAATTAGGTAACTTGTGATCATCTATGTAATGAGTAATTGTATGTCTAGATGTTTCTATTTCAATTTCTAATGTGGTAATGGAGATAGAAATAAAATAAGAAATAGAAATGGATATAGAAATTTGAAATTGACATTGGCATTGAATAGAATATAAATACAAATTAACATGTACATGTAGGCAATGTCATAGAATTTGACACGTACATTAAAATCAATGCCTTAGATTTTGAATAGAACTAAAATAGTATGAGAAAATGGGATTTTGTAGTAACATATACAAGGAGAAATTTACCAGGAGAAATTTGCACTGAAATCAATGATATACAAAGTTAGTTAATAAGTAGACATGTTAAGATTCATGACTTTGTTTCATAGTCCTTTAAATAAGTTGCAGTAATCCATACAAGGAGTAATTTGCAGAATTATATCCTTCTATTTTAATTTATAAAGTGTAAACAGAGATAGAAATAAAATTAAAAGTAGAAAGTGAAATTGATATTGAATAGAAGTAGAAATAAAAATAAAAAATTCAATGTACATGAAATCAATATGTTAAAATTTTGACTCGTACATTGAAATTAATGCGCTAGAAATTGAACAAAATTGAAATAGATTTAGAACTGAGATGTACACTAAAATCAATGTGTTTGAAAATCACATGAACTTTAAAATAAGCTCATTAAAAATTGAGGTGTCCAAATAAATTGATGCGATAAAAATTGAAGGTGACATTGAAGAGAAATTGAAATTGACTCTTTTACTGAAACCAATTATGTAAAAAGAGAGCTAACAAGTAGTCAAATAGCACACATGTAAGAAAACGATCATTGAAAACTATGTTGTTATGGTGACCTCACACCTCGGAACCATTGGACAAATTCCATAGTTGACATGTAGATTTTTTCCACTCGTTAACTCAATCAATTAGGTAACTTGTGATCATCTATGTAATTAGTAATTGTATGTCTAGATGTTTCTATTTCAATTTCTAATGTGGTAATGGAGATAGAAATAAAATAAGAAATAGAAATGGATATAGAAATTTAAAATTGACATTGGCATTGAATAGAATATAAATACAAATTAAACATGTACATGTAGGCAATGTCATAGAATTTGACACGTACATTAAAATCAATGCCTTAGATTTTGAATAGAACTAAAATAGTATGAGAAAATGGGATTTTGTAGTAACATATACAAGGATAAATTTACGAGGCGAAATTTGCACTGAAATCAATGATATACAAAGTTAGTTAATAAGTAGACATGTTAAGATTCATGACTTTGTTTCATAGTCCTTTAAATAAGTTGCAGTAATCCATACAAGGAGTAATTTACAGAATTATATCCTTCTATTTTAATTTATAAAGTGTAAATGGAGATAGAAATAAAATTAAAAGTAGAAAGTGAAATTGATATTGAATAGAAGTAGAAATAAAAATAAAAATTGCAATGTACATGAAATCAATATGTTAAAATTTTGACTTGTACATTGAAATCAATGCACTAGAAATTGAACAAAATTGAAATAGAATTAGAACTGAGATGTACACTAAAATCAATGTGTTTGAAAATCACATGAACTTTAAAATAAGCTCATTAAAAATTGAGGTGTCCAAATAAATTGATGCGATAAAAATTGAAGGTGACATTGAAGAGAAATTGAAATTGACTCTTTTACTTAAACCAATTATGTAAAAAGAGAGTTAACAATTAGTCAAAGAGCACACTTGTCGAAAATGTTCATTGAAAGTAGGTCGTTAACATTAAATGAAAGCATAAATAGATATTTGACATTTGCACTGAAATCTATGATATACAAAGTTAGTTAATAAGTAGACATGTTAAGATTCATGACTTCTTTTCATAGTCCTTTAAATAAGTTGCAGTAATCCATACAAGGGGTAATTTACATAATTATATCCTTCTATTTTAATCTATAAAGTGTAAATGGAGATAGAAATAAAATTAAAAGTAGAAAGTGAAATTGATATTGAATAGAAGTAGAAATAAAAATAAAAATTGCAATGTACATAAAATCAATGTGTTAAAATTTCACATGTACATTGAAATCAATGCGCTAGAAAGTGAACAAAATTGAAATAGAATTAAAACTGAGATGTACACTAAAATCAATGTGTTTGAAAATCACATGAACTTTAACATAAGCTCATTAAAAATTGAGATTTCCAAAGAAATTAATGTGATAAAAATTGAAGGTGACATTGAAGAGAAATTGAAATTGACTCCTTTACTGAAACCAATTATCTAAAAAGAGAGTTAAAAAGTAGTCAAAGAGCACACATGTCGAAAACGATCATTGAAACTAGGTCGTTAACATTGAATGAAAACATAAATAGATATTTGACATTTGCACTGAAATCGATGATATACCAAGTTAGCTAATAAGTAGACATGTTAAGATTCATGACTTATTTTCACAGTCCTTTAAATAAGTTGCAGTAATCCATAAAAGGAGTAATTTACAAAATTATATCCTTCTATTTTAATTTATAAAGTGTAAATGGAGATAGAAATAAAATTAAAAGTAGAAAGTGAAATTGATATTGAATAGAAGTAGAAATAAAAATAAAAATTGCAATGTACATGAAATCAATGTGTTAAAATTTAACACGTACATTGAAATCAATGCGCTAGAAGTGAACAAAATTGAAATAGAATTAGAAGTGAGATGTACACTAAAATCAATGTGTTTAAAAATCACATGAAATTTAAAATTATCTCATTAAAAATTGAGATTTCCAAACAAATCAATGTGATAAAAATTGAGGGTGACATTGAAGAGAAAGTGAAATTGACTCTTTTATTGAAACCAATTGTGTAAAAAGAGAGTTAATGAGTAGTCAAATATCACACATGTCAGAAAACGATCATTCAAAACAAGGTCGTTATGGTGACCTCGCACCTCGGAACCATTGGACAAATTCCGTAGTTGACCTGTAGATTTTTTCCACTCGTTAACTCAATCAATTAGATAACTTTTGATCATCTATGTACTGAGTAACGGTCTGTCTAGATGTTTCTATTTGAAATTCTAATGTGGTAATGGAGATAGAAATAAAATAAGAAATAGAAATGGATATAGAAATTTGAAATTGACATTGGCATTGAATAGAATATAAATACAAATTAACATGTACATGTAGGCAATGTCATAGAAATTGAAATTTACGTTAAAATCAATGCCTTATATTTTGAATAGAACTGAAATAGTTTGAGAAAATGGGATTTTACAGTAACCTATACGAGGAGAAATTTACATAGAAATTTTTTTACTGAAACCAATTATGTAAAAAGAGAGTTAACAAGTAGTCAAAGAGCACACATGTCGAAAACGATCATTGAAACTAGGTCATTACATTGAATGAAAACATAAATATATATTTGACATTTGCACTGAAATTGATGATATACAAAGTTAGTTAATAAGTAGACATGTTAAGATTCATGACTTATTTTCATAGTCCTTTAAATAAGTTGCAGTAATCCATAAAAGGAGTAACTTACTGAATTATATCCTTATATATTAATTTATAAAGTGTAAATGGAGATAGAAATAAAATTAAAAGTAGAAAATGAAAATGATATTGAATAGACGTAGAAATAAAAATAAAAATTGTAATTTACATGAAATCAATGTGTTAAAGTTTCACACGTACATGAAAATCAATGCGCTAGAAATTGAACAAAATTGAAATAGAATTAGAACTGAGATGTACACTAAAATCAATGTGTTTGAAAATCACATGAACTTTAAAATAAGCTCATTAAAAATTGAGATGTCCAAAGAAATCAATGTGATAAAAATTGAGGTGACATTGAAATTGACTCTTTTACTGAAACCAATTATGTAAAAAGAGAGTTAACAAGTAGTCAAATATCACACATGTTAGAAAACGATCATTGAAAACTAGGTTGTTATTGTGACCTAGCATTTCCCATTGGACAAATTCCATAGTTGACATGTAGATTTTTTCCACTTGTTAACTCAATCAATTAGATAACTTGTGATCATCTATGTACTCACTAATTGTATGTCTACATGTTTCTATTTCAATTTCTAATGTGGTAACAAAGATAGAAATAAAATAAGAAATAGAAATGGAAATAGAAATTTGAAATTGACATTATCATTGAATAGAATATAAATGCAAATTAACATGTACATGTAGGCAATGCCATAGAAATTGACATGTACGTTAAAATCAATGCCTTATGTTTTGAATAGAACTAAATTAGTATGAAAAAATGGGATTTTGCAGTAACCTATACGAGGAGAAATTTACATAGTAAAAATTTACTGAAACCAATTATGGAAAAAGAGAGTTAACAAGTAGTCAAAGAGCACACATGTCGAAAAAGATCATTGAAACTAGGTCGTTAACATTGAATGAAAACATAAATAGATATTTTACATTTGCACTGAAATGGATGATATACAAAGTTAGTTAATAAGTAGGCATGTTAAGATTCATGACTTATTTTCATAATCCTTTAAATAAGTTGCACTAATTCATACAAGGAGTAATTTACAGAATTATATACTTCTATTTTAATTTATAAAGTGTAAATGGAGATAGAAATAAAATTAAAAATAGAAAGTGAAATTGATATTGAATAGGAGTATAAATAAAAATAAAAATTGCAATTTACACGAAATCAATGTGTTAAAATTTCACACGTACATTGAAATCAATGTGCTAGAAATTGAACCAAATTGAAATAGAATTAGAACTGAGACGTACACTAAAATAAATGTGTTTGAAAATCACATGAACTTTAGAATAAGCTAATTAAAAATTGAGATGTCCAAATAAATCAATGCGATAAAAATTGATGGTGACATTGAAGAGAAATTGAAATTGACTCTTTTACTGAAACCAATTATGTAAAAAGAGAGCTAACAAGCAGTCAAATAACACACATGTCAGAAAATGATCATTGAAAACTAGGTCGTTATGGTGACCTCGCACCTCGGAACCATTGGACAAATTTCGTAGTTGACATGTAGATTTTTTCCACTCATTAACTCAATCAATTAGATAACTTGTGATCATCCATGTACTCAATAATTGTATGTCTAGATGTTTCTATTTCAGTTTCGAATGTGGTAATGGAGATAGAAGTAAAATAGGAAATAGAAATGGATGTAGAAATTTGAAATTGACATTGGTATTGAATAGAATATAAATGCAAATTAACATGTACATGTAGGCAATGTCATAGAAATTGACATGTATGTTAAAATCAATGCCTTAGATTTCGAATAGAACTAAAATATTATGAGAAAATGGGATTTTGCAGTAACCTATACGAGGAGAAATTTACATAGTAAAAAATTTACTGAAACCAATTATGTAAAAAGAGAGTTAACAAGTAGTCAAAGAGCACACATGTCGAAAACGATGAATGAAAGTAGGTCATTAACTTTGAATGAAAGCATAAATAGATATTTGACATTTGCAATGGAATCGATGATATACAAAGTTAGTAAATAAGTAGACATGTTAAGATTCATGACTTCTTTTCATAGTCCTTTGAATAAATTGCAGTAATCCATACAAGGAGTAATTTATAGAATTATATCCTTCTATTTTAATTTATAAAGTGTAAATGGAGATAGAAATAAAACTAAAAGTAGAAAGTGAAATTGATATTGAATAGAAGTAGAAATAAAAATAAAAATTGCAATGTACATGAAATAAATATGTTAAAATTTTGACACGTACATTGAAATCAATGCGCTAGAAATTGAACAAAATTGAAATAGAATTAGAACTGAGATGTACACTAAAATCAATGTGTTTGAAAATCACATGAACTTTAAAATAAGCTCATTAAAAATTGAGATGTCCAAAGAAATCAATGTGATAAAAATTGAAGGTGACATTGAAGAGAAATTGAAATTGACTCTTTTACTGAAACCAATTATGTAAAAGGAGAGTTAACAAGTAGTCAAATAGCACACATGTCAGAAAACGATCATTGAAAACTAAGTCGTTATGGTGACGTCGCACCTCTGAACCGCTGGACAAATTTCGTAGTTCACCCGTAGATTTTTTCGACTCGTTAACTCAATCAATTAAATAACTTGTGATCATCTGTGTACTGAGTAATTGTATGTCAAGATGTTTTTATTTCAATTTCCAATGTGGTAATGGAGATAGAAATAAAATAAGAAATAGAAATGGAAATAGAAATTTGAAATTGAAATTGAAATTGAATAGAATATAAATACAAATTGAGATGTTCATGTAGGAAGTGTCATAGAAATTGACATGTACGTTAAAATAAATGCCTTAGATTTTGAATAGAACTGAAATAGTATAAGAAAATGGGATTTTGCAGTAACCTATACGAGGAGAAATTTACATAGTAAAAATTTACTGAAACCAATTATGTAAAAAGAGAGTTAACAAGTAGTCAAATAGCACACATGTCACAAAACGATCATTGAAAACTAGGTCGTTATGGTGACCTCGCACCTCAGAACGATTGGACAAATTCCGTAGTTGACATGTAGATTTTTTCCACTCGTTAACTCAATCAATTAGATAACTTGTGATCATCTATGTACTGAGTAATTGTATGTCTAGATGTTTCTATTTCAATTTCTAATGTAGTAATGGAGATATAAATAAAATAATAAATAGAAATGGGCATGGAAATTTGAAATTGACACTGGCATTGAATAGAATATAAATACAAATTAACATGTACATGTAGGTATTGTCATAGTAATTGACATGTACGTTAAAATCAATGCATTAGATTTTGAATAGAACTGAAATAGTATGAGAAAATGGGATTTTGCAGTACCCTATACGAGGAGAAATTTACATAGTAAAAAATTTACTAAAACCAATTATGAAGAATGAGAGTTAACAAGTAGTCAAAGAGCACACATGTCGAAAATGATAATTGAAACTAGGTCGTTAACATTGAATGAAAACATAAATAGATATTTGACATTTGCACTGAAATCGATGATATACAAAGTTAGGTAATAAATAGACATGTTAGGATTCACCACTTATTTTTATAGTCCTTTAAATAAGTTATAGTAATCCATACAAGGAGTAATTTACAGAATTATATCCTTCTATTTTAATTTATAAAGTGTAAATGGAAATAAAAAATAAAATTAAAGGTAGAAAGTGAAATTGATATTGAATAAAAGTAGAAATAAAAATAAAAATTGCAATGTATATGAAATCAATGTGTTAAAATTTCACAAGTACAGTGAAATCAATGCACTAGAAATTGAAAAAATTAAAAAAGAATTAGAACTGAGATGTAGACTAAAATCAATGTGTTTGAAGATCACACGAAATTTAAAATAAGCTCATTAAAAATTGAGATGTCCAAATAAATCAATGAGATAGGAATTGAAGGTGACATTGAAGAGAAATTGAAATTGACTGTTTTACTGAAACCAATTATGTAAAAAGAGAGTTAACAAATAGTTAAATAGCACACATGTCAGAAAACGATCATTGAAAACTAGGTCGTTATGGTGACCTCGCACCTTAGAATCATTGGACAAATTCCGTAGTTGACATGTAGATTTTTTCCGCTCGTTAACTCAACCAATTAGATAACTTGTGATCATATATGTACTGAGTAATTGTATGTCTAGATGTTTCTATTTCAATTTCTAATGTGGTAATGGAGATAGAAATAAAATCAGAAATAGAAATGGATATAGAAATTTGAAATTGACACTAGCATTGAATAGAATATAAATACAAATTAACATGTACATGTAGGCAATGTCATAGAAATTGACATTTACGTTAAAATCAATGCCTTAGATTTTGAATAGAACTGAAATAGTATGAGAAAATGGGATTTTGCAGTAACCTATACGAGGAGAAATTTACATAGTAAAAATTTACTGAAACCAATTATATAAAAAGAGAGTTAACAAGTAGTCAAAGAGCACACATGTCGAAAACGATCATTGAAAGTAGGTCGTTAACTTTGAATGAAAAAGTAAATAGATGTTTGACATTTGCAATGAAATCAAAGATATACAAAGTTTGTTAACAAGTAGACATGTTAAGATTCATGACTTCATTTCATAGTCCTTTGAATAAGTTGCAGTAATCCATACAAGGAGTAATTTACAGAACTATATCCTTCTATTTTAATTTATAAAGTGTAAATGGAGATAGAAATAAAATTAAAAGTAAAAAGTGAAATTGATATTGAATAGAAGTAGAAATAAAAATGAAAATTGCAATGTACATGAAATCAATGTGTTAAAATATCACACGTACATTGAAATCAATGCGCTAGAAAGTGCACAAAATTGAAATAGAATTAGAACTGAGATGTACACTAAAATCAATGTGTTTTAAAATCACATGAACTTTAAAATAAGCTCATTAAAAATTGAGATGTCCAAATAAATCAATGTGATAAAAATTGAGGGTGACATTGAAGAGAAATTGAAATTGACTCTTTTATTGAAACCAATTATGTAGAAAGAGAGTTAACAAGTTGTCAAATGGCACACATGTTAGAAAACAACCATTGAAAACTAGTTTGTTATGGTGACCTCGCACCTCGGAACCATTGGACAAATTTCGTAGTTGACCTGTAGATTTTTTCCACTCGTTAACTCAATCAATTAGATAACTTGTGATCATCTATGTACTGAGTAATTGTAAGTCTAGATGTTTCTATTTCAAATTCTAGTGTGGTAATGGAGATAGAAATAAAATAAGAAATAGAAATGAAAATAGAAATTTGAAATTGACATTAGCATTGAATAGAATATACATACAAATTAACATGTACATGTAGGCAATGTCCTAGAAATTGACATGTACGTTAAAATCAATGCCTTATATTTTGAATCGAACTAAAATAGTATGAGAAAATGGGATTTTGCAGTAACCTATACGAGGAGAAATTTACATAGTAAATTTTTACAGAAACCAATTATTTAAAAAGAGAGTTAACACTTAGTCAAAGAGCACACATGTCGAAAACAATCATTGAAACTAGGTCGTTAAGATTGAATGAAAACATAAATAGATATTTGACATTTGCACTGAAATCGATGATAGACAAATTTAGTTAACAAGTAGACATGTTAAGATTCATGACTTATTTTGACAGTCCTTTAAATAAGTTGTAGTAATCCATAAAAGGAGTAATTTACAGAATTATATCCTTCTATTTTGATTTATAAAGTGTAAATGGAGATAGAAATAAAATTAAAAGTAGAAAGTGAAATTGATATTGAATAGATGTAGAAATAAAAATAAAAATTGCAATTTACATGAAATCAATGTGTTAAAGTTTCACACATACATGGAAATCAATACGCTAGAAATTGAACAAAATTGAAATAGAATTAGAATTGAGATGTACACTAAAATCAATGTGTTTGAAAATCACATGAACTTTAAAATAAGCTCATTAAAAATTGAGATGTCCAAAGAAATCAATGTGATAAAAATTGAATGTGACATTGAAGAGAAATTGAAATTGACTCTTTTACTAAAACCAATTATGTAAAAAGAGAGTTAACAAGTAGTCAAATAGCACACATGTCAGAAAACGATCATTGAAAACTAGGTCGTTATGGTGACCTTGCACCTCGGAACCCTTGAAAAAATTCTGTAGTTGACATGTATCTTTTTTCAACTCGTTAAGTCAATCAATTAAATAACTTGTGATCATCTATGTAATGAGTAATTGTATGTCTATATGTTTCTATTTCAATTTCTAATCTGGTAATGGAGTTAGAAATAAAATAAGAAATAGAAATGGAAATACAAATTTGAAATTGACATTGACATTGAATAGAATATAAATACAAATTAACATGTACATGTAGGCAATGCCATAGAAATTGACATGTACGTTAAAATCAATGCCTTATATTTTGAATAGAACTGAAATAGTATGAGAAAATGGGATTTTGCAGTAACCTATACAAGGAGAAATTTACATAGTAAAAAGTTACTGAAACCACTTATGGAAAAAGAGAGTTAACAAGTAGTCAAAGAGCACACATGTCGAAAACAATCAATCAAACTAGGTTGTTAACATTGAATGAAAACATAAATAGATATTTGACATTTGCAATGAAATCAATGATAGATAAAGTTAGTTAACAAGTAGACATGTTAAGATTCATGACTTATTTTCATAGTCCTTTAAATAAGTTGCAGTAATCCATAAAAGGAGTAATTTACAGAATTATATACTTCTATTTTAATTTATAAAGTGTAAATGGAGATAGAAATAAAATTAAAAGTAGAAAGTGAAATTGATATTGAATAGAAGTAGAAATAAAAATAAAAATTTCAATTTACATGAAATCAATGTGTTAAAGTTTCACACGTACATGGAAATCAATGCGCTAGAAATTGAACAAAATTGAAATAGAATTAGAACTGAGATGTACACTAAAATCAATGTGTCTGAAAATCACATGAACTTTAAAATAAGCTCATTAAAAATTGAGATGTCCAAAGAAATCAATGTGATAAAAATTGCATGTGACATTGAAGAGAAATTAAAATTGACTCTTTTACTGAAACCAATTATGTAAAAAGAGAGCTAACAAGTAGTCAAATAGCACACATGTCAGGATCATTGAAAACTAGGTCATTGTGGTGACCTCACGCCTCGGAACCATTGGACAAATTTAGTAGTTGACATGTAGATTTTTTCCACTCGTTAACTCAATCAATTAGATAACTTGTGATCATCTCTGTACTGAGTAATTGTATGTTTAGATGTTTCTATTTGAATTTCTAATGTGGTAATGGAGATAGAAATAAAATAAGAAATAGAAATGGATGTAGAATTTTGAAATTGACATTGGCATTGAAAAGTATATAAATACAAATTAACATGTACATGTAGGCAATGTCATAGAAATTGACATGTACGCTAAAATCAATGCCTTAGATTTTGAATAGAACTAAAATAGTATGAGAAAATGGGATTTTGTAGTAACCTATACGAGGAGAAATTTACATAGTAAAAGATTTACTGAAACCAATTATGTAAAAAGAGAGTTAACAAGTAGTCAAAAAGCACACATGTCGAAAAAGATCAATGAAAGTAGGTCATTAACTTTGAATGAAAGCATAAGTAGATATTTGACATTTGTAATGAAATCAATGATATACAAAGTTAGTTAATAAGTAGACATGTTAAGATTCATGACTTATTTTCATAGTCTTTTGAATAAGTTGCAGTAATCCATACATGGAGTAATTTACAGAATTATATCCTTCTATTTTAATTTATAAAGTGTAAATGGAGATAGAAATAAAATTAAAAGTAGAAAGTGAAATTGATATTGAATAGAAGTAGAAATAAAAATAAAAATTTCAATGTACATGAAATCAATGTGTTAAAATTTCACACATACATTGAAATCAATGCGCTAGAAAGTGAACAAAATTGAAATATAATTAGAACTGAGATGTACACTAAAATCAATGTGTTTGAAAATCACATGAACTTTAAAATAATCTTATTAAAAATTGAGATGTCCAAATAAATCAATGTGATAAAACTTGAGGGTGACATTGAAGAGAAATTGAAATTGACTCTTTTATTGAAACCAATTATGTAAAAAGAGAGTTAACGAGTAGTCAAATAGCACACATGTCAGAAAACGATCATTGAAAACTAGGTTGTTATGGTGACCTCGCACCTCGAAACCATTGGACAAATTCCTTAGTTGACCTGTAGATTTTTTCCACTCGTTAACTCAATCAATTAGATAACTTGTGATCATCTATGTACTGAGTAATTGTATGTCTAGATGTTTCTATTTCAATTTCTAATGTGGTAATGGAGATAGAAATAAAATAAGAAATAGAAATGGAAATAGAAATTTGAAATTGACATTGACATTGAATAGAATATAAATACAAATTAACATGTACATGTAGGCAATATCATAGAAATTGCCATGTACGTTAAAATCAATGCCTTACATTTTGAATAGAACTGAAATAGTATGAGAAAAAGATCATTGAAACTAGGTCGTTAACATTGAATGAAAACGTAAATAGATATTTGACATTTGCATTGAAATCGATGATATACAAAGTTAGTTAATAAGTAGACATGTTAAGATTCATGACTTATTATCATAGTCCTTTAAATAAGTTGCAGTAATCAATTAAAGGAGTAATTTACAGAATTATATCCTTCTATTTTAATTTATAAAGTGTAAATGGAAATAGAAGTAAAATTAAAAGTAGAAAGTGAAATTCATATTGAATAGAAGTAGAAATAAAAATAAAATTTGCAAGTTACATGAAATCAATGTGTTAAAGTTACACACATACATGGAAATCAATGTGTTAGAAATTGAACAAAATTGAAATAGAATTAGAGCTGAGATGTACACTAAAATCAATGTGTTTGAAAATCACATGAATTTTAAAAGAAGCTCATTAAAAATTGAGATGTCCAAAGAAATCAATGTGACAAAAATTGAAGGTGACTTTGAAGAGAAATTGAAATTGACTCTTTTACTAAAACCAATTATGTCGAAAGAGAGTTAACAAGTAGTTAAAGAGCACACATGTCAAAAAACAATCATTGAAAACTAGGTCGTTATGGTGACCTCGCACCTCGGAACCATTGGACAAATTGCGTAGTTGACATGTATATTTTTTCCACTCGTTAACTCAATCAGTTAAATAACTCGTGATCATCTATGTACTAAGTAATTGTATTTCAAGATGTTTTTATTTCAATTTCCAATGTGGTAATGGAGATAGAAATAAAAAAAGAAATAGAAATGTAAATAGAAATTTGAAATTGAAATTGAAATTGAATAGAATATAAATACAAATTAACATGTACATGTAGGAAGTGTCATAGAAATTGACATGTACGTTAAAATAAATGCCTTAGATTTTGAATAGAACTAAAATAGTATAAGAAAATGGGATTTTGCAGTAACCTATACGAGGAGAAATTTATATAGTAAAAAATTTACTAAAACCAATTATGTAAAAAGAGAGTTAACAAGTAGTCAAAGAGCACACATGTCGAAAACGATCATTGAATGTAGGTTGTTAACATTGAATGAAAACATAAATAGATATTTGTCGTTTGCACTGAAATCAATGATATACAAAGTTAGTTAATAATTAGACATGTTAAGGTTCATGACTTATTTTCATAGTCCTTTAAATAAGTTGCAGTAATTCATACAAGAAGTAATTTACAGAATTATATCCTTCTATTTTAATTTATAAAGTGTAAATGGAGATAGAAATAAAATTAAAAGTAGAAAGTGAAATTGATATTGAATAGAAGTAGAAATAAAAATAAAATTGCAATGTACATGAAATCAATGTGTTAAAATTTCAAAGGTACATTGAAATCAATGCGCTTGAAATTGAACCAAATTGAAATAGAATTAGAACTCAGATGTACACTAAAATCATTGTGTTTGAAAATCACATGAACTTTAAAATAAGCTCATTAAAAATTGAGATGTCCCAATAAATCAATGCCATAAAAATTGAAGGTGACATTGAAGAGAAATTGAAATTGACTCTTTTACTGAAACCAATTATGTAAAAAGAGAGCTAACAAGTAGTCAAATAGCACACATGTGACAAAACGATCATTGAAAACTAGGTCGTTATGGTGACCTCGCACCTCGGAACCATTGGAAAAATTCCGTAGTTGACATGTAGATTTTTTCCACTCGTTAACTCAATCAACTAGATAACTTGTGATCATTTATGTACTGAGTAATTATATGTCTAGATGTTTCTATTTGAATTTCTAATGTGGTAATGGAGATAGAAATAAAATAAGAAATAGAAATGGATATAGAAATTTGAAATTGACATTGGCATTGAATAGAATATAAATACAAATTAACATGTACATGTAGGCAATGTCATAGAAATTGACATGTACGTTAAAATCAATGCCTTATATTTTGAATAGAACTGAAATAGTATGAGAAAATGGGATTTTGCAGTAACATATACGAGGATAAATTTACATAGTAAAAATTTTGCGGAAACCAATTATGTAAAAAGAGAGTTTACAAGTAGTCAAAGAGCACACATGTCGAAAACGAAAATTGAAACTATGTGGTTACCGTTGAATGAAAACATAAATAGATATTTGACATTTGCGATGATATACAAAGTTAGTTAATAAGTAGACATGTTAATATTCATGACTTGTTTTCATAGTCCTTTAAATAAGTTGCAACAATCCATACAAGGAGTAATTTACAAAATTATATCCCTCTATCTTAATTTATAAAGTGCAAATGGAGATAGAAATAAAATTAAAAGTAGAAAGTGAAATTGATATTGAATAGAAGTAGAAATAAAAATAAAAATTGCAATGTACATGAAATCAATGCACTAGAAATTGAACAAAATTGAAATAGAATTAGAACTGAGATGTACACTAAAATCAATGTGTTTGAAAATCACATGAACTTTAAAATAATCTCATTAGAAATTGAGATGTCCAATTAAATCAATGTGATAAAAATTGAAGGTGAATTTGAAGAGAAATTGAAATTGAATCTTCTACTGAAACCAATTATGTAAAAAGAGAGTTAACAAGTAGTCAAATAGCACACGTGTCAGAAAATGATCATTGAAAACTAGGTTCTTATGGTGACCTCGCACCTTGGAACCATTGGACAAATTCCGTAGTTGACTTGTAGATTTTTTCCACTCGTTAACTCAATCAATTAGATAACTTGTGATCATCTATGTACTGAGTAATTGCATGTTTAGATGTTTCAATTTCAATTTCTAATGTGGTAATGGAGAGAAATAAAAGAAGAAATAGAAATCGAAATAGAAATTTGAAATTGACATTGGCATTGAACAGAATATAAATACAAATTAACATGTACATGTAGGCAATGCCATAGAAATTGACATGTACGTTAAAATCAATGCCTTATATTTTGAATAGAACTGAAAGAGTATGAGAAAATGGGATTTTGCAGTAACCTATAGTAGGAGAAATTTACATAGTAAAAATTTACTAAAACCAATAATGAAAAAAGAGAGTTAACAAGTAGTGAAAGAGCACATGTGTTGAAAACGGTCATTGAATCTAGGTCGTTAACATTGAATGAAACCATAAATAGATATTTGACATTCACACTGAAATCGATGATATACAAAGTTGGTTAATAAGTAGACATGTTAAGATTCATGACTTATTTTCATAGTCCTTTAAATAAGTTGCAGTAATCCATACAAAGAAGTAATTTACAAATTTATATCCTTCTATTTTAATTTATAAAGTGTAAATGGAGATAGAAATAAAATTAAAAGTAGAAAGTGAAATTGATATTGAATAGAAGTAGAAATAAAAATAAAAATTGCAATTTACACGAAATCAATGTGTTAAAGTTTCACATGTACATGGAAATCAATGCGCTAGAATTTGAAAAAAATTGAAATAGAATTAGAATTGAGATGTACACTAAAATCAATGTGTTTGAAAATCACATGAACTTTAAAATAAGCTCATTAAAAATTGAGATATTCAAAGAAATCAATGTGATAAAAATTGAAGGTGACATTGAAGATAAATTGAAATTGACTCTTTTACTGAAACCAATTATGTAAAAATAGATTTAACAGGTAGTCAAAGAGCACACATGTCAGAAAATGGTTGTTGAAAACTAGGTCATTATGGTGACCTCGCACCTCGGAACCGTTGGACAAATTCACGTAGATTTTTTCCACTCGTTAAATCAATCAATTAAATAACTTGTGATCTTCTATGTACTGAGTAATTGTATGTCAAGAAGTTTTTATTTCAATTTCCAATGTGGTAATGGAGATAGAAATAAAAGAAGAAATAGAAATGGAAGTAAAAATTTGAAATTGAAATTGAATAGAATATAAATACAAATTAACATGTACATGTAGGAAGTGTCATAGAAATTGACATGTACATTAAAATAAATGCCTTAGATTTTGAATAGAACTAAAATAGTATAAGAAAATGGGATTTTGCAGTAACCTATACGAGGAGAAATTTACATAGTAAAAAATTTACTGAAACCAATTATGTAAAAAGAGAGTTAAATGTAGTCAAAGAGCACACATGTCGAAAACGATGAATGAAAGTAGGTCATTAACTTTGAATGAAAGCATAAATAGATATTTGACATTTGCAATGAAAACGATGATATACAAAGTCAGTTAATAATTAGACTTGTTAAGAATTATGACTTATTTTCATAGTCCTTTAAATAACTTGCAGTAATCCATACAAGGGGTAATTTACAAAATTATATCCTTCTATTTTAATTTATAAAGTGTAAATGGAGATAGAAATAAAATTAAAAGTAGAAAGTGAAATTGATATTGAATAGAAGTAGAAATAAAAATAAAAATTGCAATGTACATGAAATCAATGTGTTAAAATTTCACAGTACATTGAAATCAATGCACTTGAAATTGAACAAAATTGAAAGAATTAGAACTGAGCTATACACTAAAGTCAATGTGTTTGAAAATCACATGAACTTTAAAATAAGCTCATTAAAAATTGAGATGTCCAAATAAATCAATGTGATAAAAATTGAAGGTGACATTGAAGAGAAATTGAAATTGACTCTTTTACTGAAACCATTTATGTAAAAAGAGAGTTAACAAGTAGTCAAATAGCACATGTGTCAGAAAATGATCATTGAAAACTAGTTCGTTATAGTGACCTCGCACCTCATAACCATTGGAAAAATTCTGTACTTGACATGTAGATTTTTTCCACTCGTTAACTGAATCAATTAGATAACTTGTGAACATTTATGTATTGAGTAATTGTATGTCTAGATGTTTCTATTTCAATTTCTAATGTGGTAATGGAGATAGAAATAAAAGAAGAAATAGAAATAGAAATAGAAATTTGAAATTGACATTGGCATTGAACATAATATAAATACAAATTAACATGTACATGTAGGCAATGCCATAGAAATTGACATGTAATTTAAAATCAATGCCTTATATTTTGAATACAACTGAAATAGTATGAGAAAATGGGATTTTGCAGTAACCTATAGTAGGAGAAATTTACGTAGTAAAAATTTACTGAAACCAATTATGAAAAAAGAGAGTTAACAAGTAGTGAAAGAGCACACGTGTCGAAAACGGTCATTGAAACTAGGTCGTTAACGTTGAATGAAAACATAAGTAGATATTTGACATTCACACTGAAATCGATGATATACAAAGTTAGTTAATAAGTATACATGTTAAGATTCATGACTTATTTTCATAGCCCTTTAAAGAAGTTGCAGTAATCTATAAAAGGAGTAATTTACAAAATTATATCCATCTATTTTAATTTATAAAGTGTAAATGGAGATAGAAATAAAATTAAAAGTAGAAAGTGAAATTGATATTGAATAGAAGTAGAAATAAAAATAAAAATTGCAATTTACACGAAATCAATGTGTTAAATTTTCACACGTACATGGAAATCAATGCGGTAGAAATTGAACAAAATTGAAATAGAATTAGAACTGAGATGTACACTAAAATCAATGTGTTTGAAAATCACATGAACTTTAAAATAAGCTCATTAAAAATTGAGATGTCCAAAGAAATCAATGTGATAAAAGTTGAAGGTGACATTGAAGAGAAATTGAAATTGACTCTTTTACTGAAACCAATTATGTAAAAAGAGAGTTAATAAGTATTCAAAGAGCACACATGTCAGAAAATGATCATTGAAAACTAGGTCGTTGAACCATTGGACAAATTCTGTAGTTGACATGTTGATTTTTTCCACTCGTTAACTCAATCAATTAAATAACTTGTGATCATCTATGTATTGAGTAATTGTATGTTAAGATGTTTTTATTTCAATTTCCAATGTGGTAATGGAGATAGAAATAAAATAAGAAATAGAAATGGAAGTAGAAATTTGAAATTGAATAGAATATAAATACAAATTAACATGTACATTTAGGAAGTGTCATAAAAATTGACATGTACGTTAAAATAAATGCCTTCGATTTTGAATAGAACTGAAATAGTATGAGAAAATGGGATTTTGCAGTAACCTATACGAGGAGAAATTTACATAGTAAAAAATTTACTGAAACCAATTATGTAAAAAGAGAGTTAACAAGTAGTCAAAGAGCACACATGTCGTAAATGATCATTGAAAGTAGGCCGTTAACATTGAATGAAAGCATAATTAGATATTTGACATTTGCACTGAAATCGATGATATACAAAGTTAGTTAATAAGTAGACATGTTAAGATTCATGACTTCTTTTCATAGTCCTTTAAATAAGTTGCAGTAATCCATACAAGGAGTAATTTACAGAATTATATCCTTCTATTTTAATTTACAAAGTGTAAATGGAGATAGAAATAAAATTAAAAGTAGAAAGTGAAATTGCTATTGAATAAAGTAGAAATAAAAATAAAAACTGCAATGTACATGAAATCAATTTGTTAAAATTTCAAACGTACATTGAAATCAATGCACTAGAAATTGAACAAAATTGAAATAGAATTAGAACTGAGATGTACACTAAAATCAATGTGTTTGAAAATCACATGAACTTTAAAATAAGCTCATTAAAAATTGAGATGTCCAAATAAATCAATGTGATAAAAATTGAAGGTGACATTGAAGAGAAATTGAAATTGACTCTTTTACTGAAACCAATTATGTAAAAAGAGAGTTAACGAGTAGTCAAATAGCACACATATCAGAAAACGATCATTGAAAACTAGGTTGTTATGGTGACCTCGCACCTCGGAACCATTGGACAAATTTCGTAGTTGACTTGTAGATTTTTTCCACTCGTTAACTCAATCATCTAGATAACTTGTGATCATCTATGTACTGAGTAATTGTATGTCTAGATGTTCCTATTTCAATTTCTAATGTGGTAATGAAGATAGAAATAAAATAAGAAATAGAAATGGAAATAGAAATTTGAAATTGACATTGGCATTGCATAGAATATAAATACAAATTAACATGTACATGTAGGCAATGTCATAGAAATTGACATGTACGTTAAAATCAATGCCTTATATTTTGAATAGAATTGAAATAGTATGAGAAAATGGGATTTTGCAGTAACCAATACGAGGAGAAATTTACATAGTAAAATTTTTACTCAAACCAATTATGTAAAAAGAGAGTAAACAAGTAGTCAAAGAGCACGCATGTAGAAAACGATCATTGAAACTAGGTCGTTAACATTGAATGAAAACATAAATAGATATTTGACATTTGCACTAAAATCGATGATATACAAAGTTAGTTAATAAGTATACATGTTAAGATTCATGACTTATTTTCATAGTCCTTTAAAAAAGTTGCAGTAATCCATACAAGGAGTAATTTACAAAATTATATCCTTCTATTTTAATTTATAAAGTGTAAATGGAGATAGAAATAAAATTAAAAGTAGAAAGTGAAATTGATATTGAATAGAAGTAGAAATAAAAATAAAAATTGCAATTTACATGAAATCAATGTGTTAAAGTTTCACACGTACATGGAAATCATGGAAATCAATGCGATAGAAATTGAACAAAATTGAAATAGAATTAGAACTGAGATGTACACTAAAATCAATGTGTTTGAAAATCACATGAACTTTAAAATAAGCTCATTGAAAATTGAGATGTTCAAAGAAATAAATGTGATAAAAATTGAATGTGACATTGAAGAGGAATTGAAATTGACTCTTTTACTGAAACCAATTATGTAATAAGAGAGTTAACAAGTAGTCAAAGAGCACACATGTCACAAAACGATCATTGAAAACTAGGTCATTATGGTGACCTCGCACTTCGGAACCGTTGGACAATTTCCGTAGTTGACATGTATATTTTTTCCACTCATTAACTCAATCAAATAAATAACTTGTGATCATCTATGTACTGAGTAATTGTATGTCAAGATGTTTTTATTTCAATTTCCAATGTGGTAATGGAGATAGAAATAAAATAAGAAATAGAAATGGAAATAGAAATTTGAAATTGAATAGAATATAAATACAAATTAACATTTGCATGTAGGAAGTGTCATAGAAATTGACATGTACATTGAATAAATGCCTTAGATTTTGAATAGAACTGAAATAGTATAAGAAAATGGGATTTTGCAGTAACCTATATGAGGAGAAATTTACATAGTAAAAAATTTACTGCAACCAATTATGTAAAAAGAGAGTTAACAAGTAGTCAAAGAGCACACATGCCGAAAACGATCATTGAATCTAGGTTGTTAACATTGAATGAAAACATAAATAGATATTTGTCGTTTGCACTAAAATCGGTGTTATACAAAGTTAGTTAATAATTAGCCTTCTTAAGAATCATGACTTATTTTCATAGTCCTTTAAATAAGTTGCAGTAATCCATACAAGGAGTAATTTACAGAATTATATCCTTCTATTTTAATTTATAAAGTGTAAATGGAGATAGAAATAAAATTAAAAGTATAAAGTGAAATTGATATTGAATAGAAATAGAAATAAAAGTAAAAATTGCAATGTACATGAAATCAATGTGTTAAAATTTCACACGTACATTGAAATCAATGGGCTAGAAATTGAACCAAATTGAAATAGAATTAGAATTGAGATGTACACTAAAATCAATGTGTTTGAGAATCACATGAACTTTAAAATAAGATCATTAAAATTTGAGATGTCCCAATAAATCAATGTGATAAAAATTGAAGGTGACATTGAAGAGAAATTGAAATTGACTCTTTTACTGAAACCAATTATGTAAAAAGAGAGTTAACAAGTAGTCAAATAGCACACATGTCAGAAATGATCATTGAAAACTAGGTTGTTATGGTGACCTCGCACCTCGGAACCATTGGACAAATTCCGTAGTTGACCTGTAGATTTTTTCCACTCATTAACTCAATCAATTAGATAACTTGTGATCATCTATGTATTGAGTAATTGTATGTCTAGATGTTTCTATTTCAATTTCTAATGTGGTAATGGAGATAGATGTAAAATAAGAAATATAAATGGATATAGAAATTTGATATTGACATTGGCATTGAATAGAATATAAATACAAATTAACATGTACATGTAGGCGATGTCATAGAAATTGACATGTACGTTAAAATCAATGCATTAGATTTTGAATAGAACTGAAATAGTATGAGAAAATGGGATTTTGTAGTAACATATCCGAGGAGAAATTTACATAGTGAAAAATGTACTGAAACCGATTATGTAAAAAGAGAGTTAACAAGTCAAAGAGCACACATGTTGAAAACGACCAGTTGGAGTATACCCGGTTAAAGAACCACCATCAGCAGAGGCTTTATAGGTGGCATCCTTTCTTTGATAGCCAATTTTAGTAATAAAAGCAACTTACTCTAAATATTCAACTGATTACGAAGCTCCTAAGGATAGAAGGACTCCACCCTAAACTGATAAATACAAGTAGTTATTTTCCACCCCCATATGCTTCTCCCCTCGGTATTGAAGCTTTAATTCAAATGATTGACCAAGTGCACTAATCATGATTGGAAGGAATGACTCATACTATGCAACTGGTTCTGCTCAACAATACTAGCTAGGATTTTCCTAGAGCTTTTGAAGACGGAGTTGTACTACTAAAACACTATAAAAATCCGTCCTCAAAAATAGGTGGTTAAAATATGGAAGGGCTCAAACCTCTGCTCGCGAGTTGCTTGTGTCACCGCTAAGGTGAAATGATTGAAGTGTCGCTAAGCTCGAGATCAGATATCAGTGCGATGGTCAACTGCGATGGAATTTAGTAGTGGATTTGAGCTTTTCTCCTAATACAACTGCGATGGTTGATGCGATGGTTTTGGTTACCCCCCACTGAATAAGTAACTAAAGGTGTTGAGTTACCCACCTCATGACTGATGAAGGGTGCACAACAAAGAAGGATTTGATTTACTGATTTGCCTTGCGGGGCCCAAACTCGTAGAGCGTTAGCTAGGAGCCATATTGTCTGGGTTGTCATGATTTACTTCAAGCATCAAACCATGAAGCTTGTTAATATTGCGAAGGACACATAGCTTAAAGACATAGACTTCGATGTTGGTACTTATTGCTAAGGATGCATAGCATAAAGTCATAGACTTTGATCCTTTAAAAAGATACTAATTCTTCTTGCACCTTGGGCACCCCTAAAGTGAATAACTATTGCACTTATCTCTTAAACTGGGTAACTCTAGCACTTACGGGCTTGTAGTTCATTCTCATTGTACACTTTCCACCTTGAAACCCTCCAGGCACCTTGAATGTGGCCTTCACTCTCATCTTGCATTCTTTCTTGAAGGAAGTACTTACAAGGTAACCACTATCACTTAAGAGTTGTGAGGCTAAAGCTGTGACTAAAGAGCTTTTTTTCTAGTTTTAACCCCAAAAATCGGTCTTTATCCTATCAATATAAACTTCTACATCTTCCATTCTACTAATTGGGTAGGTTCTTGTAATACCCCGATTTTGACCCTTGGAATATAATATGTGAAATCATGTATTATTCGAATTAGGTGGTTTATGTTATAGGATACAAGCCATGTGGACTTTGTTAAAGGACTCTATGTGTCAACAATGTAAATGCATTGTAAATATTCCTAGTGCGGAGGTCAAGGCCAAGGCCTGACTAGTGAATGTGTATGATTATGGTGTGGTTGTTATGTTTCCATCGTGTGTTTATGTTATGTAAAAACATTCACAAAAAGGAAATATATCATAATATAATAAAAAAAAACGTTGCATAAGAAGCAACAATAGTACTATAATACCACAAGAAGAGAATCTAAAAGGAGGTGCATGGGTGATTTGACTTGACATCTATCTCTGGGAAAGTCAAACCTCCCTTTCCCATGCTTAGCTACAAAAATTTCCCATAAAACATAGAATTGGGTGTTCCTTTGGATGTTTCCCCTGCTTCTTGGGATCGACATGAAAGGGCGAGCTGTATCGATTGGTTAACCCGAATCCTTTGCATGTATGATCCGACGGGCCCTAATGTTATTACTCAAGGCACTACACTACCTTATTAATCGAAAAATGGAGGGTTGCGAATCGAGATCCTTTAGCCATGGAACACGGCACAATTGTGTATATAAAGTGGGGCCTCTCAAACACTGGCATGAAAGCTTTGTGCATAAACCGAAGCATCAACACCTGCTGGCTGGAATGCAAACGATCATACACAGCTAGATCAATAGGCGTTATTTGGGAGCTTCTGGTGAACCTCGATATCCATACCATTATAGACGCAAATAATTCGCCCTCGTATATTATAGGAATTAATAATCGAGAGGGGACAAAACTCATCTTCTAGATGATGGATGAGGAGAAACTCATTGAACGGATATTTCCCTTCCCTCACTTGGAAACAGGCTAGCATTGTGCCATATCTATTACGTATATAATTTAACAAATTTTGTTGTGCTAATCTAAACCATCTTTGTTCTGTCTCGCAGCTAGCTAGATGTGTAGCAAGCAAATTCATAAGAAAACGTTTTATATAGGTAGGTATTCCCCTGAGCGATCGGAGTAGAGCGACTATGGGCTCTCTAAGAACTAATAAGAATACGATGACCACGGATTGGTCTTATTCGTGATCCTATATCCCAACATAGTATGTTTTATGTTGGCTGGTGTGGGTATGAAAACAGGATCGATAGAGCTCTGTCACGATTGATTGATTTCGAGATTGGTGGCATTTTTCATGAAATTGGTGCTGGCTACTCCCACAATAAGATTGTTATCTACGGTTGAGGGATATATTCATCCAAATGTTTCACTAGAACTATTGGGGAATGATAGCCAATCAGTGGATCAAAGTGTTTTCCAATGTTCTATTTATAAAAATTGAATGTGGTTTCCGATAAAGGGAGGGAATGGGGCAGGGATTCAAAAGTGGAGAAGGGAGATCAAAAGGTATCAGATTCTCGAGTGTAACTACAGTTATGCCAGTTCTAATAGCATACTGATAAACTCTACATATTTATAGGCTCTGTTCAAAATATTTATGCAACAAATATTCAGTTTAAATTTAAACAACTCTTTAATTCTTTGTTATCTCTAACAACAAAAGCAAGTTCAATTTAAATTTAAGTGAACAAATTGATATGCTATTGAATATACATCCCAATATAATTGAATCAAATCAATAAGAGGAAGGGAATTACCACATATTAAATTAGATCCGTCAAAAACATTCAAGCCTCTGCAATTCTTTTATACCTGAGAAAAAATCAAACAACAAAAGTTCAGAAACTAGCTATTTAAATTTCAATGTACTCGTAAACTGTAGAGATAAAGATGTTTTGCAGTACATAGATAATATTTTCTGTAAAAAAAAATCGTACGGTTTCTTTATGAGTGTAACCTGAACATAAAACTATAAACCCAAACATAAAAGAATTCATTAGTATAGCGAGCATTAGCGCTATGCGCCACGTCGGAATTAGTCTAAAGCACCACAACATTAAAGAATTTAATTAATTTAAAGATGGGATTTAAAGAATTTACATAAGGCTGTCGATTTGTTTAAACACATGGCTGCAACAACGGCAGCCTACACCCGAAGGTTCAAATCCAGCAAGGAGGAAAAAAACTTTGATAGCAGCAAAGCTATTATTCCTCCCCATGGGCATGCTGTGCTGAAACCACAGATCTGCAAGAAAATGCTAAAGGTGAGTCCGCCTGTGAAGACTTAGATGCACCAGCGGATAAAGAACCAAAAGTGAGAGGAGCATTCAAAAAAATCACCTAAATAGAATCAGATTGTTCCACTTACATTGAAAGAAAACGATGGTGAAGGCAGAAAAGCTGAGCAACAACAAAAGCAGGAGGCCAGAGAAGGCCAGAGTAGCTTAATGCGCCGAAGGAAGCGCCTGCGCTGCAAGGGTTCCAGATCCAGCAAGGAGGAAAAGAACTTTGATAGCAGCAACGCTATTAACCCTCCTCCATGGGCCGGCCATGCTGAAACCACAGATATGCAAGAAAATGCTAAAGATGAGTCTGCAGGTCAAGAATTAGATGCAACAATTGATAAAGAAGTCAAAGGTGAGAGGAACATTCGAAGAAATCACCTAAATTGAAGCAGATTGTTCCACTCGCATTCGAAGAAAACGGTGAAGGTAGAGAACCTGAGCAGCAGCAAAAGCTTAATGCGCTGGATGTTTTCAGACTATCAACGTGGATCATCTTTGGACGTCCTGGAGTTCCTCTGTCCGAGCTACCAATGGCTGAGCAAAAATATAAATGCAGATTTGTTTACCGTCGATCATAAATACTTTATACGGTTGATAACCATTGTAATTTGTTTATTGCAATCGATGCATTTGCAACGCTTCTTCTTTGCCGAATTCTTTTCATTTTTGTGTGTATTGCAGCATTTCCCCTGAAATTTAAATGGCCATTTCCGTCATTACACCAGCAGTACTATAATGTAAAAAAATTACAAAAATAGTGAAGTGAAAATGGATGTCAAAGTATACCTGAGCATTTAAATGGCCATTTCCGTGATTACACCAGCAATAGTGAAGTGATAATGGATGTCAAAGTATACCTCATGGAGCTTCGAATTACAAACAAAAGAATAAGCCATGGCAAACTAGATTTGCAGTGCGTTGTTCTTATTATTAATTGAAGTTCAAACCATGGCTATGGTCCGGATCACAAGAACACCACCAGTCATTGTCATTCATTCAGCCACCTGCACTTCTCATAATTCACACTGCGGACGAAGGGATGGAACTAAACTCCATTGGATAAACAGAGCTTGGAGCAGAATGGACGGAGTTGAATATAGTTCACAGAATCCCTAGATCAACAGGTCAGATCGAGTCGCCAATAAGCTCTTTGCTGCATAGAAAAGATTTTCGCCTCCGTTCATTGGGCAATGTACCTCTCAATCTCCACTTGACCAAATTACACCAGTATATCTGTGACACGTATCACTTACATTTAAATTAGAACGTCGCTGCACCGTTGGATTGGAAGGCAGTTACAATTAAATGGCGATTAAAAAGGGTGTCAGAAAAAAACGGCGATAGAAAGGGGTGTCGGAAAATTTCAATGCCTGTCTGTCATAAACCATGGATGTCATTCTTGTAATTGTTCTTGTAATAGTGCATTAATCTTAATCAACTTATAGAAAACCTTCACCATCAACAAATCAAATCTGTATTCAGCTGTACCTTTTTTATATACTCCAAATTTATTTTATTATTTTAACTTAATGGTTTAATCATAACAGAATTGGTGTTTAATTTTGATATTTAAATAGAATAAATTAGATTTATTTATTGATGTTTAATTAAAATAATTTTTTTTATAATTAAAAAAAATATATTTTTTATAATTTTATAATAATTTTAAAATTTTTATTATAATTTAAATGTTTGTTTGATAGTCCAAATTTATTATTATTTTAAAATAATGGTTTAATCATTACAAGTTGGCGTGCATGCATCATAACATAATTTACGTTTAATTTTGAGATTTAAATGGAAAAATTAGATTTATGTAAATCATATAAAATTTATTAAATAAATAAATTTCATTATTATAAAATAAATTTTATTATAATTTGTACATAAAATTTTAAAATTAAAATTAAAATTAATTTTAGTGAGAAAGATAATCATTATAGTTTAGTAATTTATTTTAAGCATAGTTTAATTAGTAGATAAATAGCTTTTTTTTCTAGGTTTCTTTTTTTCTTTTTCTTTTTTTCAAAATACAACAATTATAGGTTTAAGTTGTTTATTTTGCATAGCTCGAGTGGTATAGGGGTTATTTCATGATAATAAATCTATTTATGGATATAAAATGCATTTTAAATAAGGAAAAATCACAATATTACTAAAAATTATATCATTAAATTCCAACTAAAAGGTTATTTCATTTTTCACTTAGACTTTTATTGTGTTAATACTTAAATTGATACTAGAAGAAAAAAAAAAAAAAAAAACAAATTATATACACAGCTACAATATACATGATTTAGCTTGGAAAATTTCTACTAGGAAAAACTAAACAATAATAAATCAATTATCTTATAGTTTAAAGCATAAAACCTATGAATAGTGCTACCAATTGCTTCCTCTAATGTCTTGTGTGAGAGAGATTAGATATGTCATCTACCTTAACTTCCATCCATAATAAAAATATAGTCAAAACAATAAAGAAAACTATAATCACAAATATGCCCAATCAAATCCTTCCCATAAAAATAATGAAATAGGTGATGGTTAGTTGAAACCATAAGGGAGAAAAAACAAAGTTCAAAGGAAAAAAATGTAGAGATAAATTCAAAAACAAATTAGTCTAAATGGATAATTATAACATAGGTATAAGGTACCAAAAATGTAATGTCAAACCAGCAATTTGTCGCATCTAGTTAAAAATTCTAGACATCATATGCACGTGTGTACCCTATTAATGGATATTGATGTCCTAGTATGTGATGGTCAAGTCGTGCCATAAAAGACAAAGGTTTGTCGAATCAAATCCCAATACAATCATTAAAATGGTAGAAATCATAACATTGTTTCCTATGTTAATACCTTGCATATGCTTTACAACTTGGGTGTGTTTATACACTAAGTTTTCGTATTGCCAAAACCATCATTTCATTTCTAGCAATCACGTCGTAACATATACTTTGCAGCTTTGGCATGTTTATATACTAAGGTTTTGGATGGCGAAAACCGTCATTCCAACCTTATGTCATATATGTATTACATTGACATAATTACAATAGCCCATCCATTCAATATAACACCAAAAATACATACAAGGTTTTTTTGGTGGAATCCCCAAAATCTAGATAGAACATCAAATTTTGGTTCACTAAAATCGAAACCCAAATTTGATTGTCATAAGTTAGCTATCACTAATTTTCATTCTCGCTTTCACCAACCATGCCTTTAACTAACTTGTAATATGGACAGCACAGATTTCAAAGGGGAAATGCATGTAGCATTGCTCAACAATGATACTTGAAGGAAGGATGAGGTTACAACTTTTGACGGCCTGGTATTTAAATATATAATGTTTACTTTTTGAATAAAAAATATAGTGAGCGAAATAAGTAGGAAATTTATGGTAAGCTTGAATGTGCTCATATGTTGCATTGATCAATCAAATAAATGTTTCAATTTGGCATTGATCAACCAAAGAAATGTCTGAATCTTCTTCTTTGTGGGTTGATCGCTATCATGATAGAAAATCAACATTAAAATCACATGAAAACTAAAATAACGTCAAATTAAATGAAACTATATAACGAGTAAGACCAAATCTTAAAATGGATGGAGATTATCATTTCAAGTGCCTTACATCCATCCATTTATTTCGAATTATCATATGAATGGCAAAACTTAAAATGTATGTAATTTTACCAAGGTCCCATTTCTTTCAATCCTAACTCAAACATGAAATGCCTCTATATGTATGCACAGTGCTCCACCTACATGCAGAGTGCTCTTCCTACAAATTGAGTAGTAGAATACTGAATTCAGAAGAAGTTACGGGTGAACGTAAGACAAAGATAAGCAATCCACAATTTAAAATAGATTAATGTGAGCTTAAGATTGATCCAACTGTATAAATTGATCCACCACAAGAGACCACTGTTAAATTCAAATTTATAATTAGATAAGACTATAATTACGATAATTTTAATGAGAAAGATAAATATGCAAATTTAACTATTATAGTTGCAATCCAATGGTCTTTAAAATATCTCAGAGACACACATGGTAGACCTTTTAAGTATCTAGCCTAACTAACATTAAAAAAAAATCAAATATTATAACAATTACATTGCTCCTTTCATTTTCATTTGTTACACTACAAACTAAAAATCATAGAGTTAGTTTATTTTATTATTTTAAATAAAATACTACTTTTCTTTGAATCATTTAACACTTGCTAAGTGGCAGAGAAAAAGTACCAAATTTCTGTATATTCATTTGATCAATGAAATGCTTATTGTAATGGTTAGATTATTTTATTATTTAAATAAATTATTATCTTTACTATTAATTAGAACATGGGTGACAAAACATATCAAATTGATAATCTTGAATTAAAAAATATGATTATTTATATATCTAATTATTAAAAAATAAAATCATTTATATATTTAATGTAATTGTGTTAGTTAATACGTTAAAAGAAACTACTCCAGCTCAAACTACCCACAATTTGAATTGGATCCATTGGAAAATGGAAACACTCCCACAACTTAAATTGAATCGATTGGAAAATGGAAACGCTTGTGTACCTTATGATATGAACCTATTTAGATATACTTGGCAATGATTATTTTAAAAGAAAAAGAGTTGTTTTAAAGATGAAAGAGCATTCTTTTTAATTACTAAATTTTCTATTTATGTTAGTTTTTAAAACATATGTATTTATATATTAATTAAAATATTATATATTAAGTTTAAGATTAACATTAATAAATTTAAAGTTTAATAAAATTAAGTTTAATAATAAATTTAAAAGTATATTAAATTTATGAATTTAATATTAAACTTTAGTCAATTTTATAAATTTAATAAGTTTAAAAATAAATTTAATATTATGTTAGGTTTAATATTATATATTAATATTAAATCTAAGATTAATATTAATAATTTTAAAGTTTAATAAGGTTAAAATTAATAATATTAGCATTGATAAAATTAAATTTTAACCCTCGATCGGGGTGTGAAGGGAGATCGGATCCGGACTGGGATCATTCACATGGTAGAAGGACAAATGATTAGGGTACGTGGGCGGCCATTCAAGGATCCCACATGAATGCGACAGAAGGTCTCGGGAGAATGAGGCAAGTGGAGGTAGCCTCGGGAAAACAAATGGGTAGGTGGGTGAACTTTCAAGGCAGAAAGGTGACGAGGGAGAATAGTGTATGCATGCAAGGTTGGAGAAGGGAACAAGAGCCAGGTGACAAGATTCGAAGCCGAGAGGAGAACCAGGACTGCGGGAGAAGGGGCAGTCGTCGGCACTTGGATTTCACCTTCATCGCCCTAGAAAGAGACTAGTATGTAACATGAGCCTACCTAAGTCTAGATTTGGAATCAATGTTGCATGCTTGGAGGCGAGTTTGGCATCGCATGAGGGTGGTGTCGAAAGTTTCCAGAAAATGTTGGTCTAGTTGTATGTTGTTGATGTCTGGTTTCTTAATTGTTGTAAGATATAGAAGAATGCGAGAATTTTGGCTCAATTTTATGTTATTAATGTCTAGATATGTATTTGCTGCATTTTATGGAAGGGTGGTGGGAAAAGAGGGGATCCATGGAGGGTTAAGAGGGACTCACAGATCTTGGGGAATTAAATTGGCAATTGCCACATTAAAAATCAACAGCCTAGGATTGAGAAGAGGTTATGGCTCCTTTGACAGCCTATGGGAGTCTGGTAGTCTCCAGAACCAGTGGGGGTGCGAGGGGGGTATGGGAAAAAGAATATAGGCTCAGCCTGGCTAGTCCGGCCAATGGGGGGCATGCAAACCCCAAGGGGTAGGAAAGGGATGTTAGGGAATAGTAATTGTGGGAAGCTTGACCAATGGGTCTCAGTATGGCAATTGGGTAATCTTGAGAGGCAACAAGGTATCAATAAGGAGGAGGGGGACTGGAACCCCAGTGCGACGGGTATGGTCGCCATGGGAAGCATTCTCTGGAGGAAATGGTGGTATGATGGGGTTAAGGCCTGAAAGTATGGATGAGGGGGGGAATTCTGTGTGGGAAACAAAATTCTATCCTAGTCATCCTGAGTCAAGATGGACTACAGGGGCGTGTCAAAACTCTTAAAGGAAAGAGGGAGGTGTCGGGGCATCCCAATTCGAGTGGGTCAGCATTAGCTACTGAAATTGAGCCAAACTCATGCAATTCTTGCTTTGGTAACCCCAGACATTTCCTGCTAGCAACTTGGAGCGGAGCTGGACCTCAGCTTGGAACCCAGTTTGTCGACCCCAAGGGGGGATTAGAGTGAAGGAGGGAAACACCTCCCTTACTTTTGCGTGCAGCAAGGATCAAGGAAAGATAGGAAGGGAAAGGGGGGAACCCAGGTAGTCGAAAGCAAACTCAAAGTTGTTATTCTGAAAAGATGAATTACAAGGAAAGGAAGAAGGCCATGAATGAAATCTGGATTGGTTATAATGTTTGCACTTATGTTAACATTACAGGTATATTTAACTCCTCTACCACTCTGACTCCGACACTTCGACACTCCGACACCGGGAGCAAGAAAGAACAAGCGAGGAGTGGGGGCTGAAAGAATTGCAGAAGGAAAATATGGTGAAGGTGGAAGCGAGGCAGGGAAGAAAAGGAGGTCGTTGGGCTGACAAATAGGCCGAAAAGAAAATGAATGCCTCGGTGGCATCAATGAGCAAAACCCAGCGAAAAAGGAGAAGGAAAATGGGAGAGGAAAGCATGCAAAACTTAATGCATGCATACCATGTAGGAACTCCAGCATAGGTAAAAGTTGTAATATCAACATGGGAGGCAGAGCTAAACGCCAAGGCAGCGAATGAAGCGCTTCCAATAGAGGACTGGGAGCCACTGCTCATAGATCTGGGGCACACCAGAGGCCGTCAAACACTGTTCAGACAAACTATCCAATAGTACTGGGTGATGAAGAGTTTGTTGGCCAGGGCCATGGCAACATACAGGGACAAAGAAGAATCAGTGAAAGTTCGCCAGGAGGATCCAAGTTTAAAGGATATTCAAAAGGAGATATAGGTGGTATAGGTATAACAATACCACCAAAACCTTCGTTTTGGGCGATTCAAAAAACAAATCCAATCCTTGCAATAGAATGAAGTGCATAATCGTATTAATAAACGTGGTTGATATATTTGAGGCATATATCAACCACATTATTAGGTATATGGGAGGATCTATAAACTCTAATATTAAATATAGGGTTTATATTATGGGATTTAATATTAGGATTTATCATATTGGATTCACTATTAGAGATTATTATATATGGTTTATAATAGTAGGATTTAAAATATATATGGTTTAATATTATTTTTAAAATACTAGTTTAAAATATTAGGCATTAATATTAGTATTTATAATATTAAGTTTTAATATTAGCATTTATAAATCTCTACCATAAACGTAATAATTATTAATGCGTTTATATACACTCGTTATATATGTTAACTAATGTGTTTATATACACTTGTTATATATGTTAATGTGGTTGTGCCAAATTACTTTCTTTTCTTTTAATCATCTAGATAAATTACATTTACCTAAATTCACATCCACACATCACATGTATATTGTATTTCAAAAAATAGTGTTTTGTATTTAGATTATATATGTTATATCTTGTTTTGATATATAAGAAAAAAGATATATAATGAGTAAAGATATGTGATGTTTAATGGTCAATTTTATACTTAGTGCAATCATGTAAATTAAATAGCTAAGGAATATAATAAGTTCACTACCACTTTACCATAATTATTCTTAATCTATAAAGAAATTTTATTGCAATATTATGGTTTATCAATCACACATGCCCAAAAAAACAATAACTTGTTTCATATGTTCGTATGACATTTTTTAATCAATCAATTTAATTAAAAGGGGAAAAAATGACATAACTACTTTGGAGATAAGATTTGAGCATACTACTAAGAATATTCTATATTGTTCCATAGTTAAATCCTTACCATCCACCTAATTATATTCTATATTGTTTCATAGTTAAATCCTTACCATGCACCTAATTATTGATAATTAAATTAGAAGTCTTACTTCAAACTAGACACTATCAATGTAACTATGAAAGTTTAATATTAATATAAAAAATTATATTATTGTGTTTTTAATTAGATTTGGTAAAGAATTTTACATTTTGGAGAAAAAAATTACAATAAAAAATACTTTTAGTCCAGGTAGGTTAATTCAAATTTAATTATAGTATTTATTTATTTACAATAAAAAATATTAAAAATAAATATTAAATATACTATTTAAAAATATGATTATTTATCATTATTATTAAATATAAATCTTGATAATTAATTATACTAATGATAATAATAATAATCTAACTCTGCCCACGGGGCTTTAGATTGACGGTGAATGGGTGCGCTCTTAAGGCACTCCTTGCGATAGGTCACCGGTTCAAATCCCCCATGGGTGCTTAGGTAGTATTATATATATATATAAAATAATAATCTAACTCTAATAGGGGTGGCAGGAGTGGCAAGAGTTATCTCTCACCTCGATAAAGCAAGGGTGATGGAATTCACCTAGGGCATTGGGGAAGAAATTAACAACCAGGGGGGAATATAACATTATGGCAAGGACTGGACTTGACATACACCATAGGTATACGTCATTTGATGGACTTTGGCAACTCAATGATCATAATAAACTAGGTAGGAAAAGCAGCAGGCAACCCCATGCAATTTCTGACCCCAATCTTACATAGAATAAAGCTTCTTTTGGAAAAATTTGAGAAGTTTGATCTTTTTTCACATAAAACAAAATCTCAATATAGAAGCATACACCTTGGCTAACCAAGGAGTTCTATTGGAACAGGCCCAATTGAGAATAGATGACAGGGTACTAGAAAATAAACCAATTCCATGATTGTAAAATCCAAATATTATGGCATCCAGGTAACAAACATACAACCACCTAGAAATTGGAGGTAGAAGCATTTAATTCAAATGTACAGTGTAATTATCTCCCTGATAACTCCACTACATAACTACCTCGTGTAGTGGAGACGAGCGATCATCATTAGAAGATGCAACAACATATTCATATTGAACATGTTCGTCATGCAGTGCTAGAGGCCGGACAGGTGGAGGCGGGCATATTAAACTCTAGCAGATTATAAGTTGAGTGAGATAAAATTTACCATGGAAAAAAGTGTGTGTTCTCCTCGGTCATCTCATGTTGTAATGAAAAACATCCTTTTCATGATGGTAATGGATTTCAATATCTACTCACAATCTGGGGATCATCGCAACATTAAAGGAGAAATTACATTTCATAAATGGTGGGAAGTGAACAATTGAAGATATAAAGAGAAAAACAATGATTCAGGGAAATTAAATTGTTATGCAATCAACTCACAAAGTAGAAGAAAAGATAGATCAATGACTTAACAATTATCCACTTCTAGGCGGAAACCTCCTTTACATTACACAAATGAACAATTATTGGATGATACAAATGATAACACCTCCTTGGTATATGTAGGAGTCTAAGGGGTCACAATATAATCAAATTCTACATAACAATAATAATGTAAGGGTGCAACAATAACAATAATGGGCTTCTATGCAACACAACAATAATAACATGGGATACATGGGGACAACAATAACAATAGGGGGCTACACTAACAATATCAATAAAGGGAATACACTAGTATTATAGGGACCTAACATGCCCCTCTCCTTCAAAAAATTGTTGTCCTCAACGCTTTATTAGTTCCAGATGCTTTTGTATAAAATTGCATCCTCCCATGTATAATCTTCAACGAGTAAGTTCTTCCACTTAATGAGACACTCTGAAATTAATCAATTTCATAGTTGTCGAGTTCTTGTTTCCGTGACTGCTTCAAGCTCAAATATGATTTTTCCTTCTTCATCAAGTTCTAGAAATATGTTTGAACTGGGAGCTTGTCACCGATAACCTTATTTAAGCATGAAACATGGAAAGCTAGGTGTACTCGGGAAGATGTAGGCAACTCCAATTTGTATGCCATACTACCAATCTTTTGCAACACATTCTATGGACCATAGTACTTAGGTGATAACTTATTATCCTTCTTAGCTTTCTTGAGGGACATTTTTTTATATGGTTGTAGTCATAAAAATACCCAGTTGCCTACATCAAAATTTCTTTCACTGCAATGTTGATTTACCTGTTGTTTCATTCAATTCTGCTCCAAATTGAGGTTATCCTTTAAGAGTTGGAGAAATTATTGTTGATGCTTGATGTGATATTCCACTCCTTGAGCCTTAGAATGTACTCTCAAATATGATGTGATGGATGGTGGTTGATATCCATAAAGTTCCATAAATGGGGTAATTTTTGCTACAGTTTGGAAGGAAGTGTTATACCACCATTTAGCTAGAGGTAACCACTTGACCAATTATGTTTGTTTATCATATACAAAGCAATGAAGATATCCTTCCAAACATTTGTTCACTATCTCAGTTTTCCTGTAAGATTGAGGATGATATGATGAGCTATGAGCTAATTGAGTACCAAGACAAGAAAATAATTTAGTCCAAAAAATTTTCAGTGAAAATTGGATCTTTGTCACTTACAATAATCTTTGGGTTTCCATGTAGCTTTTGAACTGTTTCCATAAATGCAGTAGCAACTGTACTAGCTTTAAAAGTATGAGATCATGCACAAAAGTGTGCATACTTGGTTCTATTAACTACTGCCACGATAACCCTATTTCCTTCAAACTTGGGTAAACCTATGATAAAATCCATTGAGACCTCCTCCCACCACTAACTTGGAATGGCTAAAGGTTGTAACAAACCCAGGATCTTAATTGTCTCAACTTTATTTTGTTAGAAAACCAAACATTCTGCCACAAACTTCTGAATATCAAATTTAAGGTCATCCCAAAAAAATTCCTTCTTGACCTTGTGGTAAGCTTTTAAAAATCCTGAGTGCCCTCCTTAGTTCCCTCCTAAGGAGGAGGTGTGTAATTCCAAAAGAATATTTTTCTTGAGTTGGGAATTGTTACAAATATATAAGTGATATTTGTACCATAATGAATCATTTTTCCAGCTAAATGTATCAGATGTACTGGGATCTTGCTGCAAATTTTGAATGAGTGTCCACACCTCTTTGTCATTCTTCCATTCATCTCTTTATTTGGTTATACAATCAGTTTGGATAATAGAAATTGCACAAAACAATGCTTCCACATCCTCATCCTTTCTTGAGAGTGCATCCACAACAACATTTTGTTTCCTTTTTTGTAGATGATTTCAAAGTCATAACCCAACATCTTGGTGACCCATATTTGCTACTCTTTTGAAGATAATTTTTGTTCAAAAAAGTATTTAAGACTGTCATCATCTATTTTTACCTTGAAGTGTCTTCCCATTAGGTAAGGTCTCCATTTCTTTAGTGTAAGTAGTATTTCAAAATTAACTTCTCATAAATAGGTTTGTGTAAATAATTTCCTTTGATTGGACGAATTTCAAAAGAAATTGGTCTTCCTTCTTGCATTAAAACAATACCAATTCCATTTCCTAAGGCATCACATTCCATAATAAAGGTTTTTGTGAAGTCTTGCATAGTTAAGACCGGTGCTTGACACATTTCCTCTTTAAGATGTTAAAAGGCCTTAGTTGCTTATGGAGTCCAAGAAAATGCATCTTTCTTCAGTAATGTTGTTATAGGTTTTGTTTGTTGGAAACAATGTTAATACTGAGACGGGGGTGAATCAGTATTTAGGCTAATTTTAATTTTCATTCAAAATTAGCATCCATTATATGAAAGTATCCTTTAATAAGCCATAACAACAATCATATAAATCAACACAATCATACACATCATGAGCAGAAAACACATGAGACATGAAGGTTTTACATGGAAACCCTTTCAGGAAGACCACCAAAGCTTGTTGTTATTATTGATGTAAAATAAGGGCACCTACTCTATTACATTGATCTGTTTGTGAGCCACCACTCATAGGAAGAACCAAATCCTTTTGATTGTTTGCTAGCACCCACTAGCAGGAAGCACCAACTCCCTCCATTTGTAGACACTTCTCTAGCTTACCAGAAGCACCATGTGAAGCACTAAATTCACGGATTTGTTGCAAGCACCAACTTGCAGCTCTTTGGATTTATGCAAACACCAAATTTCAGGAGGCACCAACCCATAAGCCTTCTCAAGCACCCACTATAGATGGAAGCACCAACTCCCTGTATGTAGGCTCCAACCCACACTCAAACGTGAACTCAATGTTCACTATTATTGGAAACCACTCTGCTTGATCTCAGCTATGTTCTCTTCATCCCTTGGCCCACACAACACTCTGTCTCTGCTCACTCTATAGCAGCCTACTGTCACCACCACAACATCATACTGCTCTTGGCCCTCTATCCACTACACATAACATTGCACTCTTCTCGGCCTTCTTCCTCTATGTAGGCACCTTCAACCTTTCGCACAATAGCATTGGCTCTCTCCCAGGGTCTGTTATAGACATTTTTGTGCCTTACAGCATTGAGCATGAAATGTCCATAATCTAAGGGATCCAAAGTCCCTAAACATGTTGTTCCTACCCCTAGAGGAACAAGGCTAACAAACCACAGCAATTCACATAAGTTCTCCACCAAAAACTGCTCAAAACAAGTCAAATCAGGATCATTTCAGTGGCTACACTAGCTGTTTGCGCTGAATGTCAAAGCCAACACTGGCTACCTGTGTTGAATGTCAAATGGAACACTGGCTACCTACGCTGAACGAGAGTGGACATGTGGCAGGCTCATTTCTCAAGGTGTCAAAACCCAGGAAGCTTCCAAAATGACACTTGCCTCAGGGAATTCGACTGGTGATGAGTAAGAGGTTCCAAATCTCCAAGTGGAAGCAAGAACCTCCAAGTGGAATCAAGAACTGACAGAGGGAGAGGACACTAGTCAGATCTCAAGCTGACTCATCCTCTCTCCAAACATCTATATATGGATCTCTCCTCCATGAGATCTAGGAGGTTGGAATTTTGTTATTGCAAAGAATTGCTGTTGGTTTGAGATTGGGATCATTGGGTGCTTAATGCTTTGAAGGGGGTGAAGATAGGAATTCCATTTGCTAGGAAGGAGATGCTGGATTGGAGCCCTCTGGGTTGTATCTCTTCCTGAACCTTGTTATTCATCAATAAAGCTATCTTGGTTTCTCCTATATACTGATGTATTTTTGATGTATGATTGCATTAGTATGTTTAGTTTATTTCTAATCCTGAACTAGTTATGAATATGAATCCATGTCTTGTGTAGTGTTCTCTTCTTGTGATCTTGCAGAAACCTCTTGAAGCTGGGCGAGCGAGAAGGCAAGTAGCTGGGAACTCTCCAAGAGAAGAGAAACCGGATCGAGGGACAAATGGAAGACACCGGTTAGTCCATCCATCTCTCTTCATTCTTAATTCATAAAGGAAGAACACTAGAATAGCTGTCTCTGTTTGTTGCTAAGGCACTGTCACACCTTAGGTGGATAGGATCGTCCTGCATAGGCATTTTTCCCCACAACAAATTGGCGACTCCACTGGGGACATCTGTTTAGTCATTTTATTTGTGTTTCTATCATTGTTTGTTTCATAGACTTGACAGCAACAATCGAACTGCATCTGCTATTCCCGGATGCAAAGTAGACAGTTGTTGCCTTGATCCAATCACTGGACTTGTCTATGATCTGAACAATGGACTCACAGATGATTTGATGATCCTTTGTGATAGATCTTAGTACTCCCTCAAAGCATCCCTTTGATTGTACCTTGCTTGTTGCTTTTATTTGGCCTGAAATAGTGAATTAAATAGCAATCTGTGACCCAGAACCTGTGGGAAACGAGAGTTTCTCCTTCAGCGCAGACCCAGTGAAGGGATTCTGCATTTCAACGCAGGTCCCGTGAAGGCTACCTGCGCTGAATGTCAAAACCCCTGTGTTGAGGTTGCGCTGAACCAGTTTGCCCTTGTGCAGCTGGGGTTCTCTGCTCTGTTTTGCCTTGTTTTGATCTCTGATTTTTGCAGCCTGTAACCAGCATAGGTACCAGTCTGATAACTCCTTTTCTCTGCTTAGATTCCGCCTCCTTTTGTACAAAAAGTCTGTGAGTGTTTTTATGTGTTTGTGGCGTCATTTACAGTTTTCCTTTGCATGAGTAAAATAGTCATCCTGTAGCCCTTGATTCAGATCTGTTGATTGTGATCTTAGAAGAGAGTTCATTGGCTGTTTGCAGATTGATTATACATTTGCTTTTGCTTATCGGTTTGAGTTTGTCTCTTTTAAGTGTCAAAACAAGTATTCATTTCGAAAATCGTTAAGTGTTGTAATCTCTTCTACCCTCTCTGATTTCGAAAAAGTGAACTTGTTTGTATTTGTCATTTAAAAGCAAATTCAAAGTTGTACAAAAAGCTTTCTTTGTAGGCATCAATACTAAGAAAGCGGAAAACAAACACCTGCATTGTGCATTTGCATCTTGATAGTTTGCATGTTTGATTTAGGAAAAGTGCATTAGAGTGTGCTGATTGCTCTTTGAGAAAAGATGGTGTCTTTCTTTTCCCTTAGTAGCTAGGATTTTCAAAGTTGAAAAGATATAAAGCTTGCTTATCATCTTTAGAATGCATTTAGGAATTGTTTCATACATCTCGTGGTGAACCTTGAAAGGCAAACTTTAAAAAAGATCAACCTAAAATAAAATTGAATGAACTTAACAATGCTTTGCAACATAACGCACAACATAGAGGTCTAGGCTAGAGACGTGTTCCGGCGTCGTAAAGACTGGTGACTGTCGATCTCGTGGATGGTGGGTGATTCCTCCTGAGGGACGATAGTGCCAGTACGGATTGTGCTCCCACGTACCGTCGCGTATATATTGGAAGACCCCTATAGGCATAAAACCTTTATCCTTAGGAAGCCGTGTCGGCCGCCCTACTGATCGCAATGCACTGAACACAGCATTCAGGAAGATCGACCGCCCGTACCCTAAAAAGTATTCTGCGGTTTTGCGAAAAGTTTGGCACACCCTCTGCCTAGAACTCCAGAGCAGTTTCTTTTGGCCTTTTTCAGACTCTATAACACAAAAAGTCCATCCGAGCATTTGTCACTTCGGGCTCGTTAAAACATCGAAGGAGACTAGAGTCATCTTTAGCTTTTTCTCGACTCTTTAAAAGTGAAAAGGCAAGTTGTGTCTAAAAGCGTCTAAAAAATTCATTTAATTCGGAAACACACTTTCCCCTTTTGTATTTTGGTTGATCGAGTAATCCGCAATCGTGGAAGAATGTCAATTGAAACCCCGTCGTTCGCGGAGGCTTACGAGTCAATCGTCTTTGTCTCCGGAATCGAAAACAGTACGGACAAAGCGAACTCGTTTAACCGGTTCGAAATCTCCTATCAAAGTTAGAACAAGTGTTCCAACGACATCTGAGATTCCGGTTACTCCAAAAATTTATGGAAACCCTGCCTCTATAGAAGAAGTTCAACAACCACAGAGGGACAGTAACACTGATCCTAGTCTGGGGGCAAATACTTGCCTTACTGAACCTGTCCCAGCTGTAACCGGTTCAGAGAGTCTTGCTCCTCAAACAACTGTCGCTGTCGAGTCAACCCCTTCTTCGGCACCAGAAATATTTTACGGACCTGACAGTCTTCCTCTTCCACCTGGTTTGATTGCGATAGAGGAAATTGTAGGGGATCCGCAAGCAAGTACTCCAACCCATTTTGGAGTAGGGGTCACTCTATTTCCTTCTACATCAGAAGTTAGTCTACCACAAGTGGAAGTTCCTGTAGAATCGCTAGGCAATCTATTGGATAGACTCAAAATGTCTGAACAACCGTCAACATCTAGGACTGTGTCGAACGACACAGCGACAGCAGAAGCCCCTGCCGTCACTCCGACAATGTTTGTCGGCATACCATCTGTCCCGACTAGCTCACAACCGCTAGAAGGAGTCCACCCAGGGGCTATTTCGACAGTGTGGTCTGTTCCAGTTTGTTCCTCCGGAATAATATCCGGCAACTCTTATGTTGAGACTCGCCAGATTGATCCATTTGGAGGTCAATTTGGGCAATCCAGTCCCCAAGGACAAACAATCCCCTTGAGTTCCGGATTACTACCGTATGGGGGGCAGTATGCCCTTTCATTACCCCCTCCGGGAGGGTATCCATACGGGAGTTCACAACAGTATTCAGGTTATACTGGAGTTACATCAAGTGGTTGGGTACCTATGCTACCTCAACAACCAAGGGTTGTATATTCTATGCAACAGTGTGTACCTATGTCGAACATCCCGACCACACCGGCTATTGTGACAATGTCACAAGTTCAAACGTTGCCTGTTGTATGCCAACCTCAGATTTCTCAGGTTGTAATGCAACAGCCCCTTGACCCTGTGACTCAACCACAATCGCCTACTGGTGGGGCGACACAGGTCCAAACGGGTACAATTACCCCACACCTTGGTCCAACGGTTAGTATAGCACAGCAGAACATGGCTTCACAACCGTCGTTGGTGCAATACCAACAACCACAATTCCAGCAAGTGTACCAAGGTTCTGAGCAGCAGATCTTTGCGAACAGTGGACAACCGTATATTCAAATCAAAATGCAAAAGAAGAAATTCTTACTTCGGAAGTAAATGCCGTATCAGCAGATAAAGGCAAAGAAACCAATCAACCAGGGAGCAAGAAGAAGAAAAACAAAGGGAAGAAGAAGAAACAGGGTGAGTCATCTCCTGAAAAAACTTCTTCAAACCCTCCTGGGAAAGGGAAACCAAAAAATCCATGTCAAATATGTGATGAGGATCATTGGATAGGTAAATGTCCGTACAAAGCTGAGCTTAAAAGGTTCTTCAAAAGTTCGCAAACCTCAGCTGTGTTAACTGATCCGTTCCCAAATCTAGGTCAAAATCTGGTTGATAGTGGAAATGCTTCCCCGTCGCAAGTGCTCATGTTGTCGGTTTCAAAACAGCAGGATGATGCTTTGATTTCGACAAGGAACAAAGATTACGGGAATCCGCATCTGTCGAACGACAAAGGTAAAGATCAACCAAGTAGTTCGACGACAACTTCGATAGAAGTTGTACCACCCATCATTCCTGAATTAACAATAAAACCTCCAAAGGGAGTAGTACACAAGTCGACGTTTAATCCTCGCGCCAGAGCGGCGCAACATTATAACATAGTGGAAGATTTGGCCCAATCGTCGTCCGCTATGTCGACTCTTGAAGTACTACAAAATTGCCCATCCCAAAGGCAGGCTTTGTTATCGGCTATTGGTGGGGTTGATCCTGGATTCCAATCTTGTATCCTTCGACCACAAAGGATGCGATCCTCAGTTACCAGCTCAACTAGCTTTCCTTATTCAAGTGAAAGCCCTCAACAAAACTGTTCACCGAACGATTATTGATGAGGGGGCATCTACATGTATTATGTCGATGAGTTGCTGGAAAACTTTAGGGTCTCCGACCTTGTCGCGATCTTCGACAACATTGAAAGCATTCGACGGAAGGACCTATACCCCATGTGGTATCCTTAATAACTTGAAAATTGAACTAGGAGGAAAAATAGTAGAAATAGATGTTGAAGTCATCGATGGGAATCTTGACTACAACATCCTACTGGGAAGACCATGGATATATGCCATGGCACCTGTAGTGTCGACTTATTTTAGGAAGATCGCATTCCCTTTTCAAGGAGGGATTACGATTGTCGACCAACAAGACTTCCTCCCTAATGGTTCACAAGCCACAGGAAGCATTCCCATGATCCATGGAAGCAACCATTCGCTTCAAGACATCGGAGTAGGCCTACTGAAAGACCCCACCTTAATGGGAACTTTCGCACTTCCACCTCCAATCTATATAGGAGAAGTAGCATTGGTAAGAGCCTGCAACATGATATCTTCCACGAAGATCTCAGAAGACGATATCGACATGGATCATGCAATGGTCTTGCCCCCAAGCCCTATAGAAATATTGTAGCAATCAATGTTTCGGGCATGGGAGGCGAACCCAAATCAACGCTCATCAAGCGTTTGGGTAGATAGGTATATAGAATATGGTACCCCATTAGATCCTTGGTCGAGAGTGCATGGGACTGACGAAGGAATCCTACAATCAATGTTGATTGAGGGGGCACCATAGAATGATTGCCACCATCGTTCCCTTCTTCGAGAATATGAAGAAGATACTCAACATGACCTTTATCACCCTTCAGTTTTTGAATTCCTATCAAATACTGTAAATACGGTGGATTCCGAGTGAAACTTATCCAATATTGAAGAGACTATAGCCATAAATATCTCGACTAAAACAAATGTTGTAGAGAATATTTATGTCGACAAAGGATGTTCTCCTTCAGAACTGGAAATATATAACGCTCTTTTTCGCGAATTTAGAGATGTCTTTGCTTGGTCATATGATGAAATGCCAGGCATTGACTCGAGTATCGTTGAACATGAAATTAAGATGTATCCTGATGTCAAACCAGTAAGACAACGGCTTCGGCAGGTGCACCCCAAGAAAGCCGCTGCCATTAAGGCAGAAGTCGAAAAACTTCTCCATGCTGGTTTCATCTACCCGGTTCCTCTAACCGATTGGGTATCGAATATTGTCCCTGTTATGAAGAAACAAGGGACAATTAGAGTGTGTGTCGATTATAGGGATGTAAACCAAGCTTGTCTGAAGGACAACTACCCTACACCCTTCATCGACCAGATAATTGATGAATGCGCCGGATGTGAAATCTTTTCATTCATGGATGGATTTTCCGGGTATAATCAAATAAATATCCGCCCACAGGACCAGTCAAAGACTGCATTCATTTGTCCGTGGGGCACATTCGCTTATCGAAAATTACCCTTTGGTTTAAAGAACGCAGGGGCGACGTTTCAGAGGGCAATGAATTATGCCTTCCATGACATCAAGAACATCGTTCAACCTTATCTCGACGACCTTCCGGCTCATTCGCGAAAGCGGACTGATCATCCGCAGCATTTAAGAGCGATATTTCTACGTTGCCGACACTACAAGATAAGACTCAATCCACACAAATGTGTGTTTTGCGTCGGTTCTGGTCGTTTACTTGGCTTTGTAGTCTCTAAGGATGGGATTCGTCTCGACCCTTGCAAGGTTCAGGCAATCATTAATTTGCCTCCACCTTCAAATTTGCTTCAGATTCAGAAACTCCAAGGGAAAGCAAACTTTCTGAGGAGGTTCATTCCAAATTACACAGAACTTGCTAAAGGTTATACTCGTCTTTTGAAAAAGGATGTACCTTTTGTCTGGGATCAGGTGGCGCAAGCTTCCTTTGATGCTCTGAAATATTCTCTAGTAAAAGCATCATTAATGTATGCCCCGGACTATCAAAGAGATTTTAACCTGTATCTGGCTGCAGCAGATACGACCATTGCGATGGTTTTAGTTCAAGAAGTCGATGGAATTGAACATCCTATATTTTATTTAAGTAAAAACTTGAATGATACAGAAAGCAAATATTCTTATGTTGAAAAGCTAGCACTCGCTGCTGTTCAAGCGATACAAAGATTTCGACATTATGTCCTCTTTCGGAAAACTACCATTCTATCAGATTGCAACCCCATGACTTATATATTGTCGCGACAGTTGCTGGGGGGCAAATATTCAAAATGGATAGCGATCCTTCAAGAGTTTGATCTGGAATTTGTAAAATCCAAATCAAAGAAAGCTTTAGTCTTCACAGAATTATTGTGCGATCTCCCATCGTCGTCCAACGATGAAACATCCGAAGAATCAATCGTGGACGAAAGTTTGTTTCTGATATCTACAAGCAATGAGTGGTATGGAGATATAATCATTTATCTCCAAACCCAAAAGTTCAGGCCTGACACCTCTCACTCAGAACAGAAACGTATACGATACCAAGCAAAAGACTACATGATCGTCGGTGATACGCTTTACCGTCGTGGTATCGATACAGTTCTGAGGAGGTGCCTTACCCATGAAGAGGCCGAAAAAGCCCTGAATGAGTGTCATTCAGGCGCGTGTGGGGGGCATCAATCTGGATATGCGACAGCACAAAAAATCTTACGAGCAGGATACTTCTGGCCAACCATGTTCAAAGATTGCATAACTGCAGTCAGAAGTTGCCATGCTTGTCAAATTTTTGATAGCAAAACAAGAAGACCACCCGCACCTTTACAACCAATAGTTGTTGTTGGGTCTTTCGCCAAATGGGGCATCGATTTCATGACATGTAACCCCACCTCGACCGGGGGGCATGGGTATATTATAGTCGCCGTTGACTATTTTACCAAATGGGCCGAGGCAATGCCTACATTAGATAACACTGGTGAAACAGCTGCCCTTTTCTTTTTCAATCATGTAGTCGCCAGGTTTGGCGTACCACAGGCTATAGTTACAGATCATGGGTCGCATTTTCGCAATCACATGATGGTTGAATTAGCTGCCAAGCTAGGGCTATCTCACGACAGCTCTACCCCGTATTATCCGCAAGCCAGCGGACAAGTTGAAGCAATCAACAAGGTCCTGAAGCGTATGTTGCAAAGGATGATCGGGGTTCACAAAAGAAGGTGGCACCTAATCCTGTACTCAGCCTTTTGGGCTTACCGAACATCGGTAAGGAATGCGACCGGGTTCACACCTTTCCAACTGGTGTACAGCCTAGAAGCAGTCTTGACAATCCAGTGTGAAATTTCGTCTCTTAAACTCGCAATTGATCTCCTCCCCGGAACTTCGGAACAAGAGGCCCGTTTCTTGGAATTAATCCAATTGGATGAAACCCGTCGTGACGCCACTTTGGCTAACGAAGCCCATAAGAAACGAGTCAAGGCGCAGTTCGACAAAAATGTCAAACCCCGTGTCTTTTCAGAAGGTGACTTGGTCTTGCTTTATGACCAAGAATCCGATAAATTGGGAGCAGGTAAATTTAATTCTTTATGGATGGGCCCCTATATTGTTAAACGAGTGTTAGCAAAAGGATCCTACGAGTTAATGGATTATGACGGAATTCCACTGGCGCAACCCCGTAATGGGTTGTACCTCAAGCGTTACTATGCTTAAATAGTAACCAATATGCATGCACCTCGATTTGCGTTATTATGCTGGGGGCATGCAAAATTATTATCGAGCAGTTTTAGCACACAGTTCATGCTCGTTAAAAAATAAACGCAAGATCCGAGCAGTTTTAGCACATAGTTCATGCTCGTTAAAAAATAAACATAAGACCGAGAAAATGTTTCCACCCGCGTTTAAGCTCGTTTAAAAAATGAACTATCTGGTAAATAACCACTGTGAATGTAATATCATCAGCCATTAAAGCCTTGGTCGTGTTTGCACCATCACCTCCACTTTTCCATGGGCCGATCATTCACCTCCATATGATTGTTTACCCATTTTGAGGAACAGCTACGAAGAGTGATTTCACCTAGCCATCCTTGTGACACTACCGTGATTGGAAAATTCCAACCTGTACCTGGAATCAGCTGCTAACCCTGTTTATCACTCGTTCCTCAAAAGACGAGTCTTCTTTAAGCTCTTTTCAACTGACTCGTAAAATATGAAAAGATTGCCGAGTCCTTGGCCTTCCAGCTCGTTAAAGGGACAGGAAGTGCTATCCCTCCTCTAGATTTTAATCTTTTTGGACCTGAGGGATTATTGCACAAAAAGATCAAGCGCTTGTTTTATTCGGCTCGTTAAAACTATCGAAAACTCATCCCTTCTGTATTGTTTTATAATTTTTCGGACTTAAGGGATTAGATGACGAAAAAGGACTTTTGGAGTTAACTTTACGTACCTTTTCAGACTCTCTAAAAAAGAAAAGGACCGAGTTATCCTTGTCGTTAGACTCGTTAAAATCATTAAATAGCGACAAACTTATCTTTAGATGAGAACGAGTTTCACTATCACTAGGCTCGTTAAAACATAGCGATGGGCTTGCCCGAAGGGCAGGTTATAGAACAAGCATATGTTATCCTCCTCAAGCTTGACAAAAACAAAGAGGTACTGGTCAGCAATGACTGGGGAAAAATTGGGAGAAACTCAAGAAAACTTTGATGGTAGCAAGTCGCTCTTGAACATGACACTTTTCCTCCGTACCACAATCGGGTTGGGTTGTTTCATTCACCGGTCACATCCATGGTCTCGCCATACCATCCATATTTGGGGTAATGCTACCAATCCATCGCATCAGTGTCACCATATGTTCAAGAGAAGTCGTTCAGAAAAGTCAACCGTGTCCCATCCACTGCCATACATTATCCTTCATCCTTTCATGACCGCCACCCTGAATTATATGTCACAGATCATTTTCACCTCCATTAAAATCATTAGCTCCGTTTCGTGTCACTGATGTGGGATTCATTAAGGCCCTCCTTTGACGGATCGCTTCTTGTCGACATCAGCTCATTATCCAAGAAGTTGATCTAGAAACAACCCCTTCAGTACTTTGAAGCTTGCATGCCTCAATGGCATGTTTCTCACTTCCGGCGACAGGTATACATCAATGACCTTCGACCGAAAGATTTTGCGTGGTGTTCGACGCCAAGTCCTTTATTCACACCACGTGAATTGTACTGCAGTACCTTTAGGGACATTATCATTATCGGTGATTCCTCTCGCGCTTGTTAACGATTTACATCATTGACCGGTAATCAAGCGATGTCTTTCCATGTTCGACTTCAGATCAATTCTCACATGGATCGACTTGTACTTAGAGTGAAGATCGAACGAGTTTGAAGACCCCGGATCTAGTTTCATCCATCCGGGCTGCGATATATATTCAGGAAAGATAAAGACATTGACATGTACATCATTGCAGCAGATAATCATCCTACTCAAAGGATGATAATTTCATCAAAATTATCAGTCTACCATCAGACGATTGTCTGTTCTATGTACAGAAAAATGAATTTATAAAGCTGAGCATGGGAATGCCCGCCTCAGCTAGATCATGAAAGCAGTATGAAAAATAATGTATTGTATTGTATTATTACAGGTCTCCTCCCAGCATTGGATGAACTTCGGATCCCCTTGATAAAGCATTTCACCCGATAAACGGCCTCATACTTTAGGGGGCAACTGTTATAGACATTTTTGTGCCTTACAGCATTGAGCATGAAATGTCCATAATCTAAGGGATCCAAAGTCCCTAAACATGTTGTTCCTACCCCTAGAGGAACAAGGCTAACAAACCACAGCAATTCACAGAAGTTCTCCACCAAAAACTGCTCAAAACAAGTCAAATCAAGATCATTTCAGTGGCTACACTAGCTGTTTGCGCTGAATGTCAAAGCCAACACTGGCTACCTGCGTTGAATGTCAAATGGAACACTGGCTACCTGTGCTGAACGAGAGTGGACATGTGGCAGGCTCATTTCTCAAGGTGTCAAAACCCAGGAAGCTTCCAAAATGACACTTGCCTCAGGGAATTCGACTGGTGATGAGTAAGAGGTTCCAAATCTCCAAGTGGAAGCAAGAACCTCCAAGTGGAATCAAGAACTGACAGAGGGAGAGGACACTAGTCAGATCTCAAGCTGACTCATCCTCTCTCCAAACATCTATATATGGATCTCTCCTCCATGAGATCTAGGAGGCTGGAATTTTGTTATTGCAAAGAATTGCTGTTGGTTTGAGATTGGGATCATTGGGTGCTTAATGCTTTGAAGGGGGTGAAGATAGGAATTCCATTTGCTGGGAAGGAGATGCTGGATTGGAGCCCTCTGGGTTGTATCTCTTCCTGAACCTTGTTATTCATCAATAAAGCTATCTTGGTTTCTCCTATATACTGATGTATTTTTGATGTATGATTGCATTAGTATGTTTAGTTTATTTCTAATCCTGAACTAGTTATGAATATGAATCCATGTCTTGTGTAGTGTTCTCTTCTTGTGATCTTGCAGAAACCTCTTGAAGCTGGGCGAGCGAGAAGGCAAGTAGCTGGGAACTCTCCAAGAGAAGAGAAACCGGATCGAGGGACAAACGGAAGACACCGGTTAGTCCATCCATCTCTCTTCATTCTTAATTCATAAAGGAAGAACACTAGAATAGCTGTCTCTGTTTGTTGCTAAGGCACTGTCACACCTTAGGTGGATAGGATCGTCCTGCATAGGCATTTTCCCCCACAACAGGGTCTCTGCTTTTTTCTAGGAAAACTCAAGCTTTCATAGAAGAACATGCTTACTTATCCTCACACGCAGTAGTGCACACTCAACACAACACTCTCCACATAGTTCCCTCAACAATGTTGTGTTCCCAACTTTTCTCATATGATCTCATGGGTCTTGATCCACTGTTGCACTCTACTTAATGTTGCCTATACTACCTTTTTCCATACTGCCCAAGTGTACCTCTTCATGGCTCTTCTTTATGTTGTTGCATCTGACTAAGACACTATATTAAATCATGAGAATGGGATCCTGAGCATTCTCCATACTGAGAATTAAATCATTATTCCATCTACACACTCCAATGAGACCAATCATGAATTTTGTTTGCATGCATAACATGGTTCTCCATCCTTCTTAACTCCTCACAAAGATCGGGCTGTACTTTTGGCATGGTTCTCATGTACTATGATCAAAATTTCTTCACTTAGTCATATTTTACATTTAATTCTTCATTAACATGTAAGAAAACTCAAGCATGGACATTCTGGAGTAAACTAATACCTCTACAAATCATCATCTTCTCTGTCTTGACCTAGCGATTTATGTAGCCGCCATTACTCCTGGAACACCAACCTTCTACACACATTTACTTAGTTTATGACCCATTCATCCTCATACACCTTCATATACCTTTGTACAAGAATATCAAAGCTTCTTCATTTCGTAACTTCTTATAAAAAGATCTTACGAAATCGAAAAATACCGATTGGCCTTTAGTTCCTTCTTGATTAGAATTTGATCGCATTCCTCCATGTGACCGTTGCCTATGACCACCGACTTCATTCTCCTCTATATTGTAATATCATATCTCCTACATGTCGTACCTTTCATTACACTGACCTTTTGAAATCAAGAGCTTCTGATTTTACCTTTAGGTCCTTTTGCTCAGTTCCTTCTTGATTTACACCATGGAACCGAGAGTTATGACCAATGACTTAGCACTAAGGTGCTAAGGCCTTCAGATCCTACCAAGGGCCTATCTTCATTTTTTTACTTCTCTCGCCCTTGGTTCTTTTGGGTTTCTATGTCTAGACGCCAACCTACATTGGAGCCCCTTTCATTGGAACTTTTTCATAAAGCATTTGCATAGGAGTTATGAAACTTCGAGCTTCAAAATTCTTCATAGCACTTGGGTGCTGACTCGCTCTGCACCCTTGGTCATTTGGGTCTCCCTCGACCAAGTGCCACCACATTGGAGCTCCTTGTATAAGGAATTCATTCATAATTCAATTTTGGAGGAGTTCTAAATTACTCATAGCAGTGAGGCATTGAGTCTTCTTTTTATGCCCTTGGTTCTATGGATCCTGACAACCATGTGCCAACACCATCAGAGACCCTTCCATCGTACCTTTTCCAAAAATATTTTATTACGGAGTTATGATGTCTCGTTCCTCCAAAATTTTGAGCTTCGATATGGCATCATGTGCCATATTAAAACCCTAGTACCATTCAACTGTTTCCATGTATCCGATTGGAGGAGAGAAAAAGGGTCCATGAGTCCTTGGTTTTTTTCAAATATTTCCTTTGTTAATTCCTCTTCCTTGAAAACCTTGGTGCTTTCAAAGAATTAACAATTTATAAGGACTTATGAGGTTCCAAGTTTTTGATGGCCTCAACCTTCAAAAGTTTTAGTCTTCTCTAACCTCCGATGTTCTGACGACTTATTGCTTCAAGGTTACGATATTGGGTCCCAATGTTCTCCTGCTCAGGTATCAGATCAAAAATTTTCTTGAACCGAATTATAAAGGAGTTATGAAGTTTCTAACCTTAGATATTCTAATGGTCTCAACCTTTCAAGGTTCCGATAGGACCCACTCAATCCTTCTAATATCGAGTCCCGATTTCACCTGCTACCCTAGTTCCGAGGTCCCGAAATTCGGGGCTCGAAATTCATCCTCATCCTAAGTACTTTTAAGGTCCTGTCTTCAGGAATCAATAAATTTTGATTCCGACACCCATTTATGGACTTCCACATATAATTGGAAAGCTCTTTTAGAGAACTTTCCATTGCAGAAGGTCTGATGCAGGCTTTGAGCGAATCTACTACTTGAAATATAGCTGCAAACTCTCTGCCATTCTTTCCACCTTGGCTTTACTATTGGAGAGTTATTTCAAAGCACTAACCAATTGTGTCAACTCCAAGACTATCTCAGATGATCTCTTGAGTTAGAACCTCCTCCAAATTCTAGGACTCCCAACCATAATAGTCATCTTTTTATGGCTTCCCCAATAAGCCTTCTATTGTGATGATTCTCTAAAAATCACTGCAACAACCATGGGTCTCCCCTTGAGCTTGACACATCAAGCACACCAAAATAACTCAATTACCATCATAGCTAGGCTAGGGAACTGTTGACAGTGCTGGACCCACCAACATGTAAGGGGATCTCCCAAGTAAGAAGTCCTAATTAGACCTCAGACCGTTTGGTGTAGGAGTCCCAATAGTGGGTAGTACAGTAACGCCTTGACCATGATTTCACATAGAGGAAAGTAAGATGTCCATGTTGGTAGCAAGGGTGTGATAGCTGCAGCAAGCCAAGGAAGGTGTATGAGAGGTTAAAACACATGAGGTTGAGATGAGTGCACCCCTTTGAAACCTGTGATAACACGGAGTTAACAAGGGAACACACGAGCGAAGATGCATCACAAGATGGAAAGCAAGTTAGTGAGCAATCCAAAGTGATGGTTAAACCAACAACACATTTCAGAAAGATTCATACATACTTATACATAATAGTCCATACATGCATGTGTAAGCAAACAAATACATATATCATTTAGATTAAACCAGATAGCATAGAATACAATATAACATATGCATGAAATGTGTTGGTTCTGTTATATTAAGAAGTGTAAGTTCCATTCATACAATACATCTATGTATAATCACTAGTTCTGACAATCGAACGTTACAACCACAACCGCTTGCCCCTCCAAAGAGATATACTAGCTATGTGCAGTGGAGAAGCCAAGGCTCGTTACAATATTGTTCAAGCTCTCTCTAAGATAGTCCTATCGGAAGCTTGGCTGATCAAAAGCCTTTACAAAGAGTTATGAGGGACTATTTATAGCTAAGGGTGGGGTGGCCCTTGACATTCCCCTTTGTGAAAGTTTATCTACCATCATGACTCTTCATCTACTCTATGACTGCTACATCCAACTATCGACACTTGAACTTCCACTTCACAAGATGTTACATTACAATGCACATGTGCCCATGTGAGACAAAATGGTTTGAGCAAGCCATGCAAGACATCATTGACACTCGGTCTGTTGTGGTGAGACCGACTCTTTGACATGCTTGTGATGGTGAAGGTGGTGAGACCGACTCTTTGACATGCTTGTGATGGTGAAGGTGGTGAGCTGATGCCAAGCTTGGTCGTTTGTGATGGTGTGCATCCGCTCCATGGTGACATCTTGTTGAAGCGAACTCTTTACTCCGTTGCATCCAGGTGCATTGGTATGGCTCCTTCATCCAAATCTTCTGGTAGCATGCACATGGTCTTCTTGGGTGTAGACGAACTGGAAACACATTGATGCATAGTGTTTGTGTTGATCCTCCAGTGTGTGTTGGTGGTCATGCGCATCAACTATCAACTACATGTTTAGCTCTAGTTGGACTTGCTTCTTGTCTTTGCCTTGGTGAGTGTGCCAAATGGGTTAGATCGCATGCGTGAGGACGATGACATGCATGCTGCTGAATCACCTTTCATGCGATCAACAACACCACTCACCATGTCTACTCCATGCCAGCTGTTGGGATGAATCTATAACTTGTATGGGCACAATGTCATCTTTCTATGCATGTCGCGCCCCCTGCTGCATCTGTTCATGCTGCAACTCATTCTCTTGTCTATGCAGCTCCTATTCTTCCTTGATTTGCTGCTTGAGCACATGCAACTCCTTCTCTATTCCGTTCTCTGCCTTCACGTGATCTTCATTTCATGTAATCACCTCATAGCCCGAGTCTCCAAAGTTTCTTTTACCACAAGTGGATCTTCATGATCTTGCAACTTTGTTTCGCCTCTATGTTGTCAACAACCTTCCTCTTATGCTCGTTGCATCCAGTATGTTGCCTTTAGCTGTTGTTGATGGTGCTTCTTGTTGTGATGTTGTTTCCATCATATCTTTACGTCCTTGTCTATGAACAACTTGATGTCTTCGTGGGTAGGCAAATTCGTAGACACTTGATCGACTGCATCCCCAAGCGTGCTCTGAATGGTGTCTTTGACTCTGCTCTCCTGGAAAACATTGTACCTATGCTGTTGAGAGATAGATGAACATCTCTGATACCTAGAGATATGGCAACACTCATGGCAATAAATCTATCAGTCGAAAACCAAAACGAACTTAAGAACTGACTTGCAACATACCTGTGTGACTGATCATGAAGGTCGCACAATTTCTGTTGGGAGGTCAGGAGACTGACTTCCAAAACTGTGCAAGGCATATTCCGGGTTATCAAGAGGCAGAATGACTGCTGGAACTATGCAATGCACACTCCAGCTTGGCCTGATGAGGACTGAAACTGCGCAATGCACAATTGCAGTTAGCAGTGACATGCAACCAACAAACTACATTACACAGTTTCTAGGGCCAACAGGACACCACCTCCAAGAATTGCGCAATGAAAGCCTGGAGGTCAGTGCCTGGCTAGGCTTGCACAATTTCTAGAGGGAAGGCAGAGTCTTCGCTTCCGGAAATGCATAGTGCTAGCTGGGTAAGGCACGGTCCGGGCAAAGGCAGCCTAGTCCGTACGACAGGTGGCTAAAAACATGAGAAGCTTGAATGCATGGTGAGATGACTGCAAATGAGAGGTGAATGATCATTCATGCAAACAACAAGTGTAGGATTTGAAAAACAGGAAATCATGCATGTGTGTGAAGCGAGTCACCACAACGGTGACCCTCCGTGAAAAATAGTGTCATGCATGCAACAGTAGTGAGATGCAAACGAAAATTGAAACAGTGCTAGTTGCAAGCTAGTATGCATGCCAATGACAACAAGTGCTCATTGAAATCAAGTAGACAACATTCATACAAAGCGAAACACAAAAAGCGCCAGAAATGTAACGCAAGTCATGAGTAGTGAGGTTACCCCAAAACAATTGAGATGAATGTGCGAACGACTGTAATGTGGGATGCCAGAGCTGCAAGGTTGATGTGAGGAATGAGCTTTGCAGTGTCCAATTTATAAGCTTTGATAAGATCGAGGTTGGGACGTGCATGCCACAAATCTAGGAAAAGCAACACTTAGTGGGAGGTTTCTGAGATGATACTTGCATGTAACCTCCAGCTGCTAAAAATAAATCTTTGAATCAAGGGATGACTTTGCATGCTGCCTTGGGAGGAGCATCCCATGCATACAAATCAGTTTTGCTTGGTCCTGGAGGGAGCTAATCAACTTAACTACACATGAAACAGTCTGCTCAACTGGGAGGAAAAAATGCACATTTTTGGGAGGGAGTTGGGCTGGTTTCCTAGAGGGATTGTGTAATTTCTGGGCAGATCAGTTGAATGCTACTTAGGATTGTGCAATTTCTGGGCAGATCAGCTGGCTGCTGCCTAGGATTGCGCAATTTCTTGGCTGAGTAGTCCTGCTGGGAGGAATTGCACAAATTTTCCAGTGAACAGTGATATGTAGATTTGCGCAATTCTGGAGCTGAGCAGGCTGCCAGATAGAATTGCACAATTTCTGGAGGGAAGGCTGGTTCCCCTCTAGAATTGCGCAATTTCTTGAGGGAGCTGCTCAGCCTGCAACTGGACCAAGTTCGGTGAAACAACTTGTGAGGGGGATGCAACAAGCTTTGATGGACATGCTATCATTCTGTAAGAAAATCACTGAAGCTTGTGTACTTGACAAAGCAAGACATGTTTTTGTGAAAGGTTGGTAGGGAGGCTCCAAAATGAAGCTAAGTAAAAATTTTGGAGGGTGTTTGTAGCTGCTACAACACTTGGCGACACACTGGTAGAACTCAAGCTCTCTGAATGGACCTTGTTCGTGAAAAGCAAGTCTAACACCTTCGGAAGTATTGTTTAGTTCTCAGTTTATCTTGGTTTCTAGACTTCCTTGATTGTAAGATGTAGCATATGCCAAGCTCTTGGTCAATTGACACACATTCCAACCCAAGTCAACACAATTGTTTCAATTGGGGTTGAGGGGTCTATTGGTGCACAAGCAGTATAGTCGTTAGAGTCTTAGTTCATCTCTGGTGTTGCTCCATTTCCAACAGGCATGGACAGTACCCTGACAAAGTCACGTAGGAACATAAGCATCGCTCCACTACCAGCAAGCCTGGCCAGTACCCTGGTAGAGTTACTTGCATCACCTCTCTACGTAGGAAGCCTTTCTCTTCTTTCGCCTTATTCATTTTCATTTTTTTCATTTTTTCATTTTTTTCATAACTGTGCGTAGCACTTATTCATTTCAGGGGAGGAAGAGGGATCCTGAATTATTGAGAGCAAAAGAGGTTGTTACTTCAGAGAAGTAGTTTATTATATACCTCTGACATGCTTGTTAAGTTTTTCTCCCTCACCTTACTCTACTTGACTAAGCTAACAAGGGTTAACCCAAAAACAACCAACTAGAGTAGGCGACACTAGTTAGCACGCAAACATTATGTTTTCACCAAGGTTCATTTTGAGCAGTACGTATTTTCCATCGACGTATCATGGGCTGAAGACAACAAGTTCTTACATAAGAGAGAGGACAATAAATAACCAAATGTTGATAGTTGTACAAGTCCTCTTGTACTTTACCCAACTTGTTTCCAGAGTTGCACAAGGCCCATGTGAAGCTAACCTATGGACAATAACAAACAAACAAACCAAAAAGCAAAGCAAGAAGTAGAAGCAAATGCGAAAGAAAAGAGAGTAAGAAAACGAACAAGAAAGAAGTAAACATGCATGCAAGAAAAAACTCAAAAACAAACACTACTCATACTCCTACTAATAGTGCATGGGTCGTCTCACAAGAAGTGATACTTCCAATGTAGCCACCAGTGCATTGGTTGACCCATGTCGGTGAAGGCATGGTTTGCGAACAACACAATTGTGCAAACCAATAGATGTGAAAGATACAACAATGAAGACAAACACACTCCAAGCTTACAAGCATCCACAGAATGAAAATGAGTGAAAGCGCATGACATGCACTCTGTGGAATTGCCATGGTACTGTGTTACACTGTGTGCAGATGTTGAGTGTGTGAATTCTCTTGACTGTGACATGCAAGAAAACGTAAGAAAGGTAGACAACTTATGTTGTGCATATGTGCTTGTTGTATAAGATTCCTCCAAGTCATGAGCGATGGGATCGTGTAGTTCAAGTGGAGGAAATGAAATCTGGGTGTTTGGTTGATCTTCAATGCAAAGCAGAGAGTGATGAGAAGCCTTGAGTGTTTCAACAATTTCCTGATTAGAAGTGAAACCAACCTTAGGACAACGAGGGCCTGACATAACCATCAGCTTATGCTGAAGTGCCTTGACAGTCTACGGGATTTTGAATTCGTTGACAAATGGATCATTGTAGACCAATGCCTTGGACAGATTAACAAAGATTGAATCAACATCATGATTGGATGAAGAAGTGGAGAGATCACGACAACCAAGATTAGAAAATTCGGGATGTTTATCAATATCCTCATGTTTTGATGAATTGTGCAGAGGGGTAGATGAGAAGCAAGGATGTTCACCCTCTGTGTTTTCAAAAATGACAGATGACAGATTGGAAGGATTTCTGGAGGAATATGTGTCCTCTCCACACTGTAATGATAGACTGACATCCGACGTGTCCTGTGAATGATTGGAAGTAGAAACATTGGGAAATGAGTTTTCACAAGGGAAATCAGCAGTGGTAGAATCATAAGGGATGTCAGGATAAAGTGGATGAGGCACGACTGGAAGGGAGTCATCCTTCACCACGAGTTATTCTTTATATTCTCACACACACTCATCATGAATGATGGCGCAGGTTGGCTTCATAACACCAAATCCGTCGACAACTTGATCCTCGTTAATAGTAGGTGAGGAGTTTGGAATGAAAGAACACAAGACAATACAATCTGGAGGATCAACAATATGCGATGAGAGAGGTTGAGGGAATGAATCCACGTGACAATCAATAGGCTTGCAAGCCAAATCTGTGTATATCTCAAGAGCAGGTGGGGGGAGGATGTGACAGTTCAACAAATGTGTGTGCATGATCTCCCACATCACTCCACAATGGTGGAGTTTTTCGATGGGGTGAAGGCGGACAATCAATTGTGACAACAATTGTGCCTGCCTGTGATTGCGCAACTCGATCACCGAAGTTTGCTGAGCGGGGTTCAGAGATGCGGAGAAGATACTCAAATCTCCCATAAATAAATTCCCAACCAATTTCATCTTTGGGAAATCGGTATTCAAGATTACAAAATGAAAAGCATGTGTAAAACTGATCAACGGATTCATCAGGTGCTTTTCGTAATTTCAAAATTTCTTGTTTGAGTGCTTTATGGTTAAAGTGATTGAAACCACGGTCTATCTCTGCGACCAGATGAGCAAGAGAATGAATATATTTTTCGAGCAGCGTGGCACACTAGTGCATGGGGTGCCCTCGAAGCGTGTAGATGAACAACGCGTAGGACATGTACTCTTCAAAGATTCCATGTCTTTCACATGCGTCTACAATGTCGACCACGTGCCTAATCAAGGTTACATGGCCTCCACCATCGAAAGTTTTATGTGACAAGTTATCCAAGAGCTTTTGCGAGATAATGAAGTCGTTTCCACAAAACATACACTCCAGAAGAGCAACTCTAGTTAGTCATGACAAATATGTAGAGATTCAAAACAGATGTAAGGTCTCAGCTTGTCATCTGGCCCTCCTTCTAGCACCAAAATGTTGACAATGCTAGACCCGCCAACATGTAAGGCGAACTCCCTGGTAAGAAGTCCAAATTAGACCTTAGGTCGTTTGGTGTAGGAGTCCCAGCATGGGTCGTATGGTAATGCCTTGATCGCGATTTCACACAAAGGCAAGTAAGATGTCCTTGTTGGTAGCAAGGGTGTGACAACTGTAACAAGCCAAGGGAGGTGTATGAGAGGTTCAAACACATTGGGTTGAGATGAGTGCACCCCTTGGAAACCTGTGATAGCACGGAGTTAAGAAGAGAACACACAAGTGAAGATGCATCAGAAGCTGGAAAGTAATTTAGAGAGAAATCCAAAGTGATGGTTAAACCAAGAACACATTTCAGAAAGATTCATACATACTTATACAGAATAGTCCATACATGTAGGCGTAAGCAAACAAATACATATATCATTTAGAGTAAACCAGATAACATAGAATACAATATAGCATATGCATGAAATGTGTTGGCTTTGTTATATTAATAAGTGTAAGTTTTAGTCATATGATACATCCATGTCCAACCACTAGTTCCGGTAGCAGAACGTTACAACCACAACCGCCTGCTCCACCAAAGAGATATACTAGCTCTGCACAGTGGAGAAGCCAAGGCTCATTACAATATTGTCCAAGCTTGTAGGTTTTAACCACGTACAGAAATTACCTGCATACGAATTCTAAAACACAGAAAATAAACAATGCGATATCATAACACATAAAACACATATACACAGAGATTTCCCCTGGATCCCAAAACTGGGACTACCAGCTTGATTTTGCATTATATTCCTTTCAATGTTACAATACATATTTATACATGCCGAAGCATGCAATACCATGGACCGAAAACCATCGCGTCCAAAAAACATGTGCTAAAATCATGCACAAAACCATAGGTGGGTCCCCCCAACCTAACATATGGTCCAAAACCAAAATTTTCCGGGGCGCTGCCCTGAACCCCATAAAGTGGGGTTACGGGTGCACCTCAAACCCACTATTAACTACGTGGAAAGAATATAACACAACCCAACATTCTCCCACTTGTTGTTTTCTTTCCACAGGGGGCCACAAGAAAGCTTAGTCATTTTCCTAGCCCTGAAATGCCCATTGTCTCTCTACACCAAGAGAACTTCTCAAAGCTCACAGATTTTGTCAATGCATATGCAGTATTCTCAAAGTGTCCACCTTTACCAGCAACACCTTTTTGTCTTCTATCATATCCCTCACAAAGTGATACTAAACATCAATGTGCTTTGTCTTTGAATGATATGCAGGGTTTTTAGCCAAGAAAATTGCACTTTGGCTGTCACAGTCTATCCTTATAGCTTCCTGTACTAACCCCATACTTGAACACAATCTCTGCAACCAAATTGCTTCCTTGCTTGCATGAGTGGATGCCATGTATTCTGCCTTTATAGTTGATAGTGCCACTACAGATTGTTTCTTACGCATCCAACTGACTGCACCTCAAAATAGGTTAAACACATACCCACTTGTAGATCTTCTTTGATCCAGATCTCCAGCCCAATTTGCATAAAAAAAGAAACGAATATCCAACACTCTGTCCAATCCTGGTCTTCCTTGGTAGCACAGACCATAATCACTAGTGCCATGCAAATACCTGAAAACCCACTTCACTGCTGTCCAATGCTCCTTTCCTGGTTTTGACATAAACCTGCTCAATACTCCCACTGAATGTGCAATGTCTGGTCTAGTACAGACCATTGCATACATCAGGCTTCCGAATGCACTTGCATATGGAACATGGGACATGTCCTCTTCCTCTTCTTGTGTCTTGGGACATTGTTCAGCAGATAACCTCACACCTACAGGAATAAGAACCTTCACCGGTTTACTATCCTGCATATTAAACCTCTGCAGTATTGTCTCCACATACTTCCTCTGGTTTAACCAGAGCTTCCTCTTTGCCCAATCTCTTTTAATTTCCATGCCCAAAATATAGTTTGCAGCACCAAGATCTTTCATGTCGAATTTGGAGGACAATTGGGTCTTCAAATCCTAGATAATTTCTTTGTCATTTCCAACCAACAACATATCATCCACATACAAGACCAGATAAATAACATGGTCACCAATTAATTTAAAATACACACAATGATCTGCTTTGCTTCTGGTGAAGCCAAGTCCCCATATAAATGTATCAAATTTCTGATACCACATCCTTGGTGACTGTTTTAACCCATACAAAGACTTCTTTAACTTGCATACCGATTCTTTCTTACCCTTCGCTGCAAAGCCTTCAGGTTGCTTCATGTAGATTTCCTCTTCCAGATCCCCGTGAAGAAATGTTGTCTTCCCATCCATTTTTTCTACCTCAAAATAAAAAGTAGTAGCAACAGGTAAAAGTAATCTAATAGAATTTACCTTGGCAACAGGAGAAAAAATATCACCAAAATCAATTCCCGGCACCTAGGAATAACCTTTTTCTACAAACCGAGCTTTGTATTTCTCCACTTTTCCTTCTGCATTTGTCTTCTTTTTGAACATCCATTTGCTGCCAATGGGTTTCCTTCCAGCCGGCAACTCCACCAGATCCCAACCCTATTTTTTGTGCAAAGATGCCATTTCATCAACCATGGCCTCTTTCTAGAGTTTTCCATCCTCTGAATCTACTGCTTCCTTCATAGTTCTGGGATCATCATCAATAATAGATAAGGAAAAATTTGAACAAAAAGCAGATGGAATATATCTTCTCACAGCTGGAGTTTGTGGCTCTTCATCTTCTGATTCCTCCTCTGCTGTAGGCTTTGATTCTTCCTCCTTTAGCTCAAACTCTATCTTCTCAAGTTCCTTTTGTTGGACTTCATGTTTAATAACATCTTTCACCTCTCTGAACACCACATCTCGGCTGTACACAACCTTCCGTGTGACTGGGTTCCAAAGCTTATAACCCTTTAAACCATCCTTATACCCAATAAAGATGCACTTTTCAGATTTACTATCCAACTTGGTTCGTTTCTCCTTTGCAATATGTACATATGCATCACATCCAAATACCCTCAGATGTGAAAGAGAGGATTTCTTATCAGTCCATACTTCTTGTGGAGTCTTATCCTCCAACGCTGATGAAGGTTACCTATTGACCAGGTAACATGCAGAATCCACCGCCTCTGCCCAGAATTCCTGTCCTAACCTGGCACCACTGAGCATGCTTCTTGCCCTTTCCATCAACGTCTTATTCATTCTTTCTGCAACTCCATTTTTCTGAGGTGTATATGGAGTATTTTTCTACCGTGCTATACCACACTTCTTACAGAATTTTTCAAATTCCTTACTGAAAAACTCTCCACCGTTATCTGTCCTTAGCACCTTTATCTTCTTCTCTGTCTGGTTTTCCACAAGAGCCTTAAATTATTTAAACCTGTCAAATACTTTAGATTTCTTCTTAAGGAAATATATCCATGTATTCCTTGAGAAGTCATCTATAAATGATACATAGTACATAGACTTACCCAGTGATGGAACCTTCACAGGTCCAAACACATCACTGTGCACAAGTTCTAATATCTATTTCACCCTCTTACTACCAGAGGGGAAACTCACCCGATTCTGCTTCCCATATACATAATTTTCACAGAAATCAAAATCTAGAGAGCTATTACTCATACCTTCTACCATACCTTTACCATGAAGTATTCGAAGCCCTTTTCTCCAATATGTCCAAGCCTTTGATGCCACAACATGGTCTTCTCTCCAGAGACCACTAGATTTTCTGCTCCACTTTCAGGAGCCACAGAACCATTGCACCCATCAATAACAGTGCTACCCTGTAGCTTGTACAGAGTTCCAATCCGAACTCCCCACATCAATACCAGTGCTCCCTGAACCATCTTGCATGTATCCTTTGCGAACATTGTTTTTACACCTGCATCATCCAGCTTGCTAACAGAAATCAGATTTTTGGCTAATGCAGGAATATGTAAAACACCTGGAAGTGTTCTAAGCCTTCCAACTTGCAACTTCAACTTTACTTTTCTGTGACCAATGATTCTGGCCTTCCTGTCATCCCCCAAGAAGACATCACCACCATCATATTTCTCATACTCATAGAACCACTCTCTATGGGGAGTGAAGTGAAAGGATGCACCTGAGTCAATCAACCATGCCTCATGATCTACATGTGTACTTGAAGAAGCCAAGTACACATCCCCACCTTCATCTGAGGTGGTTTTCGCCTCTGCAGAAGGAGCCTCATCAGATCCCTTTCCTTTGTCAGGAGCTTTAGATTTACAGTCCCTTTTGTATTGCCCTTCCTTTCCACATTTCTAGAACACCACCTTTACAAGTTTTCCTGGAGATTTAGATCTCCCTTTAGATTTAGATCTCCCACTTGATGACTTATTTTTGTTTCTATTCTGGGTCTGCCCTCGTACAGACAAGGCATCACCATTTTGGCTCTCCATATTTTTTCGTCTCATCTCCTTCGTCAAAAAGGATGAGACTATCCCACGAATCTGGTAGAGAACACAACAAACTGATGCACTTATCTTCATCTGAAATTTTAATATCAATAGATGCTATCTGAATTACCATAGTATTAAATGGATTCAAATGCTTTGTGACCAAGTCTCCATCTTTTATCCTTAGGTTATACAACTTTTTCCGCGGGAATAGTTTATTCACCAGAGACTTAGATTGGTACAAAGTCCCTAACTTGTCCCACAAAGCCTTCGTCGTAGCTTCCCCTGAGACATTCAACAATACTGAATTTGAGACACATAATCATATTGTGCTCTTTGCCTTTCGATCCAACTTCTTCCATTCTTCATCGAACACTCCTGTTGGTTTAGTACCCAGATCTATCGCGATCCACTGGTCATTATCCACCAATAGATCCTCCATCTTGAGTTTCCATAACTCAAAACTCTGACCATTAAATTTCTCGATCTCTATCTTTCCACTACTTGCCATCTTATTTCACCACTAGAATCGATCTCATAGATCTCCCACTGAACATGGTCTACCATAGGCCTGAGCAAAACCCCTCAGCAACAAAGGCGTCCCCTTGAAGCCAAAACTGCTCTGATACCAAATGTAGGTTTTAACCACGTACAGAAATTACCTGCATACGAATTCTAAAACACAGAAAATAAACAATGCGAGATCATAACACATAAAACACATATACACAAAGATTTTCCCCTGGATCCCAAAACTGGGACTACCAGCTTGATTTTGCATTATATTCCTTTCAATGTTACAATACACATTTATACATGCCGAAGCATGCAATACCATGGACCGAAAACCATTGTGTCTAATACCATGGACCGAAAACTATCGCGTCCAAAAAACATGTGCGGAAATCATGCACAAAACCATAGGTGGGTCCCCCAACCTAACATATAGTCCAAAACCAAAATTTTCTGGAGTGCTGCCCCAGACCCCATAAAGTGGGGTGACGAGTGCACCTCAAACCCCCTATTAACTATGTGGAAAGAATATAACACAACCCAACAAAGCTCTCTCTAAGATAGTCCTATCGGAAGCTTGGCTAACCAAAAGCTTTTATAAAGAGTTATGAGGGACTATTTATAGCAAAGGGTGGGGTGGCCCTTGGCATTCCCCTTTGTGACAATTCATCTACCCTCATGACTCTTCATCTATTCTATGACTACTACATCCAACTATCGACACTTGAACTTCCACTTCACAAGACGTTACATTACAACGCACATGTGCCCATGTGTGACAAAATGGCTTGAGTAAGCCATGCAAGACATCATTGGCACTTGGTCTGTTGTGGTGAGAGCAACTCTTTGACATGCTTGTGATGGTGAAGGTGGTGAGCTGATGCCAAGCTTGGTCATCCGTGATGGTGTGCATGCACTCAATAGTGACATCTTGCTAAAGCGGACTCTTGCCTCCGTTGCATCGAGGTGCATTGGTATGGCTCCTCTATCCAACTCGTTTGCTAGAATGCACTTGGTCTTCTTGGGTGTGAATTAATCGGCAACACACTGATGCATAGTGTCTGTGCTGATCTTCAAGTGTCTGCTGGTGGTCATGCGCATCAATTGTCAGCTACATGTTTATCTCCAATTGGACTTGCTTCTTGTCTTTGCCTCGGTGAGTGTGCCAAATGGGTCAGATCACATGCGTGTGGACAATGACATGCATGCTGCTGAATCCCCTTGCATGCGATCAACAAAACCACTCACCATGTCTGCTCCATTCCAACTATTGGGATGAATCTATAACTTGTACCAGTGAGTGTCATCCATCTGTGCATGTTGTGCCCCCTACTGCACCTGTTCCTACTGCAACTCATTCTCTTGTCTATGCAACTCCTGTTCTTCCTTGAGTTTCTACTTGAGCACACGCAAATCCTTCTCTATTTCATTCTCTACCTTCACGTGATCTTCATGTCATGCTATCACCTCATAGCTTGAGTCTCCAAAGTTTCTTTTACCACAAGTGGATCTGCTTGAGCTTGCAACTTTGTTCTGCCTCTGTGTTGTCAACAACCTTCCTCTTGCATTCGTTACATCCGGTATGCTGCCTTTAGCTGTTGTTGATGGTGTTGCTTGCAGTGATGCTGCTACCATCATATCTTGATGTCCTTATCTATGAACAACTTGATGTCTTCGTGGGTAGGAAAGTTCATAGACACGTGATTGACTGCATCCCTAAGCATGTTATGAATGGTGTCTTCGACTTTGCTCTCCTGGAAACCATTGCACCTATGTTGCTGAGAGGAAGATGAACACCTATGATACTTGGAGACATGGCAACACTCATGGCAAGCAATCTGTCAGTCGAAAACGACAACGAACTTGAGAATTGACTTGCAACATACCTATGTGACTGACCATGAAGGTCGCGCACTTATTAAGAATCATGACTTATTTTCATAGTCCTTTAAATAATTTGCAGTAATCCATACAAGGAGTAATTTACAAAATTATATCCTTCTATTTTAATTTATAAAGTGTAAATGGAGATAGAAATAAAATTAAAAGTAGAAAGTGAAATTGATATTGAATAGAAGTAGAAATAAAAATAAAAATTGCAATTTACATGAAATCAATGTGTTAAAATTTCACACGTAGATTGAAATCAATGCACTAGAAATTGAACAAAATTGAAATAGAATTAGAACTGAGATGTACACTAAAATCAATGTGTTTGAAAATCACATGAACTTTAAAATAAGCTCATTAAAAATTGAGATATCCGAATAAATCAATGTGATAAAAATTGAAGGTGACATTGAAGAGAAATTGAAATTGACTCTTTTACTGAAACCAATTATGTAAAAAGAGAGTTAACAAGTAGTCAAATAGCACACGTGTCAGAAAACGATCATTGAAAACTAGGTCGTTATAGTGATCTCGCACCTCACAACCATTGGACAAATTCTGTACTTGACATGTAGATTTTTTCCACTCGTTAACTCAATCAATTAGATAACTTGTGATCATCTATGTATTGAGTAATTGTATGTCTAGATGTTTCTATTTCAATTTCTAATGTGGTAATGGAGATAGAAATAAAAGAAGAAATATAAATCGAAATAGAAATTTGAAATTGACATTGGCATTGAACAGAATATAAATACAAATTAATAGGTACATGTAGGCAATGCCATAGAAATTGACATGTACGTTAAAATCAATGCCTTATATTTTAAATAGAACTGAAATAGTATGCGAAAATGGGATTTTGCAGTAACCTATAGTAGGAGAAATTTACATAGTAAAAATTTACTGAAACCAATTATGAAAAAAGAGAGTAAACAAGCAGTGAAAGAGCACACGTGTAAAAAACGGTCATTGAAACTAGGTCGATAACATTGAATGAAAACATAAATAGATATTTGGCATTCGCATTGAAATCGATGATATACAAAGTTAGTTAATAAGTAGACATGTTAAAATTCATGACTTATTTTCATAGTCCTTTAAAGAAGTTGCAGTAATCCATAAAAGGAGTAATTTAAAAAATTATATCCTTATATTTTAATTTATAAAGTGTAAATGGAGATAGAAATAAAATTAAAAGTAGAAAGTGAAATTGATATTGAATAGAAGTAGAAATAAAAATAAAAATTGCAATTTACATGAAATCAATGTGTTAAAGTTTCACACGTACATGGAAATCAATGCGCTAGAAATTGAACAAAATTGAAATAGAATTAGAACTGAGATGTACACTAAAATCAATGTGTTTGAAAATCACATGAACTTTAAAATAAGCTCATTAAAAATTGAGATGTCCAAAGAAATCAATGTGATAAAAATTGAAGGTGACATTGAAGAGAACTTGAAATTGACTCTTTTACTGAAACCAATTATGTAAAAAGAGATTTAACGAGTAGTCAAAGAGCACACCTATCAGAAAACGATTGTTGAAAACTAGGTCATTATGGTGATCTCGTACCTCGGAACCGTTGGACAAATTCTGTAGTTGACACGTAGATTTTTCCACTCGTTACCTCAATCAATTAAATAACTTGTGATCATCTATGTACTGAGTAATTGTATGTCAATATGTTTTTATTTCAATTTCCAATGTGGTAATGGAGATAGAAATAAAATAAGAAATAGAAATGGAAGTAGAAATTTGAAATTGAAATTGAAATTGAATAGAATATAAATACAAATTAACATGTACATGTAGGAAGTGTCATAGAAATTTACATGTACGTTAAAATAAATGCCTTAGATTTTGAATAGAAGTAAAATAGTATAAGAAAATGGGATTTTGCAGTAACCTATACAAGGATAAATTTACATAGGAAAAAATTTACTGAAACCAATTATGTAAAAAGAGAGTTAATAATTAGTCAAAGAGCACACATGTCGAAAACGATCAATGAAAGTAGGTCATTAACTTTGAATGAAAGCATAAATAGATATTTGACATTTGCAATGAAATCGATGACATAGAAAGTCACTTAATAATTAGACTTGTTAAGAATCATGACTTATTTTCATAGTCCTTTAAATAAGGTGCAGTAATCCATACAAGGAGTAATTTACAGAATTATATCCTTCTATTTTAATTTATAAAGTGTAAATGGAGATAGAAATAAAATTAAAAGTAGAAAGTGAAATTGATATTGAATAGAAGTAGAAATAAAAATAAAAATTGCAATTTACACGAAATCAATGTGTTAAGATTTCACACGTACATTGAAATCAATGTGCTAGAAAGAGAACCAAATTAAAATAGAATTAGAACTGAGATGTACACTAAAATCAATGTATTTGAAAATCACATGAACTTCAAAATAAGGTCATTAAAAATTGATATGTCCAAATAGATTAATGCGATAAAAATTTAAGGTGACATTGAAGAGAAATTGAAATTGACTCTTTTAATGAAACCAATTATGTGAAAAGAGAGCTAACAAGTAGTCAAATAGCACACATGTCAGAAAACGATCATTGAAAACTAGGTCGTTATGGTGACCTTGCACCTCAGAACCATTGGACCAATTCCGTAGTTGACATGTAGATTTTTTCCACTCGTTAACTCAATCAATTAGATAACTTGTGATCATCTATGTACTGAGTAATTGTATGTCTAGATGTTTCTATTTCAATTTCTAATGTGGTAATGGAGATAGAAATAAAATAAGAAATAGAAATCGAAATAGAAATTTGAAATTAACATTGGCATTGAACAGAATATAAATACAAATTAACATGTACATGTAGGAAATGCCATAGAAATTGACATGTACGTTAAAATCAATGCCTTACATTTTGAATAGATTTGAAATAGTATGAGAAAATGGGATTTTGCAGTAACCTATAGTAGCAGAAATTTACATAGTAAAAATTTACTAAAACCAATTATGACAAAAGAGAGTTAACAAGTAGTGAAAGAGCACACGTGTCGAAAACGGTCATTGAAACTAGGTTGTTAACATTGAATGAAAACATAAATAGATATTTGACATTCGCATTGAAATCGATGATATACAAGGTTAGTTAATAAGTAGACATGTTAAGTTTCATGAATTATTTTCATAGTCCTTTAAGGAAGTTGCAGTAATCCATAAAAGGAGTAATTTACAAAATTATATCCTTCTATTTTAATTTATAAAATGTAAATGGAGATAGAAATAAAATTAAAAGTAGAAAGTGAAATTGATATTGAATAGAAGTAGAAACAAAAATAAAAATTGCAATTTACACGAAATCAATGTGTTAAAGTTTCACACGTACATGGAAATCAATGCACTAGAAATTGAACAAAATTGAAATAGAATTAGAACTGAGATGTACGCTAAAATCAATGTGTTTGAAAATCACATGAACTTTAAAATAAGCTCATTAAAAATTGAGATGTCCAAAGAAATCAATATGATAAAAATTGAAGGTGACATTGAAGAGAAATTGAAATTGACTCTTTTACTGAAACCAATTATGTAAAAAGAGATCTAACAAGTAGTCAAAGAGCACACATGTCAGAAAACGATTGATGATAACTAGGTCGTTCTGGTGACCTCGCACCTTGGAACCGTTGGACAAATTCCATAGTTGACATGTAGATTTTTCCACTCGTTAACTCAATCAATTAAATAACTTGTGATCATCTATGTACTGAGTAATTGTATGTCAAGATGTTTTTATTTCAATTTCCAATGTGGTAATGGAGATAGAAATAAAATAAGAAATATAAATGGAAGTAGAAATTTGAAATTGAATAGAATATAAATACGAATTAACATGTACATGTAGGAAGTGTCAGAGAAATTGACATGAAAGTTAAAATAAATGCCTTAGATTTTGAATAGAACTAAAATAGTATAAGAAAATGGGATTTTGCAGAACCTATACGAGTAGGAATTTACATAGTAAAAAATTTACTGAAACCAATTATGTAAAAAGAAAGTTAACAAGTAGTCAAAGAGCACACATGTGGAAAAGGATCATTGAATCTAGGTCATTAACATTGAATGAAAACATAAATAGATATTTGACATTTGCACTGAAATCGATGATATACAAAGTTAGTTAATAAGTAGACATGTTAAGATTCATGACTTATTTTCATAGTCCTTTAAATAAGTTGCAGTAATCCATACAAGGAGTAATTTACAGAATTATATCCTTCTATTTTAATTTATAAAGTGTAAATGGAGATAGAAATAAAATTAAAAGTAGAAAGTGAAATTGATATTGAATAGAAGTAGAAATAAAAATAAAAATTGCAATGTACATGAAATCAATGTGTTAAAATTTCACACGTACATTGAAATCAATGCGCTAGAAATTGAACAAAATTGAAATAGAATTAGAACTGAGATGTACACTAAAATCAATGTGTTTGAAAATCACATGAACTCAAAAATAAGCTCATTAAAAATTGAGATGTCCAAAGAAATCAATGTGATAAAAATTGAAGGTGTTATTGAAGAGAAATTAAAATTGACTCTTTTACTGAAACCAATTATGTAAAAGGAGAGTTAACAAGTTGTCAAATAGCACACATGTGAGAAAACGATCATTGAAAACTACGTCGTTATGGTGACCTTGCACCTTGGAACCATTGGACAAATTCCGTAGTTGACATGTAGATTTTTTCCACTCGTTAACTCAATCAATTAGATATCTTGTGATCATCTATGTACTGAGTAATTGTATGTCTAGATGTTTCTATTTCAATTTCTAATGTGGTAAAGGAGATAGAAATAATTTAGAAAGAATTCTTCGGCGAAAATCACAAGGAATATCATTTGTCGACGCGTTTCGAACCAACCAGTGTGGTTCATCGTCAGGACAAGTTGAAGAACAGATCCAGCTTAGCATGTTTAAATAGCTAGAGCAGAGACACCAACGGTTACCTGGGCAAGAGGTTGACTCAAGGAGCAAGGTCAAATTTAGTTGAATTTAGGTCAAATAAGAAATAGAAATGGATATAGAAATTTGAAATTGACATTGGCATTGACTAGAATATAAATACAAATTAACATGTACATGTAGGATAATCATATAAACTGATATGTACGTTAAAATCAATGCCTTAGATTTTGAATAGAACTGATATAGTATGAGAAAATGGGATTTTGCAGTAACCTATATGAGGAGAAATTTACATAGTAAAAAATTTACTAAAACCAATTATGTAAAAAGAGAGTTAACAAGTAGTCAAAGAGCACACATGTCATTAACATTGAATGAAAGCATAAATAGATAATTGACATTTGCACTGAAATCGATGATATACAAAGTTAGTTAATAAGTAGACATGTTAAGATTCATGACTTCTTTTCATAGTCCTTTAAATAAGTTTCAGTAATCCACACAAGGAGTAATTTACAGAATTATATCCTTCTATTTTAATTTACAAAGTGTAAATGGAGATAGAAATAAAAGTTAAAGTAGAAAGTGAAATTGATATTGAATAGAAGTAAAAATAAAAATAAAAACTGCAATGTACATGAAATCAATGTGTTAAAATTTCACACGTACATTGAAATCAATGCCTTAGAAAGTGAACAAAATTGAAATAGAATTAGAACTGAGATGTACACTAAAATCAATGTGTTTGAAAATCACATGAACTTTAAAATAAGCTCATTAAAAATTGAGATGTCCAAAAAATCAATGTAATAAATATTGAAGGTGACATTGAAGAGAAATTAAAATTGACTCTTTTAGTGAAACCAATTATGTAAAAAGAGACTTAACAAGTAGTCAAATAGCACACATATCAGAAAACGATCATTGAAAACTAGGTCATTATGGTGACCTCGCACCTCGGAACCATTGTACAAATTCCCTAGTTGACCTGTAGATTTTTTGCATTAGTTGACCTGTAGATTTTTTCCATTCGTTAACTCAATCAATTAGATAACTTGTGATCATCTATGTACTGAGTAATTTTATGTCTAGATGTTTCTATTTCAATTTCTAATGTGGTAATGGAGATAGAAATAAAATAAGAAATAGAAATGGAAATAGAAATTTGAAATTGACATTGGCATTGAATAGAATATAAATACAAATTAACATGTACATGTAGGCAATGTCATAGAAATTGACATGTACGTTAAAATCAATGCCTTATATTTTGAATAGAACTGAAATAGTATGAGAAAATGGGATTTTGTAGTAACCTATACGAGGAGAAATTTACATAGTAAAAATTTTACTGAAACCAATTATGTAAAAAGAGAGTTAACAAGTAGTCAAAGAGCACACATGTCGAAAACGATCATTGAAACTAGGTCGTTAACATTGAATGAAAACATAAATAGATATTTGACATTTGCACTGAAATCGATGATATACAAAGTTAGTTAATAAGTAGACATGTTAAGATTCATGACTTATTTTCATAGTCCTTTAAAAAATTTGCAGTAATCCATAAAAGGAGTAATTTACAAAATTATATCCTTCTATTTTAATTTATAAAGTGTAAATGGAGATAGAAATAAAATTAAAAGTAGAAGGTGAAATTGATATTGAATAAAAATATAAATAAAAATAAAAATTGTAATTTACATGAAACAATGTGTTAAATTTTCACACTACATGGAAATCAATGCGATAGAAATTGAACAAAATTGAAATATAATTAGAACTGAGATGAACACTAAAATCAATGTGTTTGAAAATCACATGAACTTTAAAATAAGCTCATTAAAAATTGAGATGTCCAAAGAAATCAATGCGATAAAAATTGAATGTGACATTGAAGAGAAATGGAAATTGACTCTTTTACTGAAACCAATTATGTAAAAAGAGAGTTAACAAGTAGTCAAAGAGCACACATGTCAGAAAACATCGTTGAAAACTAGGTCGTTATGGTGACCTCGCACCTCGGAACCGTTGGACAATTTCTGTAGTTGACATGTAGATTTTTTCCACTCGTTAACTCAATCAAATAAATAACTTGTGATCATCTATGTACTGAGTAATTGTATGTCAAGATGTTTTTATTTCAATTTCTAATGTGGTAATGGAGATAGAAATAAAATAAGAAATAGAAATGGAAGTAGAAATTTGAAATTGAAATTGAAATTGAATAGAATATAAATACAAATTATCATTTACATGTAGGAAGTGTCATAGAAATTGACATGTACATTGAAATAAATGCCTTAGATTTTGAATAGAACTGAAATAGTATAAGAAAATGGGATTTTGCAGTAACCTATACGAGGAGAAATTTACATAGTAAAAAATTTACTGAAACCAATTATGTAAAAAGAGAGTTAACAAGTAATCAAAGAGCACACATGCTAAAAACGATCATTGAATCTAGGTCGTTAACATTGAATGAAAAAACGATCATTGAATCTAGGTCGTTAACATTGAATGAAAACATAAATAGGTATTTGTCGTTTGCACTAAAATCGGTGATATACAAAGTTAGTTAATAATTAGTCTTGTTAAGAATCATGACTTATTTTCATAGTCCTTTAAATAAGTTGCAGTAATAGATACAAGGAGTAATTTACAGAATTATATCCTTCTATTTTAATTTATAAAGTGTAAATGGAGATAGAAGTAAAATTAAAAGTATAAAGTGAAATTGATATTGAATAGAAGTAGAAATAAAAATAAAAATTGAAATGTACATGAAATCAATGTGTTAAATTTCACACATACATTGAAATCAATGCGCTAGAAATTGAACCAAATTGAAATAGAATTAGAACTGAGATGTACACTAAAATCAATGTGTTTGAGAATCACATGAACTTTAAAATAAGCTCATTAAAAATTGAAATGTCCAAATAAATCAATGTGATAAAAATTAAAGGTGACATTGAAGAGAAATTGAAATTGACTCTTTTACTGAAACCAATTATGTAAAAAGACACTTAAAAAGTAGTCAAATAGCACACATGTCAGAAAACGATAATTGAAAACTAGGTCGTTATGGTGACCTCGCACCTCGGAACCATTCGACAAATTCCGTAGTTGACCTGTAGATTTTTTCCACTCATTAACTCAATCAATTAGATAACTTGCCATCATCTATGTATTGAGTAATTGTATGTCTAGATGTTTCTATTTCAATTTCTAATGTGGTAATGGAGATAGATATAAAATAAGAAATAGAAATGGATATAGAAATTTGATATTGACATTGGCATTGAATAGAAGATAAATACAAATTAGCATGTACATGTAGGCGATGTCATAGAAATTGACATGTATTTTAAAATCAATGCATTAGATTTTGAATAGAACTGAAATAGTGTGAGAAAATGGGATTTTGTAGTAACACATACGAGGAGAAATTTACATAGTAAAAATTTTACTGAAACCAATTATGTAAAAAGAGAGTTAACAAGTAGTCAAAGAGCACACATGTCGAAAACGATCATTGAAACTGACCAGTTGGAGTATACCTCGTTAAAGAACCACCGTCAGCGGAGGCTTTATAGGTGGCATCCTTTCTTTGATAGCCAATTTCAGTAATAAAAGCGACTTACTCTAAATATTCAACTGATTACGAAGCTCCTAAGGATAGAAGGACTCCACCCTAAACTGATAAATACAAGTAGTTATTTTCCACCCCCATATGCTTCTCCCCTCGGTATCGAAGCTTTATTTCAGATGATTGACCAAGTGCACTAATCACGATTGGAGGGAATGACTCATACTATGCAACTGGTTCTGCTCAACGGTACTAGCCAAGATCTTCCTAGAGCTTTTGAAGATGGAGTTGTACTACTAAAACACTATAAAAATCCATCCTCAAAAATAGGTGGTTAAAAAATGGAAGGGCTCAAACCTTCGCTGAGGCGAGTTGCTTGTGTCACCGCTAAGGTGAAATGATTGAAGTGTCGCTAAGGTCGAGATCAGATATCAGTGCGATGGTCAACTGCGATGGCTTTTAGTAGTGGATTTGAGCTTTTCTCCTAATACAACTGCGATGGTTGATGCGATGGTTTTGGTTACCCCCCCACCCAATAAGTAACTAAAGGTGTTTCTGGGAATAAAACTGCGATGCCCCACTATGATGGCATTTAGTAGTGGATTTTCTCTTTTCCGCTACTACAACTGCGATGCCCAACTACGATGGCATTTAGTAGTGGATTTTCTCTTTTCCGCTACTACAACTCCGATGGCCAACTGCGAGGTTGCGTAAGCAAGCAAGACCAAAGGGAATAGGAATGATATATATTATATATGTCATTACCTATAGATTGTAGCCTTAAGAGCTTTAGAATCAAAGGATGGATAAGTATTGAAGTTACCAAGCGAAAGTACTCGGTTAGAGACGTGATTTTGTTTATAAGGATCCTGCTTGCTTGACATTAGGAGAGAAAGGAGAAAAGTGATCGGAGCTGTAGAGGGAAAGTATTATACGGAGATGTGCATATTCATGTCAAGGTGAAAAGAATCAAGAAGTTTCGAAGCTATAGAGGGAAATTACTCTACAGAATAAGGGGTCAAAGTGTGAGGATGCTTCCCTAGATGAAGGTCCCATAGATGCCTAATAGGTTGTTATCGAGTAGGAGGCTAGATAAACCTAGATAAGGTTTTTAGCACCAGAGATAATGCCTTTATGAACAAGTCGTTTTTGATTGATGAGGAAGGGTAGGTTTTGGTCGATGAGGAAGGGAGTCAGGGGGACGGTCATTTAGGAAGGAAGTCTCACTATGGTTGTTTGATTGGTTCAAATGCAATTGATGTTGGTGATTCAACCTAGGCTATTAGGTATGGAGTATAGTGAAATTCAATCAACTATTGATTAGAATATTAGATAGAATAGCATTTTATCTGCTTTTCCCACTTAGGTGGTTCCTTTGCTTCCTTTGCTTCTGGAATTCCAACCTTGGGAGATGCTGGGCGAGTAAGCTTATCGAGCTAGCTTATCGAGAGGTGTTCTATGAAGCTAACAACTAAGGTCATGTTCTATTTCCCGGTAAGGTACAGAAGCAAATTCAGGGTTGAAACGAAAGGAAGAGGCTTATTCTGGATTGAAAGGATAGAGACATATTCTGGGTTTATAGAGGAAGCTTGATTTCATCTTCCGTAGCTAATCATCTTCTAATTCCAATTGTAGCTAAGCTAATCCGGGATTGTAGGAAAGGACTAGATCTTACCACACCTATCTACCACCACATCTCCCCTATAGAACTGATATAGCACTGTCCACCAACATTGCAGGAATAAGGGTCTTCCCACACCATCTCCCCATTGTAGGAATAAGGGTCTTCCTAATCCATCAATCCACATTGTATGAATCTAGTCTACGTTACAGGAAAGGAAGCCATATTTCCGTAGTCCATGGTACGTATTTAAAGAGGAGCACCCAAGCATTGCGGGAAACGTGATTCAACCATAATTATTCTACATCCATAAAGCATAAAGTTATACAACCAATCATTTCTACAGCTAAGCAGCTCCTTGAACAATCATTTCTGCATTTATTTCTTTTTGGGACTTGAAGTTCTGGGGATTAGGGACTTGAAGGTTGGAATTTAAGGGACTTTCAGGAGCGAATGGATGGATGTTTGCTATTGTTCATGGGTTAGTACTATAGCAATCCTATGATAGAAGACGTTAAGAGTAAGGTCGGGTGAGAATGATCTACCATAGATCCCTCTTGTAGCTCCTTAGTTCATGAAGCGAGATAAGTAAGATTTTGATTGATTGGAAGGTAAAGCCTGACCACACACCCATTCACACCCACTCCAAAGACTTGACCAACTCTCTACAGCAGAAGGAACTCCCATCAAAGAATGTATACGTTTCTTTTAAAACCACATGCACATATAGAAAGCATTACGCTTTCAACCCCACCCACACCTCTCTCCCTCTCTTTTACCAATGGTACCAACATTCTTAGTCTCAGTATGTCTCTCATTCGTATGTATCAGATGGAAAGCCTATCTTAAGCCTATTGAAAGCCTATTGGTATCATTACTCTCTCTAGCACTGTAAGGAAATTGACAATAGCGCGCTATAGAGCCAAAAGAAATAGATCTCCCAATCGGATGAATGAGACTCCCAAGCAGTGGTAAGGAGTGGCACTCGACCAATTGATCCTGAAGTTCCCTCCCTCACCTCGTCTTCCCACCATATGTATCTCATTCTTAGTCTCAAATGGAGAGCCAATCGAATGAATGAAACTCCCAAGCAGCGGTAAGAAATGGTACTGAGTGGTAACGTGGTAAGTGCTATTATTGAGCGGTAAGGTGGACTTATCGTGGGATTCAAGCGTTTCTGACTTCTACTAAATCACCTTTTGCTTTGACTCGAAATTTGCTTTGACGGGAGGAATCTTTTGAAATAGAGAATCCCGATAAAAGGTAAGCATTCTTTGGGGTGTTGTTAGCTGGGCTTCCTTGGCAGCAGTAAGTCAAAAAGATAGGTACCTATCTGAAAGAAAAATCTATTTACCACTCCACCCTGGGGATAAAGTCGCAATAAAGTGTTTGATAAAGGCCTTTGAAGCAAGTTTTTAACATGCCTTTGAGAGAGATCCAATCCGATTGAGACTTGCCTTCTTACTCGCCTTTAGAAAGTTATCCAAGCATTATCCAAATAATGACTTGAAGGACCTAGATGATGGAGTTATGTCTTTCATTCATGAAGGTAAGGTTCAATGCTATTAAAATGCGATTATGTAGACTGCCTTGAAGGAAAAAAAGAACTAGGGACGCTACTAGTACAGCTTACCAATCCTATTTGAGTTATTAGCCCTGAAGTTGGGTTAACCGCTTCATGACTCTCTAATTTGGTTGAGTTACCCACCTCATGACTGATGAAGGGTGCAAAACAAAGAAGGATTTGATTTACTGATCTGCCTTGCGGGGCCCAGACCCGTAGAGCGTTAGCCAGGAGCCATACTGTCTGGGTTGTCTTGATTTACTTCAAGCATCAAACCATGAAGCTTGTCAATATTGCGAAGGACGCATAGCTTAAAGACATAGACTTCGATGTTGGTACTTATTGCTAAGGATGCATAGCGTAAAGTCATAGACTTTGATTCTTTAAAAAGATACTAATTCTTCTTGAACCTTGGGCACCCCTAAAGTGAATAACTATTGCACTTATCCCCTAAACTGGGTAACTCTAGCACTTACGGGCTTGTAGTTCATTCTCATTGCACACCTTCCGCCTTGAAACCCTCCAGGCACCTTGAATGTGGCCTTCACTCTCATCTTGCTTTCTTTCTTGAAGGAAGTACTTACAAGGTAACCACTATCACTTAAGAGTTGTGAGGCTAAAGCGGTGACTAAAGAGCTTTTTTTTCTAGTTTTAACCCCAAAAATCGGTCTTTATCCTATCAATATAAACTTCTACATCTTCCATTCTACTAATTGGGTAGGTTCTTGTAATACCCCGCTTTTGACCCTTGGAATATAATATGTGAAATCATGTATTATTCGAATTAGGTGGTTTATATTATAGGATACAAGCCATGTGGAATTTGTTAAAGGACTCTATGTGTCAACATTGTAAATGCATTGTAAATATTCCTAGTGCGGAGGTCAAGGACAAGGCCTGACTAGTGAATGTGTATGAGTCCCCATGATGGGCTAGGATTATGGTGTAGTTGTTATGTTTCCATCATGTGTTTATGTTATGTAAAAACATTCACAAAAAGGAAATATATCATAACATAATAAAAAAAAAGGTTGCATAAGAAGCAACAATAGTACTATAATACCACAAGAAGAGAATCTAAAAGGGGGTGCATGGGTGATTTGACTTGACATCTATCTCAAATCAGCAGTGGTAGAATCATAAGGGATGTCAGGATAAAGTGGATGAGGCACGACTGGAAGGGAGTCATCCTTCACCACGAGTTCTTCTTTATATTCTCACACACACTCATCATGAATGATGGCGCAGGTTGGTTTCATAACACCAACTCCGTTGACAACTTGATCCTCGTTAATAGTAGGTGAGGAGTTTGGAATGGAAGAACACAAGACAATACAATCTGGAGGATCAACAATATGCGATGAGAGAGGTTGAGGGAATGAATCCACGTGACAATCAATAGGCTTGCAAGCCAAATCTGTGCAGATCTCAAGAGCAGGTGGAGGGAGGATGTGACAGTTCAACAAATGTGTGTGCATGATCTCCCACATCACTCCACAATGGTGGAGTTTTTTGATGGGGTGAAGGCGGACAATCAATTGTGACAGCAACTGTGCCTAGCTGTGATTGCGCAGCTCCATCACCGAAGTTCGCTGAGCGGGGTTCAGATATGCGGAGAAGATACTCAAATCTCCCATAAATAAATTCCCAATCAATTTCATCTTTGGGAAATCGGTATTCAAGATTACAAAATGAAAAGCATGTGTAAAACTGATCAACAGATTCATCAGGTGCTTTTCGTAATTTCAGAATTTCTTGTTTGAGTGCTTTATGGTTAAAGTGATTGAAACCACAATCTATGTCTGCGACCAGATGAGCAAGAGAATGGATATATTTTTCGAGCAGCGTGGCACACTAGTGCATGGGGTGCCCTCGAAGCGTGTAGATGAACAACGCGTAGGACATGTACTCTTCAAAGATTCCATGTCTTTCGCATTCGTCTACAATGTCGACCACGTGCCTAACCAAGGTTACGTGGCCTCCACCATCGAATGTTTTATGTGACAGTTATCCGAGAGCTTTTCCAAGATAATGAAGTCGTTTCCATAAAACATACACTCCTGAAGAGCAACTCTAGTTAGTCATGACAAATATGTAGAGATTCAAAACAGATGTAAGGACTGAGCTTGTCATCGAACCCTCCTTCTAGCACCAAAATGTTGACGATGCTAGACCCGCCAACATGTAAGGCGATCTCCCCGGTAAGAAGTCCCAATTAGACCTTAGGTCATTTGGTGTAGGAGTCCCAGCAGTGGGTTGTATGGTAATGCCTTGATCGCGATTTCACACAGAGGCAAGTAAGATGTCCTTGTTGGTAGCAAGGGTGTGACGGCTGTAACAAGCAAAGGAAGGTGTATGAGAGGTTCAAACATGTTGGGTTGAGATGAGTGCACCCATTGGAAACCTGTGATAGCACGGAGTTAAGAATAGAACACACAAGTGAAGATGCATCAGAAGCTGGAAAGTAATTTAGAGAGAAATCCAAAGTGATGGTTAAACCAAGAACACATTTCAGAAAGATTCGTACATACTTATACAGAATAGTCCATATATGCAGGCGTAAGCAAAAAAATACATATATCATTTAGAGTAAACCAGATAACATAGAATACAATACAGCATATGCATGAAATGTGTTGGCTTTGTTATATTAATAAGTGTAAGTTTCAGTCATATGATACATCCATGTCTAACGACTAGTTCCGATAGCAGAACATTACAACCACAACCGCCTGCTCCTCCAAAGAGATATACTAGCTCTACACAGTGGAGAAGCCAAGGCTCGTTACAATATTGTCCAAGCTTGTAGGTTTTAACCCCGTACAGAAATTACCTGCATACGAATTCTAAAACACAGAAAATAAACAATGCGAGATCATAACACATAAAACACATATACACAGAGATTTCCCCTGGATCCCAAAACTGGGACTACCAGCTTGATTTTGCATTATATTACTTTCAATGTTACAATACATATTTATACATGCCGAAGCATGCAATACCATGGACCGAAAACCATCGCGTCCAAAAAACATGTGCTAAAATCATGCACAAAACCATAGGTGGGTCCGCCCAACCTAACATATGGTCCAAAACCAAAATTTTCCGGGGCGTTGTCCCGAACCCCATAAAGTGGGGTTACGGGTGCACCTCAAACCCACTATTAACTACGTGGAAAGAATATAACACAACCCAACATTCTCCCACTTGTTGTTTTCTTTCCACAGGGGGCCACAAGAAAGCTTAGTCATTTTCCCAGCCCTAAAATGCCGATTGTCTCTCTACACCAAGAGAACTTCTCAGAGCTCACAGATTTTGTCAATGCATCTGCAGTATTCTCAAAGTGTCTACCTTTACCAGCAACACCTTTTTTTCTTCTATCATATCCCTCACAAAGTGATACTGAACATCAATGTGCTTTGTCTTTGAATGATATGCAGGGTTTTTAGCCAAGAAAATTGCACTTTGGCTGTCACAATCTATCCTTATAGCTTCCTGTACTAACCCCATACTTGAACACAATCTCTACAACCAAATTGCTTCCTTGCTTGCATGAGTGGATGCCATGTATTCTGCCTCTATAGTTGATAGTGCCACTACATATTGTTTCTTACGCATCCAACTGACTGCACCTCCAAATAGGTTAAACACATACCCACTTGTAGATCTTCTTTGATCCAGATCTCTAGCCCAGCTTGCATCAAAAAAGACACGAATATCCAACACTCTGTCCAATCCTGTTTTTCCTTGGTAGCACAGACCATAATCACTAGTGCCATGCAAATACCTGAAAACCCACTTCACTGTTGTCCAATTCTCCTTTCCTGGTTTTGACATAAACCTGCTCAATACTCCCACTACATGTGCAATGTCTGGTATAGTACAGACCATTGCATACATCAGGCTTCCGATTACACTTGCATATGGAACACGGGACATGTCCTCTTCCTCTTCTTGTGTCTTGCGACATTGTTCAGTAGATAACCTCACACCTACAGGAATAAGAACCTTCACCGGTTTACTATAATGCATATTAAACCTCTGCAGTATTGTCTCCACATACTTCCTCTGGTTTAACCAGAGCTTCCTCTTTGCCCGATCTCTTTTAGATTCCATGCCCAAAATATAGTTTGCAGCACCAAGATCTTTCATGTCGAATTTGGAGGACAATTGGGTCTTCAAATCCTAGATAATTTCTTTGTCATTTCCAACCAGCAACATATCATCCACATACAAGACTAGATAAATAACACGGTCACCAATTAATTTAAAGTACACACAATGATCTGCTTTGCTTCTGGTGAAGCCACATCCCCATATAAATGTATCAAATTTCTGATACCACATCCTTGGTGACTATTTTGACCCATACAAAGACTTCTTTAACTTGCATACCGGTTCTTTCTTACCCTTCGCTGCAAAGCCTTAAGGTTGCTTCATGTAGATTTCCTCTTCCAGATCCCCGTGAAGAAATGTTGTCTTCACATACATCTGTTCTACCTCAAAATAAAAAGTAGTAGCAACAGGTAAAAGTAATCTAATAGAAGTTACCTTGGCAACAGGAGAAAAAATATCACCAAAATCAATTCCCGGCACCTGGGAATAACCTTTTTCTACCAACCGAGCTTTTTATTTCTCCACTTTTCCTTCTGCATTTGTCTTCTTTTTGAACATCCATTTGCTGCCAATGGGTTTTCTTCCAGCCGGCAACTCCACCAGATCCCAAGCCTCTTTTTTGTGCAAAGATGCCATTTCATCAACCATGGCCTCTTTCTAGAGTTTTCCATCCTCTAAATCTACTGCTTCCTTCATAGTTCTGGGATCATCATCAGTAATAGATAAGGAAAAAATTGAACGAAAAGCAGATGGACTATATCTTCTCACAACTGGAGTTTGTGGCTCTTCATCTTCTGATTCCTCCTCTGCTGTAGGCTCTGATTCTTCCTCCTTTAGCTCAAACTCTATCTTCTCAAGTTCCTTTTGTTGGACTTCATGTTTAATAACATCTTTCACCTCTCTGAACACCACATCTCGGCTGTACACAACCTTTCATGTGACTAGGTTCCAAAGCTTATAACCATTTAAACCATCCTTATACCCAATAAAGATGCACTTTTCAGATTTACTATCCAACTTGGTTCGTTTCTCCTTTGGAACATGTACATATGCATCACATCCAAATACCCTCAGATTGGACAGAGAGGGTTTCTTATCAGTCCATACCTCTTGTGGAGTCTTATCCTCCAACGCTGATGAAGGTGACCTATTGACCAGGTAACATGCAGAATCCACCGCCTCTGCCCAGAATTCCTGTCCTAACCCGGCACCACTGAGCATGCTTCTTGCCCTTTCCATCAACGTCTTATTCATTCTTTCTGCAACTCCATTTTGCTAAGGTGTATATGGAGTAGTTTTCTACCGTGCTATACCACACTCCTTATAGAATTCTTCAAATTCCTTACTGCAAAACTCTCCACCGTTATCTATCCTCGGCACCTTTATCTTCTTCTCTGTCTGGTTTTCCACCAGAGCCTTAAATTATTTAAACCTGTCAAAGACTTTAGATTTCTTCTTATGGAAATATATCCATGTATTCCTTGAGAAGTCATCTATAAATGATACATAGTACATAGACTTACCCAGTGATGGAACCTTCACAGGTCCAAACACATCACTGTGCAAAAGTTCTAATATCTATTTCGCCCTCTTACTACCAGAGGGGAAACTCACTCGATTCTGCTTCCCATATACACAATTTTCACAGAAATCAAAATCTAGAGAGCTATTACTCATACCTTCTACCATACCTTTACCATGAAGTATTCGAAGGCCCTTTTCTCCAATATGTCCAAGCCTTTGATAACACAACATGGTCTTCTCTCCAGAGACCAGTCGATTTTCTGCTCCACTTTCAGGAACCACAGAACTATTGCACCCATCAATAACAGTGCTACCCTCTAGCTTGTATAGAGTTCCAATCCGAACTCCCCGCATCAATACCAGTGCTCCCTGAACCATCTTGCATGTACCCTTCTCGAACATTGTTTTTACACCTGCATCATCCAACTTGCTAACAGAAATCAGATTTTTGGCTAATGCAGGAATATGTAGAACACCTGGAAGTGTTCTAACCCTTCCACCTTGCAACTTCAACTTTACTTTTCCGCGACCAATGATTCTAGCCTTCCTGTCATCCCCCAAGAAGACATCACCACCATCATATTTCTCATACTCATAGAACCACTCTCTATGGGGAGTGAAGTGAAAGGATGCACCTGAGTCAATCAACCATGCCTCATGATCTACATGTGTAATTGAAGAAGCCAAGTACACATCCCCACCTTCATCTAAGGTGGTTTTTGCCTCTGCAGAAGGAGCCTCATCAGATCCCTTTCCTTTGTCAGGAGCTTTAGATTTACAGTCCCTTTTGTAGTGCCCTTCCTTTCCACATTTCTAGCACACCACCTTTACAGGTTTTCCTGGAGATTTAGATCTCCCTTTAGATTTAGATCTCCCACTCGATGACTTATTTTTGTTTCTGTTCTGGGTCCGCCCTCATACAGACAAAGCATCACCATTTTGGCTCTCCATATTTTTTCGTCTCATCTCCTCCGTAAAAAAGGATGAAACTATTTCATCAAAATGCAAGGCAGTTGCATTGCTACCTATTGTAATAACCAGACTATCCCACGAATCTGGTAGAGAACACAACAAACTGATGCACTTATCTTCATCTGAAATTTTAATATCAATAGATGCTATCTGAATTACCATAGTATTAAATGCATTCAAATGCTTTGTAACCAAGTCTCCATCTTTTATCCTTAGGTTATACAACTTTTTCCGCAGGAATAGTTTATTCACCAGAGACTTCGATTGGTACAAAGTCCCTAACTTGTCCCACAAAACCTTCGTCGTAGCTTCCCCTGAGACATTCAACAATACTGAATTTGAGACACATAATCATATTGTGCTCTTTGCCTTTCGATCCAACTTCTTCCATTCTTCATCGAACACTCCCGTTGGTTTAGTACCTGGATCTACCGCGATCCACTAGTCATTATCCACCAATAGATCCTCCATCTTGAGTTTCCATAACTCAAAACTCTGACCATTAAATTTCTCGATCTCTATCTTTCCACTGCTTGCCATCTTATTTCACCACTAGAATCGATCTCACAGATCTCCCACTGAACATGGTCTACCACAGGCCTTAGTGAAACCCCTTAGCAACAAAGGCGTCCCCTTGAAGCCAAAACTACTCTGATACAAAATGTAGGTTTTAACCCCGTACAAAAATTACCTGCATACGAATTCTAAAACACAGAAAATAAACAATGCGAGATCATAACACATAAAACACATATACACGAAGATTTTCCCCTGGATCCCAAAACTGGGACTACCAGCTTGATTTTGCATTATATTCCTTTCAATGTTACAATACACATTTATACATGCCGAAGCATGCAATACCATGGACTGAAAACCATTGTGTCTAATACCATGGACCGAAAACTATCGCGTCCAAAAAAAATGTGCGAAAATCATCCACAAAACCATAGGTGGGTCCGCCCAACCTAACATATAGTCCAAAACCAAAATTTTCCGAAGCGCTGCCCCAGATCCCATAAAGTGGGGTGACGAGTGCACCTCAAACCCCCTATTAACTATGTGGAAAGAATATAACACAACCCAACAAGCTCTCTCTAAGATAGTCCTATCGGAAGCTTGGCTAACCAAAAGCCTTTATAAAGAGTTATGAGGGACTATTTATAGCAAAGGGTGGGGTGGCCCTTGGCATTCCCCTTTGTGACAATTCATCTACCCTCATGACTCTTCATCTATTCTATGACTACTACATCCAACTATCGACACTTGAACTTCCACTTCACAAGACGTTACATTACAACGCACATGTGCCCATGTGAGACAAAATGGCTTGAGTAAGCCATGCAAAACATCATTGACACTTGGTCTGTTGTGGTGAGAGCAACTCTTTGACATGCTTGTGATGGTGAAGGTGGTGAGCTGATGCCAAGCTTGGTCATCCGTGATGGTGTGCATGCACTCAATGGTGACATCTTGCTAAAGCGTACTCTTGCCTCTGTTGCATCGAGGTGCATTGGTATGGCTCCTCTATCCAACTCGTTTGCTAGAATGCACATGGTCTTCTTGGGTGCGAATGAATAGGCAACACACTGATGCATAGTGTCCGTGCTGATCTTCAAGTGTCTGCTGGTGGTCATGCGCATCATTTGTTAACTACATGTTTAGCTCCAATTGGACTTGCTTCTTGTCTTTGCCTCGGTGAGTGTGCCAAATGGGTCAGATCACATGCGTGTGGACAATGACATGCATGCTGTTGAATCCCCTTGCATGCGATCAAAAAAACCACTCACCATTTCTGCTCCATGCCAGCTATTGGGATGAATCTATAACTTGTACCGATGCAGTGTCATCCATCTGTGCATGTTGCACCCCCTGCTGCACCTGTTCCTGCTGCAACTCATTCTCTTGTCTATGCAACTCCTGTTCTTCCTTGAGTTGCTACTTGAGCACATGCAAATCCTTCTCTATTTCATTCTCTACCTTCACGTGATCTTCATGTCACGCTATCACCTCATAGCTTGAGTCTCCAAAGTTTCTTTCACCACAAGTGGATTTTCTTGAGCTTGCAACTTTGTTCTGCCTCTGTGTTGTCAACAACCTTCCTCTTGCATTCGTTGCATACGGTATGCTGCCTTTAGCTGCTGTTGATGGTATTGCTTGCTGTGATGCTGCTACCATCATATCTTGATGTCCTTATCTATGAACAACTTGATGTCTTCGTGGGTTGGAAAGTTCATAGACACTTGATTGACTGCATCCCTAAGCATGCTAGGAATGGTGTCTTTGACTTTGCTCTCCTAGAAACCATTGCACCTATGTTGCTGAGAGGAAGATGAACACCTACGATACTTGGAGACATGGCAACACTCATGGCAAGCAATTTGTCAGTCGAAAACGAAAACAAACTTGAGAATTGACTTGCAACATACCTATGTGACTGATCATGAAGGTCGCGCAATTTCCACTGGTAGGTCAGGAGGCTGACTTCCAAAACTGCGCAAGGCATAGTCCAGGCTATCAGGAGGTTGACTTACTACTGGAACTGTGCAATGCACACTCCATCCTGTCCTACTGAGGACTGAAATTGCACAATGCACAATTGCAGTCATCAATGACATGCAATAAGCAAACTGCATTGTGCAGTTTCTAGGGCCAACAAGACACTACCTCCAATAATTGCGCAATGCAAGCCTGGAGGTCAGTGCCTAGCTAGGTTTGTGCAATTTCTAGAGGGAAGGTAAAGTCTTCACTTCCATAAATGTGCAGTGTTAGCTGGGCAAGGCACGGCCTGGGCTAAGGCAACCCAGTCTGCCCGACAGGTGACTGAAAACATGAGAAGCTTGAATGCATGGTGAGATAAGTGCAAACGAGAGTGAATGATCATTCATGCAAACAACAAGTGCAGGATTTATGTTATCTCAAAATCAGACCCTGGAAGGCTGCTGACCAGGAAGACCTTAAGTAACTATTTCAAACCTGCTTTAGGCTGAGGCTTAGCCTCCCCAACCTGAGAGGGTTCTCTCAAAGGATTATTGTTTTTGATTATGATTAAGATGGCTAACTCTTGTGAAACAAAGATAGAAAAATGTAATTGGTGGAAACACAACTAAAAAGTATCCATTGGGCTTATGGAGTCAACATTGTTTCAGTATAACAAGGATATCAACCTTACATAGAAGTCAGGGCATTCAGGATTCAACACATTTAGAACATACTAGAAACATATAGGACCACACAGTCTATGAATGTATAAAGGAAGTTAGAGCACCATGAGTGATTTCTAAGTAATTACACATTCATACTACTGCAAATATTGAGAAAAGAATAATACAGCACATTCTGAGCATCGAATCCCTCTTGATTCCTGAGAAGCAAAGCCAATCTTGCATTACTAAAATAGAGTCTTTACAAAAAGCCAAAATATCAGAGCTTTTATGAATAATTTCCAACCCCTTGTACATTGATGTTTCTGCTATATATAGAATTCTTTACAAAGCCAAGATTCCTCCTCCAGCATGAGGGGAACTCGAATTCTGCTTGCTATGACACCTACTCATACTTTAACTAATTATTAAATGCAACAAACTGCCAACTAGAAGTTTTAGAAACCTAAGACAATTAGGAGTCTAATTCCATATCATGCTGGTAATAGCTTTTATTACAATCAAATCTCGTTCTCTGACAAGTGGTCTCCTTTAGTTTTTCTTGGTGGATGTTTAAAACTCCTTGCTGGCCCTTAACGTCTCATCTCCTTTACTACTCCTGAAAAGTAGGAGACTGCCCCTGTAAGCAGCTCCACTGGTGATGCCTCTGCTGAACAAAGTAGCTTCGCCTTGTTCTCATACATTACATCAACTAATGTGACAAAATGATATGCTGATGTCCTGTTGTATGCTCCAAAAATAGGTACGCCTTCCAGTACAAGAGTATGGAAATGCTTGAAAAGCCCAAAATAATCTGCTGCACCCAAAGGTTTCTCACAGAGATCTTCAAACTGGAAATAAGCACAACCATTGGCTCCAAAAGGAATCTGTAATGTCCGTCCCATGACAACTTCAACAGTTGTTGGAGTGGCCATATATCCACTTATCAATTCTTGAAATTTTTCTTTGAGCAAACGAGAAGAATCTTTGCCACAAAAATACAATCCTTTCTGAGCTGAAGTGAGCTTTCGATAGTCAGTGGAAGATCCAATCTCATGAACAACACATCGCTCCTTCAAAAGTGAGATGAAAGGCAAGAATAGATTCCTCTGAAGACCACCTTCATATAAATTATCAGGAGCCCTGTTGGAAGTGGAAACCAAGATAATTCCTTTGTTAAATAAATGTCTAAACATCCGATTCAGGATCAATGCATCTGAGGAGAAATGAAGGCTTTATATTAAAGCTTCATTAGGCCCTACATTGTAGTCTATATATAATGCTTTTTGTTAATATCCACAATCTTACTGAACAAAACAAGCACGTAACCAATAGAGGAACATGGGCCTGCCAAAGGCCTTCATTTCAAGAATCTCTTAAACCAAAGTCCAATGTTCAGAAAGCTTTCGAAATCGGATTGCGGCTTGTCAATGCTGTGTACATCATTTTGGAAAATGATGACTTTTACTTCCACCCCCTTCTCCCGTAGAGCTCGAGCATACTGCAATCCATTTGATACAGGAACCCTGAGGTCTTGCGCACCCAAAAGTAAGAGAATGGGTACTTTTACCTTTGAAATATGTCTAATTGGTGAACACTGATAAAACATGGTGATATCTTCTATTGAAGGTGCTTCAGTGTAAACATTTTTCCCATTCTTTCCATATGCCTCCACATAACACCAATCAGGAATATCTGTTGTGCCAACCATTAATGAGAGATTACACACAGGATTCCGGACAGCTGCAGCAACAAACCTATCTGGTGCCTGGCCAATTAAATGGGTTGCAAGAAACCCTCCGTGGGAGGGCAAGTCCCTTATGAATTACTAGATCAACAACATTTATGACATCAGCCACATCCTGTCGCCCAACATTACCAGGTAGAGATTGCAAAGCCTCCTCTCCAAAGCCCAAAGAACCTCTGTAGTTTACATAAAGTAGGTTGTAGCCCATTGATGACAAAAAGGCTTGAGTTCTTGAAAAGCCTGTCAATGAAGTAGAATGTGGCCCACCATGGAGGATAACAATGAGTGGATTACAAGCATCCTCCCGAAAAGCATTTTCCTTACTTTCTGATTCACTGGAGAATCTAGATGACACAAATATCACCTCGAAAGGCTGTTTGGCACCTTCTGTTAACAAAAATTCTTGATCTTTAACTGGAATCTTCAAAATATTAAATTCAATTGAGGACAGCGAAGCTTTCACTTTCTCTGAATAGTCCATGAAGGGAATTGACATATCTAACCACCTCCACCTTGTTTTTTTATCATTATCCATGTCAATTCTTGACAGACGGCCATATTTCAGTTTCGGAGGATTGGCTGGGCTGCTAGACACTGCAAGAACAATGTTATCATGCACTGCAAGAACACTCCAAGAAGAATTTGAATTCTCAGGGCTAATTCTTGAAACTTTTCCACTGACTACATGTGGGAAGAACAATGGAATTTTGAATAAGACCAACATGAACAATGCGTGGAGCTCAAATCATCTCTGGCTCAGCATTGAAACGATATGCCTGCAACATTTGTAACCACGATGCCTCCTCCTGCATCAAGTAGCATCTTCATCATAGAACAGGGACCTAATGTGGTTCGAATAATATCTGCAACAGCCTTTGATGCTTGAATATTTGCATGGCACACCCTATTTCCAGTCTCCCACTTTATAACGTCATTCAAAACAAGAACAGGAGCATACATGGCTGCAAGTGAAGGCGGCTAGCAGTCCATCAAGGGAACAAACGCTAGACTAGACAAAAACCACCGAATCACAGCTGAATTCGATAGGGAAAGTGTATAAGCTGACAACTGTTGATGTAAACATAGCGAATTTTGATAAATTTGACAGCTGGATGAGATTTGCTATGGATCAGCACGAATCCCCGATTTCGTAGCGCAGTCAGTGCAAAATCGGTGTTTTGCGCTACGAAATCACCTAGACCGGGTTTCTGTGCTACGAAATCACCTAGACAGTTTCATAGCGCATATGAACTTTGAAATGAGTTTCGACATATGATATTCATGTGAGATATGAGACCAATGATAGACTAAAACAGAGAATTGAGCCCATTTGACATACTAACAAGACTCTTAACAAGACTCTAAAACAAGATGAAAAGACTAGACCCAAAACTGACACCAACCCTTTGACAAAATAAAAATAAAAATAAAAAAATTGATATTCAGAATTTAAAACATTTTTTCTTGAGTGATAACAGGTGGCTCCACTTGGGATAGTGTGCCCCTGTGGTACACTAAGAACGTGCAGGTCTAGTGCTTTGTCCTCTTTATAACAAACATAGATTTGATTGACAAGCATCCCCTTCAAGCTTCTTGGGCCTTCACCTCGGGCTTAAGCTTGATGATCACTGTAGGAGAAAGAAATCTACATCTACTGAAAAATGCTCAGTCAACCTTGAGCTTATTTGCATTTTCCTACCTACCTACCCTATCAATTCAAACTTCTTTCAGCTCAACCAATGTGAAATTTCAAATGTAGCCAATCATTTGTCTTATCTGATATTTGAGTTTTTTGACTGCATCGGAGTTCAAAGTCACTATGATATTGTGATGACCACTGCCACTGAAATTGCCTCTGATCTTCATAGAAAAACTGAAACACTGGAGAGTAAAACTCTTCCATGTATTTAGCTATAGGATCCCAGAATACATGATCAGCTTGATGGTTCTCGTAACTTTCTGGTTGTGCCAACTGATCTTCAATAACAGTGTATTCTTCCTCAATCATGAAAGAGATAGGAAGCAACACCCTCTCCTTGTGTTCTGACATAGAAACCTTTTGAAAAGAATGATCATGACCATGAAGACTATATGATTGAATTTGACCTTGTAAACCTTCAATGTCTTTCTCAATGTCCTTAGCAACTTCATCCAAAAATTTCATCTTATCTTCTGTCTTGCACTGAAATGATTTTAGATAAGAAGACAAGGACAAAGAAAAATTTTCATCTATTTCTTCATTAATATGATCATTATTCCATTGTTTGAAACCTTGAATTGAAGGAAAGTTTGCCACCAAATCTGATCTATCTATCCATTCCTCTAAAAACATAAACCAAAAGTCTTCAAATGAATTAATAGATTTGGCAGGAAAGCTTTCAATCCACTGTTTACATTTCCCTTGAAATGAATGATAGAACAACATAATGCAAACATCCTCATGTTTAACTCTAAGAAGCTTGGTAAAATCACAGAAATCTGATATATGCTTCAAAGTTAAACTCAAATCTTCTCCATTGAATTTTGGACCATTCCTTAGAAAATATGCATCCTTGGGAAAATGATTTGGGAAAACATGAATTCCTGAAAAGTTTATGCATGCATACCTTGAAATAAGAATGGTAGCATCTGGGTCCTTCATAACTCCAGTGGAATCACCATGAATCTATGAATTTCGAATTCCTCAATAATGGAATCGCCAAGGTAGATTGCAGCCTAGAAAATTCTTCTGAGCTCCTGCTACCTTCAGAAGTTTAGTCTTTTGTTTTCGGGAAAGAGTAATCTTCAGGCTCCCAGCAGACGCACCAAAATGTTATCACAAAACCTTACCCTGGATCTTGTTTCTGCCTGATGACCAGTTGTTGTTGGAAACTCTTTTGCAGCTTGAGGACTGAGACTAGTCTCATTCTTGAAACCAGACATAAATATGAATGTGGGCTAGTCCCTACCTACTTTCTGGAGTTCATGCAGCACGATCAACTTAACTAAGCCGTGGTGAAACAATGAGGTCTCACAGGCTTCTTTCCTTAGCTGCACCTTGTCACACATTTTGCTTAAACTATGAAATAAGTAGAAAGGTAAATCAAGAGATATCTTTCCTGTGAAATGCAGCAGAAGCTTAAAATGATATGAATACACCTTATTGTATCTCCCTTCATAGGTAAGGTACCTTTGTATGCAGGTAAGAAAATTGGCATATGAGTCCTTGACATAATTTCTAGGCATAAACTTGTTTAAATCTGAGTCAATGAACTCGGGCTTCATAAATTCTTTGCAGGGGGTCATATCAAATTTTAAATTCTTAAACCAAGTTTCTTGTCCCCTTGGAATATCAGTAACTGTGGATATTACCTCTGGTAAGACTTGAAATTCGAGCATCCCAGCCTTTGAATTCAGTCCTGTGAAATTCAAAGCAAATTCCTTGGTGATTTGTGCATGACCTCCCTGGAGTTTCTCGCAAAAATTCCAACATCCAACCTGCTTGAACGCGTGCTCAACTTCTCTGTTCTTCAGGATAAGGTCTAAACCTTCAGGTTCGTTCCTCAAACATCTCCCTGATCTGTGCTCTTTCCTTTCTGTAGATCCTTCCATGAGACTTCAGCGTAATGAAGGTTAGATATACTAGTGCTGCTCAATCTTCGATCTCTGCCTCGCTTGATATACAATGCATTCAAATTGAACATTTGTAGATTTGTTCCTCATGCAATGAATACAATCATAATTAAGACTGTGAATACCTGGCTTTTCTTGGAACTTGCAATCCGAGCGTACCAAGGTACCTAGCGACTGTAATGATGGAGATAAGCGGTTGGACATGATATGTGGAGTGTATAAGCTGACAGTGAATGATGCAACCATAACTGAACTTGACAGATTTGACAGTTAGGAAAGATTTGCTATGGATTGCACGAATCTCCGATTTCGTAGCGCAGCCAGTGTAAAATCTGGATTATGCGCTACGAAATCACCTAAAACATGTTGCGCTGCGAAAACACCTAAAAATGATTTATGTGCTACGAAATCACCTAAAGAGCTTTGTAGCACATAATAACCTTTGAACAAAGTTGACACATGGAAATTGTGTGAGTTATGAGACCAGTGATGAATGAGAATGCATAGTTGACCTTTATTTAAGTATACTATCAAGACTCCTAAGACTCAGACTCTAAGGCAAACAAAAAATCAAACTTAGACTAGCACCGAACCTTTACCATCAAACTAATGTGAGCAATTTGGGAATTAGAATTCTTAAGTGATAACAATTTGAAAAATGGGAAATCATACATGTGTGTGAAGTGAGTCGCCGCAACGACAACCCTTCGTGCAAAACAGTGTCATGCATGTGACAACAGTGAGATGCAAACGAAAACTGAAATGGTGCTAGTACAAGCTAGTGTGCATGCAAACGACAACAAGCACTCATTGAAATCAAGTAGACAACATTCATATGAAGTGAAACACAAAAAGAGCCAAAACCGCAGCACAAATCAAGAGCAGCGGGCTTACCCCAAGACAACTGAGCTGAATGTGTCGACGACTCCTAGATGCAATGTGGGATACCAGAGCTGCAAGGTCGATGTGAGGAATGATCTCTACAGCGTCTAGTTGATGGGATTTGATAAGATCAAGGTTGGGATGCGCATGCCACAAATCTAGGAAAAGCGGCACTCAGCGGGAGGTTTCTGAGATGATACTTGCATGTAACCTCCAGCTAATAAAAATAAATCCCTGAATCAAGGGATGCCTTTGCATGGCACCTTGGGAGGAGCATCCCATGCATGCAAATCAGTTTTGCTCGGTCTCGGAGGGAACTGGTCAACTCAACTGCACATGAAACAGTCTGCTCAGCTGGGAGGAAAAAATGCGCATTTCTAGGAGGAGCTGGGCTAGCTGCCCAAAGGGATTGTGCAATTTCTGGGAAGAGCAACTCATTGTTGCCTAGGATTGTGTAATTTTTGGGCTGAGAAGTCCTGCTGGGAGGAATTGCGCAAATTTTCCAATGAATAGTGATAGGTAGATTTGCGCAATTCTGGAGCCCAACAGGTTGCTAGAGAGAATTGCACAATTTCTGGAGGGAAGGCTGGTTCCCCTCTAGAATTGCACAATTTCTTGAAGGAGCTGCTCAGCTTGTAGCTGGACCAAGTTCGGTGAAACATCCTGTGAGGGGGATGCAACAAGATTTAATGGACATGCTATCATTTTGTAAGAAAATCACCGAAGCTTGTGTACTTGACAAGGAAAGACATGCTGCTGTGAGAGGTTGGCAGGGAGGCTCCAAAATGAAGCTTAAGCAAAATTTTAGAGGGTGGTTGTAGCCACTACAACAGGAACATAAAATCAAACATCTGCTGCCACAAACTTCCATGTTATCTGGTTGAAATCAACATCAACACTCTTGCCAATAGTGGGACAATACCAACTTCCCAACACATCTCCCAACATGAGTTTTAACATCAATGGCAACACACTTGCAACCATGAGCCATCTAAACAATGCCAATTGTCCAACAATATCTCCCTTTGGCATTGATGGCAACACCTCAACCTCATCACTTCACTAATATGGCCAATCTTCATGCTGCTTCCAAACTTCTCCAAGCATGATCCACCAATGGATTTATCTCCTTTGCATGGGCCATCACAACTTCTCCATAAATTCTCTCCCCCTTTGACATCAATGGCAAAGGGCTACAAGTTGCCTCTTTCTTCCCCATATAATCATTGAGGGTCTAGCTACTGCTATATAAATTAGACATATTGGATATGTTCCCCCTGAACATATACTGCATCTTCTTTGACTTTCTCTAGTTCTAAATGCCTTAGGCTATTGTTTCATCCCCTATGCTCACTTGTCCAGATCATTTTAATCACTTCTCCCGCTAAGATCATACTTCTACAATAGGGACTACTGCTTCATTAATTCCAATTGCACAAAACATTTGATACAAGTTGGGCAATGTATCAGGAAAAATCTTTCCTTTTGTTTCAAAATAAATGCTCATTTTCACAAACAGGTTTTATCCACATGAACCCAATATTACCAATTGACATAATGATACCAATTAAAGGTTAAGGAACATGGAAATATTGAACCAATTATGTTTCATGAAGATATGATTGTTAGGCACAATCAAACTCACAATTTAAATTAAACAGGGGTATTTCACCCAAGGTGAAAATATTTCATTTTTGCAGCAATATTTCTTCTTGAGGATGGTTATCATTTTGTGCTACTACTCACCAAAGTAGCCTCCCCTAATCTAATGCTCTATGATCTCCTACACTTGATTCCTTGCTTCTACGAGAGGATTGATCTTGTGGACCGGACATGACTGTGGGCTTTCTTTCATTCCACACTTCTGCTACAACTAGTGAGCACCAGTATTGTAGCAATAAGGCTGCAACTCATGGGGCTTCCTACTTTACTTTTATCAACCTGGTAGTTCGTAACAAACTTGGAAGCGACGATGTTGTATGCACAAGTACTAACTCTTACTGCAAGCTGTCACTTGGTCAGCTGGTGCAAGTTTTCTAGGAGCTTAAGCCAACTTCTATGAATTCTTAGAAGAAGCTTTTAACTGTGATGAAAGAAAGCTAACTCTAAAGAGGCTATTCTACTTGCAGAAAGAGAAGGAAAACCGAAATGTAACGCAAACACTAGCAAACCCTAATTTACCCACTAACCCTATTGTTGCAGGAAAAGAGATCAAAATTGATGAAATGAGTGTCATTGACTACTAAAAAGGTAAATTGTATTTATTCAAGCTATTTTTGAAAAGAAATGAGAAGAAAACATCTTTTTGTGCTTTTGAGTGTTTTTATGTGAAATTATTATGCTTGTGATTTATCTGGTTGTGATTTTGTAGAGGTTTGGTGGCGAAGGAAGATGGAGTTGGATTATGCAGAGGTGGAAGAAGGTGTGGAGGGGTCCTAAGAATCCCCTAGTACCCTTCTGAAGACTTCCATTGCGATCGGACTTCCAAAAATCACTCATAGGAAATTCTACAGGAGGTTGCAGGGGATCTACAGGAGGATCTATAGGAGGAGGCTGAGAGCTATTTTTGGAGTCTTGAAGGTGGAAAAGTGATGGGAAAGGGTAACTGAAGGCTAGATGAAGGTGTTGAGGTGTCTAGAGCTCATCAAGGAAGATCAAGAAAGAGGAGGATGGTTGGATTTGTTCAAATGACAAGAAAGAAGCTAATGGAGAAAAACGCAAAAATTAGGGTAGATTGGCGAAATGTTGCGAATGACTTGGAAAATCTATGAGAAGTGAGCTGGTGCTGGCTGTTTTATGGATGCATGGTGAGTTGAGGTGTCCTACAAGAGATTTGCACATCTACTTACAAAAGCTTATCAAAGAAAGAACTAACTATGCCATGAAAACAAAAATTTCTCTAGCTTGACCTAATTTCTGACCTGCAAACAAAAAATGTTGAACAGTAACCTTTGAGCAAAAAAACATGCAGAGAGATCTATGGTAAAAGAATAGGAAATGATCTAGGCAACTGAATCTGAACCAATATCAATCTTTCCAAATCAAAGTATCACACTAGCAGTTGCATGGAAGAGAAAAAACTGTGTTTTTGGTGGCAACAGTAGTGCCTTGACCTCAAATCATAGTCCCAGGAAGGGAGAAAGGAGATCAAGGCCTGTTGTTGGCCTTTTTGAATCTTATTCTGTCACTGTAGTAACCTACTTGAGCAACTGAAACAAAAACAGCTATGCAAACCATCAAAAGCAACCTAATCTAACAAAGTAAAATGAATCTATGTAACATAAATTAACTCATGAACTGAAGCAAAAACATATAAGTACAAGGAAAGAGGTACTGGGAAGCTTGGGTTGGGCCCTAACCCAAGAGCTTCAGCCCTTTGAAAGAGATTAGTGCTGGCTCAAAAACTGTTTCATCTCCATTATCAAAAATAAAAGTCACATTACATAAACTATTCTAAAAAAGGAACTCGAAGATAAGCTGAGCAAGTGTTGCACAAAAGTGCAAAAATTCTACTAATGACTGGCTAACCTACTGAGGCTCTAAGCCCCCTTATTTATACAAATGGAGACCTCCAACATTCCTCCTAAAATCAAGGAGCTCGACTTCCTAGAACTGGAGATAAACAAAAATCCTTCTTTACTTGCTCGGTTGCCCCTTGGAATCATCAATGTGGACCTTTGTGCTCCAAGTTGCTGATGGAGGATTCAAGGAAAGGGATCATAAATGAAGGAGACACACCCCTACAAGTCCTCTTCCTTGTTTTCCTCGAGTTTTGGCTGCCATTTTCTCATAAATCCCTTGACTTTGTCCAAAATTGACCAAAAAACTGTATAAAGCACACATTAGACTACATGGCAAAATGACTAACCCAGTTCACTCTATTAGCATAAATATATTCAACAACATGCAATAAAATAATGAGAATGGTGGATTAAGTTGAATTAAGAGGCAAAATGAGCCCATATAATTACCAATTTTTGGGGCTCATCATCACCCCTCTACTGAATGGGTTGCTCATCCTCTGAGCAACTAATCTAACTCTTCATCCTTGATGGCTCTGACATCCCATGCCTCTAATGTGATATCTTCCTCTTTATCATGGAAACCTGCCTTCCTATCTACTTCTTCCCACTGTTTCTGTTCTTCCTCCTCTTTTACTCCTTCCAGCAGTTCTAGCAGCAGTGGAGGACTGAATTTAAGGCCAATCCAATTGGCCTCCAAACTTTGCATTGAGTGCTTATACAGGGGCACTCTCCTCATGGCTTCCCTCATCCAGTTTGGGGAGTCATACTCCTTGATCCGTAGGCTGTGTGGAAATGTATTCCACCTTCTCATGCAGGCATGAATGCAGTCATCTCCAAACAATCTCTCCATGTCCTCGAAGTGAGCAATAACCTGGGCCTGCTTATCAACATAGTCTGGGACAACTTGAGGATTGGCTACAAGGTGTTGGTGGGCATAGATGAGAGCCATAGGTTTTGCTGGTTCTGCTCTAATCATCAGGGGTTCATTCAGTTCTTTTGCCATCATTTTCTGGATTTCCACTGCCCTTTTCTCTTCATGGCTCATCCAAGATGCCATGGCCATCAGCTGCAAGTCTCCCAACGCAGCATTTGGATCCCATAAGTTCATGTCAGTAAGTGCCATGTTGTGCAGGTAAAATTCTGCTAGCTTCACCTTATCCTCAGCTGAACTATGATCACATAGATGCATGAATTGGCCATAATCCTGAAAAGGCATTGTGCCCCTCTGGGTCAGTGTCTTGATCTGAAATTGGAGCCACTGATCCTTGAGGTACATTGCATATGATTTGGCTGGCTGCCTGCACTATAATGCGTCCATAGCCCAGCTAGCCATGCAGGCTAACTGGGCTTCCTTTTCCTATAGCTGCCTTCTCAAAATCAACACCTCATTTTCTACCTAGGATTCTCTTTCTTGTTGTTGTTGTATTAATGGCTCACTGTCTGCCTGGGGTTCCTCTTTCTATTGCTATCCTTTTAATATTGAAAGCTCATTTCCTCCTAGAGGTTCCCTTTCTTGCAACTGCTTCTTCAACATTTCATTTTCTTCCTCCAATTGAGCTCTTCTGATGCTTTCTGTATGCCTAACCATGCTCAATTCTTTGCCCATCTCTCTCAACTTGTTTTCCATGTGCCCAATGTCTTCCACCCCTTTTGATTTTGCAATCTGCATCCATGTATGGGTCCTGACTCTTTCCTTTTCCAGCTCGAAGAAAAGAGGGACTGCAAACTTTTGTGGGATGATCTTCCCACCTTCCAGAAGGTTATAGTAAGAGCCTAAGTTAGGCTGAGGTCCAGGCTCTGGTATCTCTTTTGCCTTGTCTTCCTCTTTGGTCTATTCTTCTGCCTTCTTTTCAAGTTTTTCAGTTTCTTGGAGCTTTGCCAATGTCTCCTGTAGAGAGGTCTGCGCCTCCTGTAGGACTGTTTTAGAGTCCATTAGTTTGATCCTTTCTTTCCAAGTAGAGGTATTAGGACTTCCTCTTTCATAAGTGATGGGGATTTTGGAGGGAGATTCCTCCTTTGCTGCAGTGGGGACATCCTCAATGATGATGGGCTCCTTTGAAGGTGGCTGAGGCTTCCCCATCTTGATTTTGGTGCTCTTTCGAGCCTTGAAGTACATAGATGGTTGTCTCTTCCTTTTTCCTTTGGGCTTGGCTGGAGTACTAAGTGCAGCAAGAACAACTGCTGCTTCTCTTGCTAGTGTCTCAGGAGACACTTCTTCTTGCTGTGTTTCTTCTTCTTCATCTACTGTTTTGCCTATTTTTGCTGGTTTTGTGTCTGTTGTCTCTGACTCTGTTTTCTCCTCTGCTTGTTTAGTTTCTGCCTTTCCTGTGGCAGCCTTTTTCTAAGCTGTCTTAGGCTTCTTCTTTTTAGTTCTTGTCCTCTTCTTTTTCTCTGCTGTGGTTTTCCCTTTTTCTGCTTTTGATGCTGTCTTCTTCTCTGCTTTAGGCTCATCTGTGGTGGTGTCATGTTTCTCCTCTCCTCTCTATTTTTCTTCTTTTTCTTCTTCCAATTGAATGTTCTATTCTTCTTCATGGATTTCCTTCTTAGGTTCCTCTTTCTGTTCCTCCTCTTCACTTCCAGATGGACTAAGGTCATCAGTGAGAGTTTTGATATCATCCTCTTTAGTCATGTTCCTGAAAATCTCTCAAGCTATGGGGATTGTGTAAGTGTGGAGGGCATCCTCCACCAACAATTTAATTAGCCCATGGTGGGCCAATTGGTCTGGAATCCCTGCCTTCAGTTTGGTGCTATATTCTATTAAGGATTGGAGGAGAAAATATGGAAGACTGAGTTTTCTGGATGCAGGAAGGTCTATGCCATATCTTAGTTCATGTAACAATCTAAAATGATACCCATAAACTATGTTGTATCTTCCTTCACAGGAGATATATTTCATGATCTGATAACTGACTTCACCCCATGGATAAGGTATAGTTGTCCTCTTGATGCCATTCTTATCCTCCACAGGATGTTCATCAGGCTGGAAAAAGGTCTTCTTGGCCACTTGACCCAATGGTTTTTCTTCTTTGCTCCAGGGGAGTCCAAATGGGAGGCTTGTGATCCTGCTGATAAGCTCCGGTGTAAGTTCTATGGTTAGACCCCTGAAACTAACTGTGGTATGGGTTTTTGAATGAGGTTTTAAAGACAATAAAAATTCATCTATGACTTCCTCATCATACCCATGAAATTTTTCAAAGAAAGGCATCCAATTTTCCCTGGTAAAGAGGGCTACCACTTCTGGGTGTTCATGTAGTTTAGTTGAATTCAGAGGCTCCTTCCTCATAAAACCACTTGTCATGATGTTCAGAGACTACTGGAATGTTTCAGGTGAGGAGGAAGGCAGCCAATTTCAAAACCAGGAACAGAAGAACAACTGAGGTTTTCTTGTTGGAACTAGAGAGAGAGTTTTTCATGTTCTTCCTTTTTTAACAAAAACAAATTGCAGCTTTCCTTCCCTTCAAACTCTGTTCTCAAACTTAATTTACTTCTCAGTCTGTTTGAGGGGAACAATACCTTAAAAAGCAGAGAGTATACAAGACAGTGTTTTTTCTTTCACAAAATAAGCAGGCTACCCAATGCAAATTCACTTTTTTCAGGCTTAATTTTCTAGAGCTGCATCATCTTTTTACATAGGAGAGTATCACGGAGGAGAAAGAGACAGAATTTCAGTGCAGAAAGTAAATGGAGAAACTGTGTATATTTCTAAAAAATACAGGCAGACTTCTATTCTCACTTTTCCTTTCTTTTCAACTCAATACATTGCTTCGAATCCCATCACATTTTGTAGATATATGAAATGCAGAGTGGGTTTTACTGAGCCTACCTTTTCGAGCTCAATTTTGGCGCGAAATCTCTAATTTTCCTCTGCGGAGATGCTCACTGGCCTTCCTGTAGAAAGGCTCCTGTAGGACTGTGTTTCCGCTCTTGTAGAGTGCGATAATGCTCTTGTAGAGCCCGATAAGCGGAAGGGTTTTGAAACTGGCAGAGAGCGATTGTCTTGAGGTTCTGAAGGTGGTAGGTAAGTTGTTGCAATCGAGAGCACGACGATGCAAATGAAAACAAAGGTGATGAAGGCGTCGACTGCAACGTACTTAAGCTTATGGGCATGTTCTGCGATGACGAGGTGAGGTGGCAGGAAGGGTATGTTATCCTCATCCGGACCGTTGGTCCCTACTCTATTGCCATTATGATACTTCATGCCATTTGCCTGCAATCACTTCCATCATTCCCATTATACGCCGCCACCACTACCTGTTTTTAGTTTTCTTCCCGAGTTCACTGAACACACATGCCAACTGCACCCACTAAGCGTTGTTTAAACTGGACGAGGTGCTGTTTGAATTGGACGAGGGGTTCTGTTTGAACTGGACGAGGGTGTCCAGTTAGCTGGCCACCGATTTTGTTTAATCGCGACCATCTCAATTGTTCATGCAGTTTCTAAATTATACTCATGCAACAGAGGAATGGGTTTCGTCACTTACATGTTAGTCACTACCGTGCTGTTGCATGCTCAGACTTTGGCACTCTGTTCATGGAGTGCTATTGCTGTTGGCACCGGTGGCTTGCTACCTCATGTTGGTGATCTTCAATCAAGATCGGTTTCTTGCATTTTGTATCATCTGTGGCTGCACTGTCCCTGCCTCTGGAGCCTAATTTTTAAGGGGATCAGTTGTTATAGGAATCCTGCAGGATTTCCTGTAACTGCTTCTACCTCTAAAACTTCTGTCTGAGGCTTGAGCAGGGACTGGAGGGATAGTTGAGGAAGGTTATGAAGGAAAAAGGAAAATCAGTTGGCATGCACTAGGTAAGAGTTAAGTTACGAGTGCTGTTGTTTTGTTCTTCATTTTTTTTTTTTGAAAAACAAAAGAAACAAGATTCTGTATTTTCTGTGCAGGGAGGAAAGAAGCGAGTGGAAATGTAGTGGTGCAGGTATGGAATGGAGAGTTAGGAGGATGAATGGTGGCAGGGAGGTCCACAGGCCTTCTGGACAAGTCTCTAGCCCTCTGATTCTTTTCTAGACTTGATTTTGAGCTCTCTGTGGTTTCTACAGGAGCCTCCTGTAGAATGCATAGAGCTTCCTGTAGGATGCATAATTTCCAGAAAAAGTGAGACCAGGGACTGGGAAAAGACAATGGTGATGGAGAAATGATCTATCAGGGGTGTATTCAGCTTGGCCATGTCCCTTTTCCTTCTATGGCCCTCCTGCAATCTGCAAAGCATTCAAAGAAAAGTTAATTTTCTTGTTCCTGTTTTTTCTTTTTTTTCTCTGTTTTTTTATTTTTTCTTTTTTTTATGAGACAGTTGAGGTGTCTCCAGGAGGTTTTCACCCTCACTGCCTGCCCTGGGTGCTTCCAAGGGGAGGTTTTCACCCAGGGATCTTTTATTCTTTTTTTTTTTGTTTTTTTTTTTATTTTTTGTTTTTTTTTTTTTAGGGTGTGGGTAGAGTGAAGGCAAAGACTTACTCCACTACCAACACTGTTTTACTCAGATTCTCAATGGATTCTTGCTTGGAGAGGGGCTTCCTGTAGATTTTCAACCTATGCCCATTGACAATCATGGGGATGGCTTCTTCATCGATGGTCTGGATTAGAACTAAACCATTGTCATTGCACTTTTCTACTGTGTACGGTCCCAGCCATCTTGTCCTCAGTTTGCCCTTGAAATCTTTATACCTTGAATCATATAGCAGCGCCCAATCTCCTTCCTGGAATTGTTTCTCTTTGAGGTGTCTGTCATGCCATATTTTCCTTTGAAGTTGGACTACCTTTGAGTGGAGAAGGGCCTGCAATCTCTGTTCATCTAATCCATTTAGCTGAAGTAACCTTTCCTTTTGTGCATGGCTGAGATCTAGGTCCAGCTGAGCTGCCATCCTTATTGTGTTATTCAAATTCTATTGACAACAAAGTCTTCTTCCCATAGACCAGCTCATAGGGTGTGAATCCTGTGGTGGTTTTCCAGGTGGTGTTATAGGCCCAAGTTGGCTCAACCAATTGATCTGCCCAATCTTTTTTGCTGCTGCTCACTACCTTGGTCAAAATTCCTTCCAAAGCTATGTTAGTGACTTCCACCTGTCCATTTGCTTGCGGATGATAAGGGGTGAAAGTTATGTGCTTAATTTTGTGATGTGCGAGCAGGTCTTCAATCATATTGGAGGTAAACTGACTCCCTTGATCTGTGACTAATTCTCTTGGATATCCAAACTTGTAAAATATATTCTCTCTCAAAAACTCTGCTACTTTTTCTTCTGTTGCTACCTTGATCGCCTTTGTTTCTGCCCATTTTGTCAAATAATCAGTGCACATGATGATGTGAGATTTATACTTTGAAGGAGGATTGAAATGACCCACAAAGTCCATGCCCCACTTCTCAAATGGCTCGAAAGTCACCTGAGGTTGCAGGGGCATCTCATCCCTTGGAGTAGGTTTCCCCATTCTTTGACATCGGTCACATTAGCTGATATATCTCCTTACATCTTGATGAAGAGTGGGCCAATAGTAACCTGCCTGCAGGATTTTGAAGGAAATCCTCTTTGTTGCAAAATGGCCCCCACAGGGCCCATCATGAGAGGTTAGGAGAATGTCAAAAACTTCATCCTCCCTGACACATCTCCTCAAAATCTGATCTGGGCCGAGTTTGAAGAGATTTCCCCCAATCCAGGTGAAAGGGGCACTTTTCCTCATGATCTTGCTCTTCTCTTTTGAGGACAGGTGCGGCGGGAACTGTGCTGAAACCAAGTAATTTGCTATATCAACAAACCATGGAGAGAGTACTGAGATAGAAAATAGGTGTTCATTTGGCATTTGATCATCCACCATTCCTTCTTCACTTGTAGGCAGATCTAGTCTAGACAGAAAATCAGCAACAACATTTTCCTTACCCAGCTTATCAACAATGGTTAAATCAAATTGCTGCAATAAAAGTAACCATCTAATAATATGAGCATTTACATCTAGTTTGTTCATTAAATACCTAATTGCAGCATGATAAGCATGTACAAATGTTTGATAGCTGGTGATGTAGTGTCTGAACTTATTTAGGGAATGGACTACAGCTAGTAGCTCCTTTCGGTTACAGTGTAGTTCAATTTTTCCTTCGACAAGTTTTTACTTACAAAATATATGGCATAAGGAAGCTTCTCATCAATTTTCCCTAAGGCTGCTCCTATTTCTTTGTTCGAGGCATCGGTATGAATGTGGAAAGGTAGGGCCCAGTTTGGACCTCTCAAAATTGCGGCAGTCACCAGTTTACTTTTCAAGGTATCCAGAGCCTCTTGACAGTTATCAGTCCATATGAACTTAGCATCTTTTCCCAAAAGACAAAACAATGGAGAGGCTATCTTACTGAAATCCTTAATGAATCTTCTATAATACCCTGCTAAACCTAGGAAACTTCGAACATCTCTTACCTCTTGAGGCGGTGGGACCCTTTGGATGATGGCAATTTTGTTGGGGTCCAACTGTAATCCTTGCTGAGAGATTGCATGACCTAGCACGGTCCCTTCAGTCATTAGGAATTCACATTTTTCAGGACTGAGGGACAGGTTCATTTCAATACGTTTGTCCAAAACTTTTCCCAGGTTAGACAAAACTTCTTGGAAGTTAGAATCATAAGGGGTAAAGTCATCCATATAGATTTCCATTGCATCATGAACCAGTTCAGCAAATATACTCAATACTGCTCTTTGGAAAGTGGCAGGAGCATTGCACAATCCAAAAGGAAGGACCCGGTATGCAAAGGTACCCCAAGGACAAGTGAAAGTAGTCTTATCCTAGTCTTTCGAGCTAATTTGGATCTAGTTGTACCTGCTAAACCCATCTAGGAAGGAGAAAAACTTATTCCATGCCAGGCCATCTAACACTTGATCAATGAAAGGCAAAGGGAAATGGTCTTTCTTGGTGGCCTTGTTTAGTTCCCAATAATCGACACAAATTCTCCACTTCCCATTTTTCTTTGGCACTAGCAACAGAGGAGATACCCATTCGCTGTCAGAGAATCCAGTAAATTTTGCAGTTCTTCTTTGATAATGTCCTTAAGGGCTGGATTCATCCTTCTTTGAGGCTGCTTGATTGGTTTGCAATCTTCCTTAATGTAAATGTGATGAGTACAGACTGAAGGGTGTACTCCCTTCATCTCCTTATAGCTCCAAGCAAAAGCATCCAAGTGCTTTCTTAATAAGCTACACAGTTCTTTCTCCTGAGAGGTGGATAGGGATGAGTTGACCTTCAAGGTTCTTTCTGGGCTGAATTCCACATTCTTAACTCGAAGAGAGGTCGGGTCAGCCACACAAAGATCAACTAAAGGATTGGCTTGGGTTTCTTCCACTAGCTCTTCTAATGGTAACACACTGGGGGGTGGATTCCAATCAAGTTTTCAATAAGATCATCCTCGGTTTGTGGGACACCCCTCATGGTAGCTTCTACTACACACAGTGGTGCGGAATAGACTTCATCCTCGTCTTCCTCCTCCAACCAGAGCGGTAAATCATGTTCTAACAAAGGTTGGGCAGGAGGATATAGGACTAAATGTTTGGACATATGCCCATTCTTGATTGTCATGTTCCCAGCTCGACAACTGATGTAGGCATCTGCAGTAGCCAACCAGGGTCTTCCCAGGATGAGAGGATACCCAGTGAGCTTTGCCTTTGGTTGGAGAACCAGGAAATCAGCAGGGCACTCCCAAGAATCGATGGAGACCATTACATCTTCCACAATCCCTTCAGGGGTCACGGTGGAGTGGTCTGCTAATTGTAGTACTGTTGTGGTCTTCCTCAGGGAGCCCTGAAGGTTGAGCTTGAGCATAGTGTCCTTGGTCATCACATTAATGGCAGACCCTAGATCAATCAGGGTATGGGGGATTATGGTGCCATTAATGTGGACATTGACTATAGGACTTCCAGGGTCTAGATATTTCGGATAGATTACCTGCCCCAACATCAGGTTGGATAGTTGTCCTATGACATTGATAGTTGGAGCATCTCTCTTGCGCCTGCCTGGGTGCCTGAAGCACTTCTCCTTGATCATCTTGTTGTATATAGGCACATCCTTTATGGCTTGGAGAAGTGGTATCTTTACACATAACTATTTCAATTCTCCCAGAAGTTCAGTTTCTTCTGGGGTAGGCTGTGTTGTTCCAGTTAATCTCTTAGGAAAGGGTGGAATGGCTTTTGGTTCACTTTCCTCTTTTTCTTCCTCATCCTCCTTAGGGGGAGGTTGGTTATCTGGGAGAACCTTCCCAGACCGTAGGTTAATCTCCTGAATCTCCACAACATAGGTTGGGCATGATGTTTCTCCATTATATACCCATTGGGCCTGTTTTTTATTCGGGTTCGGGTTCGGTTGAGCAGGTATTTGGGGTTGCCTTGGTGGAGCAAGAGGCAATGATTGTGGTTGAGCAGGTGGTGGAGGCAAAAGAGTGGGAGGAGAGTTGTATTGGGGCCTCCACCCCTGATGAGGTGCATTCCACTGAGGCTGTGGCTGAGCATAAGAGTGAAATGAATGACCAGTTGGTTGAGCATGGTATTGAGATGGATATGACCAAGGGGTGTGGACCAGGAAGGATGATCAGGGGGACCCCAAGAAGGCATGGAAGTGTCTTGATTGGGGTTGTAATATGTTTGGGATGTCCCTTGCATTCCCTGCTGGTAAGGTTTGGGCCCATGTGGCCTCCTTTGGTTCATGAAATAGAGTGGTTTAGTGGCTCCTTCGCCCCCCTGGTATGCAGCTTTAAGTCTGGGAAAGGAAGGGCACTGATTCGTAGAAGGGTCTTCTTCACAAACTGAACACACTCTACAGAGTTCAATGGACATTTATTCCTAGGATGCCTTCTGGTGCACCTAGGAAAAAAGATGGCCAAAGCCCTCTCTTCTTCCTCTTGTTTTCTTTTGATATGCAAGGTATCCATTTGCATGGCAAGAGTCTGCCTCATCTCACTCTTGACATCTTCCAGCAGATTCTCAAATTCACTTCTAAGAGATGAGATGGATGAGGATGTACTGGCTAAAGGTTGACTTCCCCTACCTCTCTTTCTGGCTGCCCTAGAATGGTTTCTAAACATAGTCTTTATGTCATCATAAGGTAGTTGGTAGATGTATCCCCCAGCCAGCAAAATGGAGGGTATCTAGAAGGTCTTCAGGGACCCCTCTGAGCAGGACCAACTTCAGCGATTCGGGGTCAAGTGTGCACCTGGCCCTTTTATAACTAAGCTGAAACCTCTCTTCATAATCTTCCAAGGATTCATTGCTTCCCATGGTCATTCGGAAGATTTCTTCCTTGGTATCCTTTGACCTACAGTAGTCTCAGTATTTGTTGTTAAAGGCTTGCTGCATCTGAACCCAAGTTGTGATGTTGTTGCTAGGTAATCCCATGAACCAGCGCAATGCTACATCCTTGAGGGTAGAAGGAAACAGTTTCAACTTCTGCTCATCTTCTGCATAGTCATAGGTTCGATAGATAACAACAAATTCAAACAAGAAGGTATCAGGATCTTCGGTGGTTAACCCATGGAAGTGAGGTAAGGCTGAGGGACTTATATTCTTCATTTTAGCATCCCCATTAGTCTCTCGGATAGGAAAAGTACCCTCTACTCTTTCCCCATTTCCTCTAACGTTTCTGTTTTCAACCATGGTCTCAGGAGGGATGGTTTCTTGCTCTTCTTCTGCTATAGGATCTTCATATATCTCTGGTGGTTCACCTATAGGTTCTTCTAGATTAGTGCCACCGAAGAAGAGAGAAGGGTGACTTTGTGATGTGGTGGGGGTGTTGGGTAGGAATTTTCCTGAATTGTCTCTGTTCCTATGAGGCATGAAAGGAAATCTCTTTTTGGGTGAATATTTTATTTTATTTATTATTATTTTTTTCTACTTGTACCTGAAAAACTAAAATGGATTGAACAACAAATTGCAACTACTGAAATGAAATTGTAGAATTGAAATGAAAGCAAGGAAATGACTAATCTACTTTGCTGGAATGGAAATTGCAGAATTGAAATGAAAGAAAGAAATGCCTAATATACATTTTCTGAAATGGAAATTGCAGAATTGAAATGAAAGCAAGAAATGCCTAATCTACGTTTGCTGAAATGGAAATTGCAGAATTGAAATGAAAGTAGGAAATGCCTAAGCTACATTTGCTGAATTGAAATTGCAGAATTGAAATGAAACAACTACTCTACTTTTGCTGAAATAAACTACTTAGCAGAATGTTGCAGTAGAAAATAGAAGAAAAGCAGTAATCACAAAATACTCTGATGCTTCCTCGGCAATGGCACCAAAAAGATGGTGAGCACCAGTATTGTAGCAATAATGCTGCAACTCCTGGGGCTTCCTACTTTACTTTTATCAACCCGGTAGTTCGTAACAAACTTGGAAGCGACGATGCTGTATGCACAAGTACTAGCTCTTACTGCAGGATGTCACTTGGTCAGCTGGCGCAAGTTCGCTAGGAGCTTAAGCCAACTTCTATGAATTCTTAGAAGAAGCTTTTAACTGTGATGAAAGAAAGCTAACTCTAAAGAGGCTATTCTACTTGTAGAAAGAGAAGGAAAACTAAAATGTAACACAAACCTTAGCAAACCCTAATTTACCCACTAACCCTAATGTTGCAGGAAAAGAGATCAAAACTGATGAAATGAGTGCCATTGACTACCAAAAAGGTAAATTGTATTTATTTAAGCCACTTTTGAAAATAAATGATAAGAAAACATCTATTTGTGCTTTTGAGTGTTTTTATGTGAAATTATTATGCTTGTGATTTATCTGGTTGTGATTGTGCAGAGGTTTGGTGGCGAAGGAAGATGGAGTTGGCTTTTGCAGAGGTGGAGGAAGGTGTGGAGGGGTCCTAAGAAGCCCCTACTACCCTTATGAAGACTTCCATTGCGATCGGACTTCCAAAAATCACTCACAGGAAATTCTACAGGAGGCTGCAGGGGATTTACAGGAGGTTCTACAGGAGGATCTACAGGAGGAGGCCGAGAGCTATTTTTGGAGTCTTGAAGGTGGAAAAGTGATGGGAAAGGGTAACTGAAGGCTAGATGAAGGTGTTGAGGTGTCTGGAGTTGGTCAAGGAAGATCAAGAAAGAACATGATGGTTGGATTTGTTCAAATGGCAAGAAAGAAGCTTATGGAGAAAAACGCAGAAATTAGGGCAGATTCACGAAATGTTGTGAATGACTTGGGAAATCTATGAGAAGTGACCTGGTGCTAGCTTTTTTATGGATGTATGGTGAGCTGAGGTGTCCTGCAAGAGATCTACACATCTACTTACAAAAATTGATCAAAGAAAGAACTAATTATGCCATGAAAATAGAAATTTCTCTAGCTTGACCTAATTTCTGACCTGCAAACAGAAAATGTTGAATAGTAACCTTTGATAAAAAAAGCATGCAGAGAGATCTATGTTAAAAGAATAGGAAATGATCTAGGCAACTGAATTTGAACCAATATCAATCTTTCCAAATCAAAGTATCACACTAGTAGTTGCATGGAAGAGCAAAAACTGTGTTTTTGGTGGCAGCAGTAGTGCCTTGACCTCAAATCATAGTCCCAGGAAGAGAGAAAGGAGATCAGGGCTTGCTGTTGGCCTTTTAGAACCTTATTCTATCACTGCAGTAACCTGCTTGAGCAACTCAAAAAAAAAACAGTTATGCCAACCATCAAAAGCAACCTAATCTAACAAAGTAAAATGCATCTATGTAACAGAAATTAACTCATGAATTGAAGCAAAAACATATAAGAACAAGGCAAGAGGTGCTAGGCAGCTTTGGTTGGGCCCTAACCCAAGAGCTTCAACCCTCTAAAAGAGATCAGTGCTGGCTCAAAAATTGTTTCATCTCCATTATCAAAATAAAAGTCACATTACATAAACTGTCCTAAAAAAGAAACTTGAAGATAAGCTGAGCAAGTGCTACACAAAAGTGAGAAAATTCTACTAATGATTGTCTAACCTACTGAGGCTCTAAGCTCCCTTATTTATACAAATGGATACCTCCAACAGTCCTCCTAAAATCAAGGAGCTCGGCTTCCTAGAACTGGAGATAAACAACAGTCCTTATTTACTTGCTCAGCTGCCCCTTGGAATCATCAATGTGGAACTTTGTGCTTCGATTTGCTGATGGAGGATTCGAGGAAAGGGATCATAAATGAAGGAGACACCCGCTACAAGTCCTCTTCCCTATTTTCCTTGATTTTTGGCTACCATTTGCTCATAAATCCCTTGACTTTGTCCAAAATTGACCAAAAACTCTGTATAAAGCACACATTAGACTACATGGCCAAATGACTAACCCAATTCACTCTAATAGTATAAATATATTCAAAAACCTACAATAAACTAATGAGAATGGTGGATTAAGTCTAATTAAGAGGCAAAATGAGCCCATATAATTACCCATTTCTAGGGCTCATCAACAACCCATCTTCTTCTTCCCACAAAATAATATATTATTATGTACTCCCTCTAAATTCATGTTGGCTGCACTCCTACTCTCTCTTTCAATGTTGATACATTTGAAATAAACAAATACATTACTATAATTAGCAAGGCGACTCGACCATACCTTTAACAATCATATGCACCTTTTTGTCTTTGCCTTCTAACTTCCAACATTTGATTTATTCGGCCTCCTTTGAGGCCATTCTCTTCCTTTACATAAGAGAAACATAGGATCTACTCCCCTTGAGAAGATCATACTTCTTCTTCTTCCAAACTCTTAAAGGCCAAGTCCTAACATGAGCATTATTTTCTGGATTCTTCTTTTCCCATGTTTGTGCTTTCTCTTGGCTCCACATGGCTAGAGGAAAATTCTCCTTCAAGTCCTCTTTCTTCTACCTTTCTACCTTATAGAGGGATCCACCACAAGGGTAAGAGGATCATTCTTTTGATTTCTTCTTCCTCTTTTTAGCTTGCTCTTTTGACATTTAGAATTGAAGACAAATTTGTATTCGTCTAATCCACTATGTCTTCTTATCCTTAGTGGAAAACATGCTTCATTTTGTTGCGTCATTTGAGAAGTGAGCTTTATCCCATTGTATCTGCAGTGTGCTACCTTATGCTCAAAGTTTCCACAACTATATCATTTGATTCGGCTTAATAATGGAGCAAGGGACCTTCCATATTTGCTAGCATTCTTGTCACGGCCTCTACTGTTGCAATCATGCCTAATCTTGGTTGCTTTGTGCATTCTTGGGTTGTTGCTACCCAACACATTTTGTTTTTTTTCATGCCATCTATAATCTATGGCTTTATGTCAAAATTTATTACAAGAAAAACAATAACTATGAAAATGCTTTTCAGGACAAAATATACCTTTTCCTTGAGGGCTTTGTCCTTGAGGAGGAAAGGACCTTTGTTGGTTCTTTATGTCCCTTCCATGGAAGTTTGCATTGCTTCATCGCATTCTTTCTTTCTATTGTTTAGCTTTCTTCTGCTATTCTCCTCATTGCTACTTCTTATCCTTATGTTGATGCCTTTTCTTCTCTTGTTGTTGTTTCTTTCCTTGCTGATTCTAAAGTTCAACAAATTATTTTCCTCTATTGTTGTTGGAACCTCGAACTCTCTTTACCTGTGAAGTTGACCCTTCAACCTTTATCTTTGTGGAGCTTTCTTCTTCTTTGAAACCCAACCCAACCTTGATGAGAGGGGATGTTTTCTTAACAAGAATCTCATCCAAGGCATTTATGCTCCCCTCAAGCTTCGGGTATTGAGGCAACTCCTTATTTGACCTTTCTAAGTATTCTCTCAATGAGACTACTTCATCTTATACTCTCTCACAATAAGCTTCTCTATCATTTAGCTAATTATTCAACATGCCACTCAGCCTGCTAGCCTCTTCTTGTTGAGAATTTAGATCAACTATTGGTTTTCTCAACTTTTCATTCTCAAGCTCATAAATTCTCAATTGCTTCTCTTGCTTGATATTTTCCTCTAATAGGTCCTTGATCTCCTTTAGAGTAGAGATTAATTTCTTCCTCAAATAAATCCTTTCATCTAGATCTTTTTCTTCACTATCAGAGGTGCTAGTTGAGTCACAACAGATATATAAACCCATCTTTGTGTCCATGGAGTCTTCCATAGGTCTAAGGGGTATTCCATCTTCATCACTTTCATTGATACCCCTATTCTCTTCATAGGATATACTCTCATTTTCTCTTATGGATGAGCACACCGGGAATCTCTCTTCTTCTTCTGAGGATCCCTCATTTTCTATTTCTAGTAAAGTGGGTCTATCTTTTTTACTACTACTAGATGCATAGCTATCTCTATCTTCAAGTGATTCACATGAACATCTAGATAATGAATGACCTATCTCTTTTCATTTATCACATAGCAATATATTACCTTTTGAGCAGCATGGTCTCCCTTTTGAGACTTCTTCATCATCAACACGAGTTTGATGAGAAACAACTTCAACATGTTCTAGTTCATTGCTAGAGCAGAAGGGCTCCTTAGCCTCTTCCTTAGCCACATGGATATATCCTCCATAAATACATTGCAATCTATCCAACACTTCCTTTGCTGACTCACAGTGACTCACTTTATCATCATCTAGCTTAGATATCCATTTCATGATAATCTTTTGGGCTTCTTCATTCTGCTCACTCTTTTTTCCATTCAATACGGAGCGCCATGCTTCAACATCTAAAGCCATTAAATAGGCTTCCATTCTACCCTTCCATAATACATACTTTCATCCATTTAAGAATGGAATTCCTTCTACTATTAGCCAAGTTTGATTATCCATTGTTTCCCTTTGATCTACCTTCTAGTGATTAAGTTATTCCTGAAGGGACCAGGCTCTAATACCAATTGTTGGAAACAATGATAATACTGAGAGGGGGGTGAATCAATATTAAGGCTAATTTTACTTTTCATTCAATCTTGGAATCCATTATATGATAGAAACCTTTAAAAAACCATAACAATAGTCGTATAAATCAACACAAGCATACACATCATGAGCAACAAACACATGAGACGTGAAGGTTTTACGTGGAAACCCTTTCGAGAAAAAACCACAAAATCTTGTTGTTGTTATTGATGTAAAATAAGAGCGCCTACTCTATTACATCAATCTGTTTGTGAGCCACCACTCACAGGAATCACCAACTCCCTTTGATTGTTTTCTAGCACCCACTAGTGGGAAGCACCAACTCCCTTTGATTGTTTTCTATCACCCACAAGCACCAACTCCCTCCATTTGTAGACACATCTCCTGCTTACTAGAAGCACCATTTGAAGCACCAAATTCATGGATTTGTTGCAAGTGCCAAATTGCAGCTCCTTGGATTTATGCAAGCACCAATTGGTAGGATACACCAACCCCCAAGCCTTCTCAAGCACCCATTAGAGATGGAAGCACCAACTCCTGTATGTAGGGTCCAACTGTTGGTATCATCCTAAGACCCTTTTTCCTTCCCAAAAACATATCATTTCTCCATACATTTTCATCATATTTCCCTCAAAATCCTTGAATATTGATTATTAATTGTTCTATAGTTATTAAATTGCATAGAAATTAATTTAGGGGTTTTATGTTCCAGAATTAGAGGTTTTTGATGACATGATTACAGGAAGTACCCACATCCTGTAATGGGCTTACCGTTTGACATGTGGCGCAGCAGATGAGCGAGAACGAAAGGCATGGGCGAAAAGCAGAATGTCCAAGCATGGACAAACACCTCTCACCCAGCCAAATCGAGCCTCCTATGCATGCGGTCAACTTCAGTCAAAGCAGGGTACTCTGGCGCATAAAAGCAGGAACAGCATCGTTCTATTTTCATTTTGATTTTTGTTCTTTTTGAAACATATGGTATGGAAACATTTTGAAAAGGCTATGTAATAAACGTGGCAACAGCACTATGTACATTCAATGTATCGATGACATGGCTGTGTGTACGCATGTGTGTAAATACAGTTAGTTCAATGTTTGAAGGTTAATCAGTCGTTGAAACATTTTCTCAGAACAGAGTTTTAGTTAATACACAGAACCATTTACAGTCACAACGTGTGTATACCCTTTTGCATTGGTTGATTGCTGAACAGTGGTAGTCAGTATACCCTTAGGCGCGGACGGGCCCTGCGTTCTTCGTTTGGTATACTGCTCTTCGTTTTGTTACATTTCAGTTCATATATATTTGCACAGCGTTTTATTAGATTCGATTTATATGTGTGCACAGCGTTGTATTGGATTCGATTTATGTATCACATGGGTTGCATCATAGTTTCGATTTACATAACTGTTGATTTACATAACATACGGGTTGCAGTCATATAAGCTTTCGATTCCTTTATCCTTTGAATTTCATTACATGTATATGGTGTGCGCATATGAAGGGTTTATGGTTATGTTGAATGGTCAGCACTAGGATCTGGAACGAGAATCTTGTAAGGGATTCGGTCTCTGTGTGATTTATAGATGCATGCTCATAAACTCTGCTTCATTTCACAGTCTATTTATGTTCTTTTTATATAGTTTAATAGTGTAAATATCTTGCATGCTGTGTGTGTTTACCAAGCAAAGGTTTTCTGAGTGATACCTCTGTAAGGAGGTTAGAATCATTGCCACAGTCATACACAGTACTTAGATTCATAGTTTTCCTTGCTAGATGCATCTCATAACCAGCATTGTAGTCAAATATATCAGTAGGGTAATCTAGGTGTGTGAAGGATAGGCTGCATATAACGGTCTTCCGTAAAGAAGCCTTGCAATCTACCTCATAATCACTTGGGCGGTAATTCTTTATGTCTATATATTTTAGACCACGCCTCTAAGCTTACGCACCTCGGTCGATATTAAATATAGAGTCCAGTCTAGTACCCTAGCTGGAACCACTACACCAACCCACACTTAAATAGGAAATCAATATTCATTGTTATTGGCAGCCACTCTACCTGATATCAACCTGGTTCTCTTTAGGCCTTGGACCATGTATAAATCTGTCTCTTCTCACTCTACTCACTCTACAGTAACCTATTTTCACCACCATAACATCATACTTCTCTCAACCCTCTGTCCACTACACACATATCACACTCTTCTCGACCTTATTCCTCTACACATGCACCTTCAGCCTTTGACAAAACAACACTGGCTCTCTCTCAGGGTCTTTTCTTTCTTCTTAGGCACACTCACCCTTTCATACTAGAATAGGTTCACTTAGCCACACTCGCATTAGCACACACTCAGAACAACATTCTCCACACAATTCCCTCAACAATGCTGCATTCCCCACTTTGCTCATCTGAGCTCCTGGGTCTCGTTCCACTGCTGCAATCTGCTCAATGCTACCTCTACTATCTGTTTCCATACTGTCTAAGTGTACCTCTACATGGCTCTCCATTATGCTATTGCGTCTAACAAGGTCACTGCATTAAATCATGAGAATGGGATCCTGAGTATTCTACACACTGAGAATTAAATATTTATTCTATATGCACAATCCACTGAGACCAATCATGAATTATGTCTACATGCATAACATGGCTCTTCATCCTTCTTAACTACTCACAGAGAGCAGGGTGTACTTCCGACATGGTTCTCTTGTATTGTGATCAACACTTCTGCACTTATCAATCTTTTACATTTAATTCTTCATTAACATGTAAGAATTCTCAAGCATGGCCATTTTGGAGTCAACTGATACCTTTTCAAATCATGGTCCTCTCTATTTTGACCCAACAATTTCTACAACCACCATTAATCCTATGACACCAACCTTCTACACACATTTACTTATCTGTTGACCCATTCATCCTCATACGCCTTCATATACCTTTATACAACAATATTAGAGCTTTTACATTTTGTAACTTCTTATTAAAAATATCTTACAAAATCACAAAATCTTGATTAGCCTTTAGCTCCTTCTTACTTAGCCTTTTATCACATTCCTCCATGTGACCATTGCCTGTGACCACCAGCTTGATTCTCCTCTATATTGTAATATCTAAGCTGCTACATGTTGTAAATTTCATTATAATTACCTTATGAAATCACGAGCTTCTGATTTTACCTTTAGCTCCTTTTTATGAGCTCCTTCTTGTTTTACACCATGGAACTGAGAGTTGTGACCCGGGACTTAGTGCTAAGGTGCTAAGTATTTCAAATCTTGCAAGGGGCCTATCTTCCTTTGTTGAATTTTCTCTCCCTTGGTTCTTTTGGGTTTCTACATTTAGACACTAACATACATTGGATCCCCTTTCATCGGAACTTTTTCATAAAGCATTTGCACAGGAGTTACAAAAATCTGAGCTCTGAAATTCTTCATAGCACTTAGGTGTTGACCCCGATTTGTGCCCTTGGTCCCTTGGGCTTCTCACAACCAAGCACCACCATATCGGAGCTCCCTGTATCGATACTTCATTTATAATCCAATTTTGGAGGAGTTATGAAATTTCGACCTCTGAAATAATCATAACTCTCAGGTGTTGAGTCTTCTTTTTATGCCCTTGGTTCTATGGGTCCAACAACCATATGGCAACACCATTGGAACCCCTTCCATTGTAACTTTTCCAAAAATATTTTATAATAGAGTTATGATGCCTCCTTCCTTTGAAATGTTGACCTTCAATATTGCATCATGTGCCATGTGAAATCCCCAAGCCCAGTCAACTACTGCCATGTGTCCAATTGGAGGAGAGAGAAAGGGTCCATTGGTCCTTGGTTTTTTCAATGATTTCCTTTGTTAATTCCTCTTCCTTGTAAACCTTAGCGCTTTCAAAGATTTTACAATTTATAAGGACTTACAAGGTTCTGAGGTTCTGATGGCCTCTACCTTCTGAAGTTTTAGTTTGCTCTGACCTTCGATGTCCCGATGACTTCCTACTTTGAGGTTACGATATTGGGTCCTGATGTTCTCCTACTCAGGTATCGGATCGAAACTTTTCTTCAACCGAATTATAAATGAGTTACAAAGTTTTGAGCCTCCAATATTCTGTGGTCTTGACCTTCCGAGTTTCCAATAGGAACCACTCATTCCTTCTGATATTGGGTCTCGATTTCGCTTGTTGCCCTGGTTTTGAGGTCTCGAAATTTAGGGTATGAAATTCAGCCTCCTCCTAAGTAGTTTCAAGGTCCTTACTTCGGGAATCAATAGATTTTGATTCTGGGACCCGTTCATGGAATTCCACATACTGTTGGAAAGCTCTTTCAGATCACTTTCCACTAGAGAAGGTCCAATGTAGGCTTTGAGCCCATATGTTGCCTAAAAAATGGCTGCAAACTCTCTGCCATTATTTCCACCTTGGCTCTTCTTCTTCTGCCTAGAACCTACTCTTCGAAGGCATTTTGCAAGGTTCAACATAGAATTAGAGAGACCTTTCAAAGCACTAACCAACTGTGCCAACTCCAAGAATATCTTAGTTGATCTCTTAAGGCAGAGCCTCCTCCAAAGTTTGGGACTCCCAACCATGATAGTTATCTTTTTATGGCTTCTCCAATAAGCCTACTACTGTGATGATTCTCTACAAAGCATTACAACAACCATGGGTACCCCCCCGAACTTGACACATCAAGCACATCAAACTAGCCCAATTACCATCACATCTAGGCTAGGGAACATCAAATACAACATCTGATGCCACAAACATCCCTGCTATCTAGTTGGCATCAATGTCAACACTCTTGCCAACAGTTCGACAATGCCAATTGCCCAACACATCTCCTAGCATGATTTTTGACATCAATTACAACACACTTGCATCCACTAGCCATCCAGACAATGCCAACTATCCAACACTGCTATTCTCCCATAATTCTTAACAAACTTGCAATAATACCCTTTCAACCTGAGAAATCCTCGAAGATGCTTTATAGTTGTGGGGATTTTCCATTCCCTAATGGCTTTAATTTTGTTAGGGTCTACCTTAACACCCTCATGAGATACAATATGACCCAAATATTCCACCTCATAGACTCAAAAGAAACATTTAGATGTTTTTTCATAGAATTGTTTCTCCTCCAATAGTTTGATAACCCTGTCAACATGTTGAACATGATCCTTCCAAGAATTGTTGTAGATTAGTATATCATCGAAAAATACTAACACAAATTTTCTAAGGAAGGTTTTGAAAATGGAATTAATCAAACCTTGAAATGTTGAAGGTGCATCAGCAAAGCCAAAAGGCCTGACCAAAAATTCATAAAGATCCTCATGAGTTATGAATGTTGTTTTCGAAATGTCTTCAGTCTTCCTTCTAATTTGATGATATCCTAAACGAAGATCTAACTTGGTGAAGTAAATTACTCCATGTATTTCATCCAACAATTCATCAATGATAAGAATGGGAAATTTATCTTTAATAGTGAGCTTTTTGAGCTCCCTATAATCCTAATACATATGCCACGATCCATACTTCTTGTGCACCAATACTACTTGAGCAGATTAAGAACTTTGACTAGGTTGAATTACACTAGCCTCTAGCATTTATGCAACCATACATTCAATTTCACTCTTTTGGGCATAAGGATATCTATAAGGTATGATGTTTGGAGGAACACTTCCTGAAATCAAATGAATAACGTGATCATGATCACGAATAAATTATTTCGATGTTTGAACCTCTAGTGAGCATAATGTTGCAATTATGACTCGTTGTTATTCCTTCTAAAGATTTGTCATGGCATTAGAGATGATTATATTTCTTTGTTTCCCTGTGATACCCCTTAATTCAACTTCCTTTCCTTCCCAAAAAAAATTCAAGAAAAGTTATTTAAAATTAAAATCTATCATCCTCGAAGATTGTAACCATTGGACTCCTAGTACAACATCAACACCACCTGTTGGAATGGAAAGCATTGGAATATTCAATATATATTCCCCCATGATTAGCTTGATATTATGGCACTTTCCAAAGCAATTTATAGTTCCTCCATTTTCAACCATCACTTGACACTCTGGTGCTAGATATAGGAAGCAATTCAATTCCTTGGCTATCTTACAATGAATAAAATTATGGGTACTACCTGAATCAATCAACACTATTACCTTTTTATTCTTGATATATCCTTCTATATTGAGAGTTTGAGGAGTGGTAATTCATGCTGATGCATTAAAATATATGGTCGGATTCATTTCTTATTTCTTTGGGGTTGGTTCCTAGTGTAGACCCTCCTCTTTTGATGTTTCTTGTTCCTTTTCTTCCGCCTCTTCACAATCTATGTAGAATAATTTCTTCTAAGCATACTTATGACCTTTAGGGTATTTTATATCACAACTATAACAAAGCCCTTTTGCTCTTTCTTCCTCTAATTTTTGTGGCATCAACCTTGTAGGTTATGGAAGGTTTGGAGCAACAACACTTCCATATTTATAGTTGTGAGTGGTAGACTTCCTTGTTGCCATAATTTTTCTTTCAAATTTTCTTGCCACCCTGAATGTCTTCTCCAATGAATCAGGTTCCCAAAGGAAAACCTAATGTTGGATGTTATCCTTCAAAGTCCCTATGAAGTCATCAATCCTATGGTCCTCTGGAATATCAATTACCCTGATATTCAAATTTTGGAAGTCCTCAATGTGCTTCTCCATTGAACCCTTTTGTTTGAGATTTATCAATTGGATAAAGAAGGTGTTGCTCTTTGTACCCTCATAATGTGCTATCATTTCCTCTATAAAAAATGACCAAGTGATAAGTGGTTTATGAGAACAAATACATCGATACCATACAAACTAATTGGTTTCTAAATATAAAGATGTAATGTTTACCTTTTGTGTGTGTTGCACATCATGGAGATCAAATTGTTGCTCCATCTGTAGTATCCATGTTACCGGATCCTTACCATAAAAATTCCTCATATCTATATTTGGAATGTGGTGGTTATTAAATCCAAAATTGGAGTCTCTAAAATCATAATTCATATAATTTTTTTCCTCACCATGATTTTCATGGATTACCTTATCACCATTGGGAAGTCTTTCTTCTAGCAACTTTTCCAAACCTTCTTTTAACACTTCTATCTTGACATTCATTATTTCTTCCATGTATTATTTTAAAACATCATTAAAAAATTTCATGTCCATTTTTAGACCATCTATCTTAACATTCATCATGGCTTCCAATTTATTTATTTTTACTTTTTGCGAGAGCGAAATTTGTTGCACTTGGTCTCATAATTTTGATATATCATGCTGCATTTCTTCCTCTTCTTCATGTGTCATAGAAGAGCTTTATGGTTTCTTACTAGGTGTGTCCATTTTTTTGTTTGGAGGAATTTTAGAATCAAGAAATGATATCTATGCATCACTATGCCCTTTCAATCACTTAAAACTAAATTTTCAAACAAAAGTTATGCAAAATTTAAAAAAATACACACCTTTTTCTTGCTTTTTAGGAGCTCGATATTGAAACTGTTAAACCTCTATAATTTAGGATCTCCAAGATCTTAAATTTCATCCTACAGTATCCCTATAAGTCTTCTTTCCAACCACCCCACAAGTCATACTAAGATTAGATTCTTCAAGAAAGTGTTATGCCCAATCTCCCATGATGACCTGATTATAGACTGGTTCAGTAGAGAGGAATTGTATGGAGTGCCACATGTCAATGTTTCGACCTTCAGCCATGAAAACGATACACTAAAAACTACAGTCCATGCACTTTCAGTCACATTTCACGAAATTCAAATATGATCTCAGAGGGAAATTTATGGCAAATCTCCCTAGGTCACATGCTTGATATTGAATTCTGGAGCCTCCAAAAACTCTAACTTCCTTGGATCATATATCATAAAATATAGCGAACAAGAATATGAAATTCATACACAAAGTTCACCAATATTTCAACTCCATTTCTTGCAATTTCGGCTTTTGAAACCTTGTCAATTTTTTTTTAAACGAAAATTCCAAGATGATATGTTTGAAAAAACGAAACCCTATAATCCAAAGCTCTCATACCAAATGTTATGCAACCAACTCACAAAGTAGAAGAGAAGATACATCAATGACTTAAAAATTATATGCTTCGAGGGGGAAACCTCCTTTACATGACATAAATGAACAATTATTGGATGATACAAATGATAAGACCTCCTTGGTATATATAAGACTCTAAGGGGTCATAATATAATCAAAGCCTACATAACAATAATATTGTAAGGGCACAACAATAAAAATAGTGAGCTTGTATGAGGCACAACAATAACAACATGGGGGATACATAGGCATGTCAATAACAATAGGGGGCTACACTAACAATAAAAATAAGGGGAATACACTAGTATTATAGGGACCTAACAAAAATTTTGAGGCTTGTGGCATATACTCTCAGAGAACGGGAAGTGAATAGTGTAGGGTGACCCCCATGGCCAACAATGATACTCCCAAAGCTACAAATGGCATTGAAGACCATAAATAAGGTGCACTAGATTATGTAGGAAATGTATAAATCTGATTGATGAGAATGAACCTAGAGGAGATGCGGGTGCATAGTGAATTAACAAGTCAAAAACTTGGACTTTTGGAATCCAAAATCGACATGCTCCAATTGTCGTTTGATAGACTGACATTTAAAATGGAGGAAATGGCTATGGAAACAAATGGTTTAGATGTAGAGAAATGTGTTGATGCACTAGAGGATATGATGCATAGGAAGTTTAAGATGGTAGAGAAAGTTAGAGATGTCATCAGTGTGAGCACCAATTTGGACTAGGAGAAGAATAATCTTAGGTCAACCTAGAAAAAGAGAGCATGTAGTTAGTTTGAAAGTTTAAAATAATAGTATACATATTACAAGTATGTAGATATCTTAGGCGTTTTCTAGAAACTGTATAAGAAGAATCTATTTAGAATATATGTGAATGGAATGGTTGTGATATGTAATAGATGTCAGTGTAGTTTTTTTATTACAGAAAAATAAACATGGCTTGAATATATACCAGGTTTTGGTCTGCATTTCAAAGAGATTTAATGGAAAATTATACATGTTCTTTAAAAATAATAATAGTAATAATCTAACTCTAAGGCCATAGTTAAGTGAGACATCAAATTGGTGTGTAAGTATTCCTTATTTGTGAGAGAAAGTGTTGTGGGGAAAAATGCCTATGCAGGACGATCCTATCCACCTAAGGTGTGACAGTGCCTTAGCAACAAACAGAGACAACTATTCTAGTATTCTTCCTTTATGAATTAAGAATGAAGAGAGATGGATGGACTAACCGGTGTCTTCCGTTTGTCCCTCGATCCGGTTTCTCTTCTCTTTGGGAGTTCCCAGCTACTTGCCTTCTCGCTCGCCCAGCTTCAAGAGGTTTCTGCAAGATCACAAGAAGAGAACGCTACACAAAGACATAGATTCATATTCATAACTAGTTCAGGATTAGAAATAAACTAAACATACTAATGCAATCATACATCAAAGATACACTAGTATATAGGAGAAACCAAGATAGCTTTATTGATGAATAACAAGGTTCAGGAAGAGATACAACCTAGAGGGCTCCAATCCAGCATCTCCTTCCCAGCAAATGAAATTCCTATCTTCACCCCCCTTCAAAGCATTAAGCACCCAATGATTCCAATCTCAAACCAACAGCAATTCTTTGCAATAACAAAATTCCAGCCTCTAGATCTCATGGAGGAGAAATCCATATATAGATGTTTGGAGAGAGGATGAGTCAGCTTGAGATCTGACTAGTGTCCTCTCCCTCTGTCAGTTCTTGATTCCACTTGGAGGTTCTTGCTTCCACTTGGAGATTGGGAACCTCTTACTCATCACTAGTCGAATTCACTGAGGCAAGTGTCATTGAGGAAGATTCTGGAAGCTTCCTGGGTCTTGACACCTCTTGGAATGAACTTGCCATTTGTCAACTCTCGCTCAGCGCACCCTGGTAGTGCTTCTACCTGCGTTGCAGTGCAGGTAGCCAGTGTTGGCTTTGACATTCAGCGCAGACAGCTAGTGGAGCCACTGAATTGATCCTGAATTGGCTTGTTTTTGAGCAGTTTCTGGTGGAGAACTTCTGTGAATTGCTGTGGTTTGTTAGCCTTGTTCCTCTAGGGGTAGGAACAACATGTTTAGGGACTTTGGATCCCTTAGATTACGGACATTTCATGCTCAATGTTGTAAGGCACAAAAATGTCTATAACAGTTGCCCCCTAAAGTATGAGGCCGTTTATCGGGTGAAATGCTTTATCAGGAGGATCCGAAGTTCATCCAATGCTGGGAGGAGACCCGTAATAAGATACAATACAATACATTATTTTTCATACTGCTTTCATGATCTAGCTAAGGCGGGCATTCCCATGCTCAACTTTATAAATTCATTTTTCTGTACATAGAATAGACAATCGTCTGATGGTAGACTGATAATTTTGATGAAATTATCATCCTTTGTGTAGGGTGATTATCTGCTGCAATGATGTACATGTCAATGTCTTTATCTTTTCTGAATATATATATCGCAGCCCCGATGGATGAAACTAGATCCGGGGTCTTCAAACTCGTTCGATCTTCACTCTAAGTACAAGTCGATCCATGTGAGAAATGTTCTGAAGTCGAACATGGAAAGACATCGCTTGATTACCGGTCAATGAGGTAAACCGTTAACAAGCGCGAGAGGAATCACCGATAATGATAATGACCCTCAAGGTACTGCAGTACAATTCACGTGGTGTGAATAAAGGACTTGGCATCGAACACCATGCAAAATCTTTCGGTCGAAGGTCATTGATGTATACCTGTCGCCGGAAGTGAGAAACTTGCCATTGAGGCATGCAAGCTTCAAAGTACTGAAGGGGTTGTTCCTAGATCAACTTCTTGGATAATGAGCTGATGTCGACAAGAAGCGATCCGTCAAATGAGGGCCTTAATGAATCCCACATCGATGACACGGAACGGAGCTAATGATTTTGATGGAGGTGAAAACGATCTGTGACATATGATTCAGGGTGGCGGTCATGAAAGGATGAAGGATAATGTACGGCAGTGGATGGGACACGGTTGACTTTTCTGAACGACTTCTCTTGAACATATGGCGACACTGATGCGATGGATCGGTAGCATTACCCCAAATATGGATGGTATGGCGAGACCATGGTGATGCGACTGGTGAATGAAACAACCCAACCCGATTGTGGTACGGAGGAAAAGTGTCATGTTCAAGAGCGACTTGCTACCATCAAAGTTTTCTTGAGTTTCTCCCAATTTTTCCCCAGTCATTGCTGACCAGTACCTCTTTATTTTTGTCAAGCTTGAGGAGGATAACATATGCTTGTTCTATAACTTTCCCTTCGGGCAAGCCCATCGCTATGTTTTAACGAGCCTAGCGATAGTGAAACTCGTTCTCGTCTAAAGACAAGTTTGTCGCTATTTAATGATTTTAACGAGTCTAACGACAAGGATAACTCGGTCCTTTTCATTTTTAGAGAGTCTGAAAAGGTACATAAAGTTAACTCCAAAAGTCCTTTTTCGTCATCTAATCCCTTAGGTCTGAAAAAGTTTAAAACAATACAGAAGGGATGAGTTTTCGATAGTTTTAACGAGCCGAATAAAACAAGCGCTCGATCTTTTTGTGCAATAATCCCTCAGGTCCAAAAAGATTAAAATCTAGAGGAGGGATAACACTTCCTGTCCCTTTAACGAGCTGGAAGGCCAAGGACTCGGCAATCTTTTCATATTTTACGAGTCAGATGAAAAGAGCTTAAAGAAGACTCGTCTTTTGAGGAACGAGTGATGAAACAGGTTAGCACCTGATTCCAGGTACAGGTTGGAATTTTCCAATCACGACAATGTCACAAGGATGGCTAGTGAAATCACTCTTCGCAGTTGTTCCTCAAAATGGGTAAACAATCATATGGAGGTGAACGATCGGCCAATGGAAAAGTGGAGGTGACGGTGCAAACACGACCAAGGCTTTAATGGCTGATAATGTTACATTCACAGTGGTTATTTACCGGAATAGTTTATTTTTTAACGAGCTTAAACGCGGGTGGAAACATTTGCTCGATCTTATGTTTATTTTTTGACGAGCATGAACTATGTGCTAAAACTGCTCGGATCTTGCATTTATTTTTTAACGAGCATGAACTGTGTGCTAAAACTGCTCGATTAATCTAGTCATATGCTAAGAATGTCTCATTAAGATTCTATTTTTTATGGAGCTTCATCTCACAAAGCTATGCCCCGCATCCTTTCGTTATGCAAGTTCGGAAACGACTAATCCTATGAGTTTAAAGGGTTAGACCTACAGGTTTAAAGGGAGGACCTAAAAATTTTAAAAATAAATAGCCGCCCCTTGCTTGCACTCCGAAAGGTTTGCATGCCCCCAGGTATAAAACAGAGTTTCAAGGTTACCCCTACTTTAGTCCGGCAAAACAATTGTTTTACCGAGAGAGGCCTACCTCTTTCAGGTTACCCAAAGATTGCTCCATTCGCGGCCATGAATAAAACACTTCCTCGGCGATGTCTACCGAAATAGACAAAGGTGAGCGACGATGCCCGCCAACTCACATAACTTTGACAAAAGAATCTTATTCTAGAACAACCCCTCTTCCACTCACGGACGGGGTACGGACTAGTCATATTCTCCCGCGGAAACCTACCCTATACCCAAAGTTTTCCTGCCGAAGCAGACCAGGACGCATGCCCCCTGGGTTCCAGTCATATCCTCCTGGATTACTCGCGCTCATCAGGAGGACGGACCGTGGGTGGAGACATTTCTTGCGTGAAGAGACCATTTAGGGATGGTATATGACTATTTGCGATGCGTGATCCGGGAAATGAAAGCTGGTCCACGAGCTTGACCACTCTTCCTTCGTGCGGAAAACACATTACTCTAAAGAGTGATGAGACGATGGCTCCCATGCAATATATATAGTCTCGTCCAAGGAGTAGGTTATAATCCAAGGGTCCTTGAACGACCATCACGTTCATTTGAACAGTCTTCCCTTTCAATGTTATGGGAACATTGGGGAGGATCCCTAAAGGTCGACTGGTTCCTTTATCAAAGCCTGATAGATTTCTCATTTCAGGCAAAAGCGCTGGCGAACCAAGCGCTTTCCAAGCAATAGAGGAAAGGATACTCACAGATGCCCCCTCATCAATGATAGTGCCAGCCATTACCATTCTGTATATTTGAACGATAATTCTGAATGGTATGCTTGCTGGCAACCGGGGTCTGCCTAGTTGGTTCCAGTCGAAGGACACAACCAGGTTGCTTGGTGGTGGGACCGAATAGACGGCCGGGTATGACTCTGACGAAGTTCCTTCCTGCGATAAAGGAATGGGCACATTGCCCCCTTGTTCGTCGGAGTCTGTGTTGATGAAGAGAATTTGGACGGTGTCGTCTTTATTCTCCTCTGTGATGGTATCATTTGAAGATAGAACCTCTGAAGGCAAAACTGGGTCAACTGCCGCCTCAACCTTTTACTTTCGTAGGTATGGATTCAGACGGTTCATCTTCAATGATAGGTGCTTTGGCTGACCACCTGAGAGGGCCAGGCGGGTTCTCAACTGGTGAAGGACTTGGCAGGAGTTTTTATATCCAGGAGGAAGTTGCGCTCGTAAAATCGGGCGATCTTCCAAAACTATTTTAGCCTCGTCTAAGAAGGGACAATGGTGGATGGCATGATTGCCTTCACACAGTTTGCAGGGAAATCTAGCTTTCCCTCTCTGTCCTGTGACTTCACTTTCACTAGTTGACGGTGAGCTGTCAACATGGCTATCAGAGGTTGACGCCACCGAATTGTGCAAACGGGGAGACCAGTCCCTTAGTATCCGAGGGATGCAGGGACAATCTCTGTGGAAGTGGTCTCCCTTGCATATTACACATGGCGATTTAGGCCTAGTCAGTATTGTGTGTGGATTTTTGTCAGACGCCACTTGTTTGCCCCCAGTCGCTTTTAGCTCCTTCTTCTTCTTCTCTTTCTTCTTCTTTTCCTTCTTCTCCTTAGGAACTTGGTTTTTTGTTTTACCAGTTCCGTCAAGCGAAGAGGAAGGAGGAGAGGAAGAATTAGATGAAGTAGAAGGCTGGTGGGCGACTCTGGTCTGGTCTAACTGTTGATTCGACTGTTCAGGAATAGTGGTGTTCTGAAAGACATTGGTTGAGAAGAGCCAGACTGGCAAGCCAATTGTCAGTCCTGGAAGCGACAATGTGGCCATATGAGGCACACCAACATCTCCCCAAGAGGAGAAGGGACTAGGATTTCCACCAAGGGGAATTCCTTGGTTGGTGTGCTCCATTTTCTCAACCTAAAGATCAACGCAGGAATAGGGGTGATTGTTCCGTTTAAAATAAATTTTAACGACGCTTTGGACACAACTTGCTTTTTCAATTTTAAAGAGTCGAGAAAAAGATAAAGATGACTCTAGTCTCCTTCGATGTTTTAACGAGCCCGAAGTGACAAATGCTCGGATGGACTTTTTTTGTTATAGAGTCTGAAAAAGGCCAAAAGGAACTGCTCTGGAGTTCTAGGTAGAGGGTGTGCCAAACTTTTCGCAAAACCGCAGAATACTTTTTAGGGTACGGGCGGTCGATCTTCCTGAATGCTGTGTTCAGTGCATTGCGATCAGTAGGGCGGCCGACACGGCTTCCTAAGGATAAAGGTTTTATGCCTATATGGGTCTCCCAATATATACGCGATGGTACGTGGGAGCACAATCCGTACTGGCGCTATCGTCCCTCAGGAGGAATCACCCACCATCAACGAGATCGAAAGTCACCAGGCTTTACGACGCCGGAACACGTCTCTAGCCTAGACCTCTATGTTGTGCGTTATGTTGCAAAGCGTTGTTAAGTTCATTCAATTTATTTTAGGTTGATCTTTTTAGAAGTTTGCCTTTTGAGGTTCACCACGAGATGTATGATACAATTCCTAAATGAAGTCTAAAGATGATAAGCAAGCTTTATATCTTTTCAACTATGAAAATCCTAGCTACAAAGGGAAAAGAAAGACACCATCTTTTCTCAAAGAGCATTCAGCACACTCTAATAAACTTTTCCTAAATCAATCATGCAAAATATCAAAATGCAAATGCACAATGCAGGTGTTTGTTTTCCGCTTTCTTAGTATTGATGCCTACAAAGAAAGCTTTTTGTACAACTTTGAATTTGCTTTTAAATGAAAAATACAAACAAGTTTACTTTTTCCAAATCAGAGAGGGTAGAAGAGATTACAACACTTAACGATTTTCGAAATGAATACTTGTTTCGACACTTAAAAGAGACAAACTCAAACCAAAAGCAAAAGTAAATGTATAATCAACTGTAAACAGCCAATGAACTCTCTCCTAAGATCACAATCAACAGATCTGAATCAAGGGCTACAGGATGACTATTTCACTCATGCAAAGGAAAACTGCAAATGACGCCACAAACACATAAAAACACTCACAGTCTTTTTGTACAAAAGGAGGCAGAATTTAAGCAGAGAAAAGGAGTTATCAGACTGGTACCTATGCTGGTTACAGGCTGCAAAAATCAGAGATCAAAACAAGGCAAAACAGAGTAGAGAACCCCAGTTGCACAAGGCCCAACTGGATCAGCGCAACCTCAACACAGGGGTTTTGACATTCAGCGCAGGTAGCCTTCACGGGACCTGCGTTGAAATGCAGAACCTCTTCACAGGGTCTGCGCTGAAGGAGAAACGAGAGTTTCTCACTGGGTTCTGGGTCACAGTTTGCTATTTAATCCACAGTTTCAGGTCAAATAAAAGCAACAAGCAAGGTACAATCAAAGGGATGCTTTGAGGAAGTACTAAGATCTATCACAAAGGATCATCAAATCATTTGTGAGTCCATCGTTCATATCATAGACAAATCCAGTGATTGGATCAAAGCAGCAACTATCTACTTTGCACTTGAGAATAGCAGATGCAGTTCGATTGTTGCTGTTGAGTCTATGAAACAAACAATGATGGAAACACAAATAAAATGACTAAACAGATCTCCCTAGCGGAGTCGCCAATTTGTTGTGGGGAAAAATGCCTATGCAGGACGATCCTATCCACCTAAGGTGTGACAGTGCCTTAGCAACAAACAGAGACAGCTATTCTAGTATTCTTCCTTTATGAATTAAGAATGAAGAGAGATGGATGGACTAACCGGTGTCTTCCGTTTGTCCCTCGATCCGATTTCTCTTCTCTTTGGGAGTTCCCAGCTACTTGCCTTTTCGCTCGCCCAGCTTCAAGAGGTTTCTGCAAGATCACAAGAAGAGAACACTACACAAAGACATAGATTCATATTCATAACTAGTTCAGGATTAGAAATAAACTAAACATACTAATGCAATCATACATCAAAGATACATCAGTATATAGGAGAAACCAAGATAGCTTTATTGATGAATAACAAGGTTCAGGAAGAGATACAACCCAGAGGGCTCCAATCCAGCATCTCCTTCCCAGCAAATGAAATTCCTATCTTCACCCCCTTCAAAGCATTAAGCACCCAATGATTCCAATCTCAAACCAACAGCAATTCTTTGCAATAACAAAATTCCAGCCTCTAGATCTCATGGAGGAGAGATCCATATATAGATGTTTGGAGAGAGGATGAGTCAGCTTGAGATCTGACTAGTGTCCTCTCCCTCTGTCAGTTCTTGATTCCACTTGGAGGTTCTTGCTTCCACTTGGAGATTGGGAACCTCTTACTCATCACTAGTCGAATTCACTGAGGCAAGTGTCATTGAGGAAGATTCTGGAAGCTTCCTGGGTCTTGACACCTCTTGGAATGAACTTGCCATTTGTCAACTCTCGCTCAGCGCACCCTGGTAGTGCTTCTACCTGCATTGCAGTGCAGGTAGCCAGTGTTGGCTTTGACATTCAGCGCAGACAGCTAGTGGAGCCACTGAATTGATCCTGAATTGACTTGTTTTTGAGCAGTTTCTGGTGGAGAACTTCTGTGAATTGCTGTGGTTTGTTAGCCTTGTTCCTCTAGGGGTAGGAACAACATGTTTAGGGACTTTGGATCCCTTAGATTATGGACATTTCATGCTCAATGCTGTAAGGCACAAAAATGTCTATAACAGTTGCCCCCTAAAGTATGAGGCCGTTTATCGGGTGAAATGCTTTATCAGGAGGATCCGAAGTTCATCCAATGTTGGGAGGAGACCTGTAATAAGATACAATACAATACATTATTTTTCATACTGCTTTCATGATCTAGCTGAGGCGGGCATTCCCATGCTCAGCTTTATAAATTCATTTTTCTGTACATAGAACAGACAATCGTCTAATGGTAGACTGATAATTTTGATGAAATTATCATCCTTTGGGTAGGATGATTATCTGCTGCAATGATGTACATGTCAATGTCTTTATCTTTTCTGAATATATATATCGCAGCCCCGATGGATGAAACTAGATCCGGGGTCTTCAAACTCATTCGATCTTCACTCTAAGTACAAGTCGATCCATGTGAGAAATGTTCTGAAGTCGAACATGGAAAGACATCGCTTGATTACCGGTCAATGAGGTAAACCGTTAACAAGCGCGAGAGGAATCACCGATAATGATAATGACCCTCAAGGTACTGCAGTACAATTCACGTGGTGTGAATAAAGGACTTGGCGTCGAACACCACGCAAAATCTTTCGGTCGAAGGTCATTGATGTATACCTGTCGCCGGAAGTGAGAAACTTGCCATTGAGGCATGCAAGCTTCAAAGTACTGAAGGGGTTGTTCCTAGATCAACTTCTTGGATAATGAGCTGATGTCGACAAGAAGCGATCCGTCAAAGGAGGGCCTTAATGAATCCCACATCGATGACACGGAACGGAGCTAATGATTTTGATGGAGGTGAAAACGATCTGTGACATATGATTCAGGGTGGCGGTCATGAAAGGATGAAGGATAATGTACGGCAGTGGATGGGACACGGTTGACTTTTCTGAACGACTTCTCTTGAACATATGGCGACACTGATGCGATGGATTGGTAGCATTACCCCAAATATGGATGGTATGGCGAGACCATGGTGATGTGACCGGTGAATGAAACAACCCAACCCGATTGTGGTACGGAGGAAAAGTGTCATGTTCAAGAGCGACTTGCTACCATCAAAGTTTTCTTGAGTTTCTCCCAATTTTTCCCCAGTCATTGCTGACCAGTACCTCTTTATTTTTGTCAAGCTTGAGGAGGATAACATATGCTTGTTCTATAACTTGCCCTTCGGGCAAGCCCATCGCTATGTTTTAACGAGCCTAGCGATAGTGAAACTCGTTCTCGTCTAAAGACAAGTTTGTCGCTATTTAATGATTTTAACGAGTCTAACGACAAGGATAACTCGGTCCTTTTCATTTTTAGAGAGTCTGAAAAGGTACATAAAGTTAACTCCAAAAGTCCTTTTTCGTCATCTAATCCCTTAGGTCCGAAAAAGTATAAAACAATACAGAAGGGATGAGTTTTCGATAGTTTTAACGAGCCGAATAAAACAAGCGCTCGATCTTTTTGTGCAATAATCCCTCAGGTCCAAAAAGATTAAAATCTAGAGGAGGGATAGCACTTCCTGTCCCTTTAACGAGCTGGAAGGCCAAGGACTCGGCAATCTTTTCATATTTTACGAGTCAGATGAAAAGAGCTTAAAGAAGACTCGTCTTTTGAGGAACGAGTGATGAAACAGGTTAGCAGCTGATTCCAGGTACAGGTTGGAATTTTCCAATCACGGCAGTGTCACAAGGATGGCTAGTGAAATCACTCTTCGCAGCTGTTCCTCAAAATGGGTAAACAATCATATGGAGGTGAACGATCGGCCAATGGAAAAGTGGAGGTGACGGTGCAAACACGACCAAGGCTTTAATGGCTGATAATGTTACATTCACAGTGGTTATTTACCGGAATAGTTCATTTTTTAACGAGCTTAAACGCGGGTGGAAACATTTGCTCGATCTTATGTTTATTTTTTAACGAGCATGAACTATGTGCTAAAACTGCTCGGATCTTGCGTTTATTTTTTAACGAGCATGAACTGTGTGCTAAAACTGCTCGATTAATCCAGTCATATGATAAGAATGTCTCATTAAGATTCTATTTTTTATGGAGCTTCATCTCACAAAGCTATGCCCCGCATCCTTTCGTTATGCAAGTTCGGAAACGACTAATCCTACGAGTTTAAAGGGTTAGACCTACAGGTTTAAAGGGAGGACCTAAAAATTTAAAAAATAAATAGCCGCCCCTTGCTTGCACTCCGAAAGGTTTGCATGCCCCCAGGTATAAAACAGAGTTTCAAGGTTACCCCTACTTTAGTCCGGCAAAACAATTGTTTTACCGAGAGAGGCCTACCTCTTTCAGGTTACCCAAAGATTGCTCCATTCGCGGCCACGAATAAAACACTTCCTCGGCGATGTCTACCGAAATAGACAAAGGTGAGCGACGATGCCCGCCAACTCACATAACTTTGACAAAAGAATCTTATTCTAGAACAACCCCTCTTCCACTCACGGACGGGGTACAGACTAGTCATATTCTCCCGTGGAAACCTACCCTATACCCAAAGTTTTCCTGCCGAAGCAAGCCAGGACGCATGCCCCCTGGGTTCCAGTCATATCCTCCCGGATTACTCGCGCTCATCAGGAGGACGGACCGTGGGTTGAGACATTTCTTGCGTGAAGAGACCATTTAGGGATGGTATATGACTATTTGCGATGCGTGATCCGGGAAATGAAAGCTGGTCCACGAGCTTGACCACTCTTCCTTCGTGCGGAAAACACATTACTCTAAAGAGTGAGGAGACGATGGCTCCCATGCAATATATATAGTCTCGTCCAAGGAGTAGGTTATAATCCAAGGGTCCTTGAACGACCATCACGTTCATTTGAACGGTCTTCCCTTTCAATGTTATGGGCACATTGGGGAGGATCCCTAAAGGTCGACTGGTTCCTTTATCAAAGCCTGATAGATTTCTCATTTCAGGCAAAAGCGCTGGCGAACCAAGCGCTTTCCAAGCAATAGAGGAAAGGATACTCACAGATGCCCCCTCATCAATGATAGTGCCAGCCATTACCATTCGGTATATTTGAACGATAATTCTGAATGGTATGCTTGCTGGCAACCGGGGTCTGCCTAGTTGGTTCCAGTCGAAGGACACAACCAGGTTGCTTGGTTGTGGGACCGAATAGACTGCCGGGTATGACTCTGACGAAGTTCCTTCCTGCGATAAAGGAATGGGCACATTACCCCCTTGTTCGTCGGAGTCTGTGTTGATGAAGAGAATTTGGACGGTGTCGTCTTTATTCTCCTCTATGATGGTATCATTCGAAGATAGAACCTCTGAAGGCAAAACCGGGTTAACTGCCGCCTCAACCTTTTGACTTTCGTCAGGTATGGATTCAGACGGTTCATCTTCAATGATAGGTGCTTCGGCTGACCACCTGAGAGGGCCAACCGGGTTCTCAACTGGTGAAGGACTTGGCAGGAGTTTTTGATATCCAGGAGGAAGTTGCGCTCGTAAAATCGGGCGATCTTCCAAAACTCTTTTAGCCTCGTCTAAGAAGGGACAACGGTGGATGGCATGATTGCCTTCACACAGTTTGCAGGGAAATCTAGCTTTCCCTCTTTGTCCTGTGACTTCACTTTCACTAGTTGACGGTGAGCTGTCAACATGGCTATCAGAGGTTGACGCCACCGAATTGTGCAAACGGGGAGACCAGTCCCTTAGTATCCGAGGGATGCAGGGACAATCTCTGTGGAAGTGGTCTCCCTTGCATATGACACATGGCGATTTAGGCCTAGTCAGTGTTGTGTGTGGATTTTTGTCAGACGCCACTTGTTTTCCCCCAGTCGCTTTTGGCTCCTTCTTCTTCTTCTCTTTCTTCTTCTTTTCCTTCTTCTCCTTAGGAACTTGGTTTTTTGTTTTACCAGTTCCGTTAAGCGAAGAGGAAGGAGGAGAGGAAGAATTAGATGAAGTAGAAGGCTGGTGGGCGACTCTGGTCTGGTCTAACCATTGATTCGGCTGTTCAGGAATAGTGGTGTTCTAAACGACATTGGTTGAGAAGAGCCAGACCGGCAAGCCAATTGTCAGTCCTGGAAGCGACAATGTGGCCATATGAGGCGCACCAACATCTCCCCAAGAGGAGAAGGGACTAGGATTTCCACCAAGGGGAATTCCTTGGTTGGTGTGCTCCATTTTCTCAACCTAAAGATCAACGCAAGAATAGGGGTGATTGTTCCGTTTAAAATAAATTTTAACGACGCTTTGGACACAACTTGCTTTTTCAATTTTAAAGAGTCGAGAAAAAGCTAAAGATGACTCTATTCTCCTTCGATGTTTTAACGAGCCCGAAGTGACAAATGCTCGGATGGACTTTTTCTGTTATAGAGTCTGAAAAAGGCCAAAAGGAACTGCTCTGGAGTTCTAGGTAGAGGGTGTGCCAAACTTTTCGCAAAACCGCAGAATACTTTTTAGGGTACGGGCGGTCGATCTTCCTGAATGCTGTGTTCAGTGCATTGCGATCAGTAGGGCGGCCGACACGGCTTCCTAAGGATAAAGGTTTTATGCCTATAGGGGTCTCCCAATATATACGCGACGGTACGTGGGAGCACAATCCGTACTGGCGCTATCGTCCCTCAGGAGGAATCACCCACCATCAACGAGATCGACAGTCACCAGGCTTTACGACGCCAGAACACGTCTCTAGCCTAGACCTCTATGTTTTGCGTTATGTTGCAAAGCGTTGTTAAGTTCGTTCAATTTATTTTAGGTTGATCTTTTTAGAAGTTTGCCTTTTGGGGTTCACCACGAGATGTATGATGCAATTCCTAAATGAAGTCTAAAGATGATAAGCAAGCTTTATATCTTTTCAACTATGAAAATCCTAGCTACAAAGGGAAAAGAAAGACACCATCTTTTCTCAAAGAGCATTCAGCACACTCTAATGCACTTTTCCTAAATCAATCATGCAAACTATCAAAATGCAAATGCACAATGCAGGTGTTTGTTTTCCGCTTTCTTAGTATTGATGCCTACAAAGAAAGCTTTTTGTACAACTTTGAATTTGCTTTTAAATGACAAATACAAACAAGTTTACTTTTTCGAAATCAGAGAGGGTAGAAGAGATTACAACACTTAATGATTTTCGAAATGAATACTTGTTTCGACACTTAAAAGAGACAAACTCAAACCAAAAGCAAAAGTAAATATATAATCAACTGTAAACAGCCAATGAACTCTCTCCTAAGATCACAATCAGCAGATCTGAATCAAGGGATACAGGATGACTATTTCACTCATGCAAAGGAAAACTGCAAATGACGCCACAAACACATAAAAACACTCACAGTCTTTTTGTACAAAAGGAGGCGGAATTTAAGCAGAGAAAAGGAGTTATCAGGCTGGTACCTATGCTGGTTACAAGCTGCAAAAATCAGAGATCAAAACAAGGAAAAAGAGAGCAGAGAACCCCAGTTGCACAAGGCCCAACTGGATCAGCGCAACCTCAACACAGGGGTTTTGACATTCAGCGCAGGTAGCCTTCACGGGACCTGCGTTGAAATGCAGAACCTCTTCACAGGGTCTGCGCTGAAGGAGAAACGAGAGTTTCTCACTGGGTTCTGGGTCACAGTTTGCTATTTAATCCACAGTTTCAGGCCAAATAAAAGCAACAAGCAAGGTACAAGCAAAGGGATGCTTTGAGGAAGTACTAAGATCTATCACAAAGGATCATCAAATCATTGTGAGTCCATTGTTCAGATCATAGACAAATCCAGTGATTGGATCAAAGCAGCAACTGTCTACTTTGCACCTGAGAATAGCAGATGCAGTTCGATTGTTGTTGTTGAGTCTATGAAACAAACAATGATGGAAACACAAATAAAATGACTAAACAGATCTCCCCAGCGGAGTCGCCAATTTGTTGTGGGGAAAAATGCCTATGCAGGACGATCCTATCCACCTAAGGTGTGACAGTGCCTTAGCAACAAACAGAGACAGCTATTCTAGTATTCTTCCTTTATGAATTAAGAATGAAGAGAGAAGGATGGACTAACCGGTGTCTTCCGTTTGTCCCTCGATCCGGTTTCTCTTCTCTTTGGGAGTTCCCAGCTACTTGCCTTCTCGCTCGCCCAGCTTCAAGAGGTTTCTGCAAGATCACAAGAAGAGAACACTACACAAAGACATAGATTCATATTCATAACTAGTTCAGGATTAGAAATAAACTAAACATACTAATGCAATCATACATCAAAGATACACCAGTATATAGGAGAAACCAAGATAGCTTTATTGATGAATAACAAGGTTCAGGAAGAGATACAACCCAGAGGGCTCCAATCCAGCATCTCCTTCCCAGCAAATGAAATTCCTATCTTCACCCCCTTCAAAGCATTAAGCACCCAATGATTCCAATCTCAAACCAACAGCAATTCTTTGCAATAACAAAATTCCAGCCTCTAGATCTCATGGAGGAGAGATCCATATATTGATGTTTGGAGAGAGGATGAGTCAGCTTGAGATTTGACTAGTGTCCTCTCCCTCTGTCAGTTCTTGATTCCACTTGGAGGTTCTTGCTTCCACTTGGAGATTGGGAACCTCTTACTCATCACTAGTCGAATTCACTGAGGCAAGTGTCATTGAGTAAGATTCTGGAAGCTTCCTGGGTCTTGACACCTCTTGGAATGAACTTGCCATTTGTCAACTCTCGCTCAGCGCACCCTGGTAGTGCTTCTACCTGCATTGCAGTGTAGGTAGCCAGTGTTGGCTTTGACATTCAGCGCAGACAGCTAGTGGAGCCACTGAATTGATCCTGAATTGGCTTGTTTTTGAGCAGTTTCTGGTGGAGAACTTCTGTGAATTACTGTGGTTTGTTAGCCTTGTTCCTCTAGGGGTAGGAACAACATGTTTAGGGACTTTGGATCCCTTAGATTATGGACATTTCATGCTCAATGTTGTAAGGCACAAAAATGTCTATAACAGAAAGGACTTGTCTCCTTATAACAATATGTTAAAGTTTGTAGAGGTGTACATACTTTGCCCCACTTTGGATTTGAACTCATGATATCTTAGAGGATGCATTTGACATATTAAAGGTGCATGCAATCATAATATCAAATTCATATTTAAACTAAATATGCATTATATTTATAAGGTGGAGTCTAATTCTTCTACATCTTTGTCTTTTTCACTAATATAGTTCCCTGTGAGATAACTATTTTTTGTACTTGAATGCATTTTTGAATGCATAAATGGATTCAAAACCTCCTTTAAAAAATCTTAGGGCATTCAAACTCTAAAAATTTAACAACTCAAATATACTATTTCAACAATTTTTGGCTACATTTTAAACAAAAGTCATCAAAAAAATATACTTGAGAAAAAGAAAACCATGTACTCAAGAGATATGTTGACAATGCTATCACTTTAAATTTAACTCTTAGTAACATATAATAATTAAAAAATAAATTTGATGAAATGATGAAAGTCATCCTATTGCATGCACTCACTTATATAGGATGTGAGTAATACTGATTTCAAATTGCATTATTTTAACATTTAAAAAAAATAGGTATGCAAACTTTTGATATCAAGTGCATTTTATTGACAATGTTAATTGCATCGAAGTAGTTATATTGGAGTGGAAATAGAAATAGAAATACAAATTGATATAGAAATTGAAATTGAAATTGAGATTAAGACTATAATATGTTTCCTACCAAATGGCATGTGTACGTACTTTATTGAATAAAGTTGGTTGTTAACCTTGTTCACAATTACTTAAAATGTGTTTTCTAATATTTTTGGCCTTCATATGTTATGACATTGGGACTCGTGTACAGGTCATGGTTTTAAGAATAGAACTTTACCCTTTGCAAATCCACCAGTCAAGAACAAGTGCAAAGATATGAAGCCTCTAATTCTAAATTTAGAAGAATCATATGGTTCTTGTTATCTTTATTGTCTATATAGTAAAAACATATCAGAAGAACACGAATGAAAATTCTAGTTCTAAAATCACAACAATGTTGTGATTTGTGCTATTTGATGAGCCACGGTGTTGCAACAAGAATGTTGCAACTCCCAAGGCTACCAACTTTAATTATCAACCTGGGGTTCATAAAAAATTAAGAGGTATCAACACTATATGTGCAATATACAATGTGTCCTTCCTTTGATGTCATGATGTAATGGAGTGAATGTAATAAAATCAAATCCTAAACTAATTGAAGAAAATGAAATGCTCGAATTGGAAACCTTAACCTATTGCAAGAAAGAAAATACAAGGAAGGAAACCTATTCTAATTGCATAAGTAAATCTCATGAAGTAAATTTCAATCATTACATTTCAAAGGGTTTAGGTCCATTAATAGATTTCATTGGATGTGGAAATCATCATTGTATTATCCATTTCATAAATCTGTCCATTAGCCCAAATTACTAAAATGTTTTGCATGGGTAAGGAGGCAAGTACTAAGTAGTCTTTAGTCTTCCCTAATCATTTATTTAGAGACTAGGGGTCTTGATTCAACCCTAAGGGAGAATAACCAAACTTCTTGAGCGATCTGGGCAAGTATATACATGTTGGAATGCTACTACAGGAGATCCTGTAGTTACTATAGGACATTGCATATTTACTATAGGAAACTATAATTCACCGAATGACCAAAAAAATCAAATCCAATTTGGATGGGAAAAATTTTGTTATTTACTAGGATGTATTAGGTATTCATTCCAAGTGGAATCACTCAAAAATATCTCTGTTAACCCATGCTAAAAAATAGAAGAAAATTACTAGTCTAAAATGTAGAAATTCGAGAACTAGTGAGCTAGTAAATCTATAAAATGCCTAACCTAATCAAGTGAAAATTTAATGGGGTGATTTTTGTTATTAAATAGATTTTTTTTGTGATCTAATGCAAGTGAATTCAACTTAATTGAATCTCATTAGAATGCTCTAAAAAATAGTTGAAATTTACTGTTTTTTGCCACAAAGGACTTTTAGAAATCTAGATTTGGGAATAAGCTAACTAATCCAAGTAACTCAATGATTACTATGACCTTCCAAAGTTGTTCCAATGACGAAATGATTCTTGTGATCCTACAAAATAAATTAATTCAACCATTTAACTCAATCCTACAACAAGAAATCATTAATACTAAATGCAGAAATAGGAAAAAGACAAGAACAAGAGATGCATGTGAATAAGAAGTGAAAATAAGAAAAGTAAATGATACAAAAGGGATATGAGGTTCTTGGGATGGTCAAGCCCAAGGAAAATTAGAGTCCTATGGAGAAGACCAACATTTAGAAGCTGAACATGGTACAATCTTTATTATTTCCATCAATACAATTACATCCCTACAAAAAATGACAGTAGAGCTACAAAAATACAGGTTCTCTCCGCAAGAAGACTAGTACAAATCCACCCCTAGAGGAAAATTCGACTTGGTACTTATAAAAAATGATTAGGAAGAATTCCCCATGAAAGGAGGAAGATTTCCCCACAAAAATCCCTTAATTAGTGGATCTGGTTCCTAATACTAGGAATCCGCATTAAATGACAGGGAACACATTCCTAGATTTTCTCAATCATTGGAGCTCCAGAATCTGTGCAATTATTTCATAATATCTTCTTGATTTATTACTTAATATTGATCCTCCTGTAGTAGGGAGCAAGTCCCTAAATTATCTCCTCCTCCAAATCTTCATAATTTTCCCAATATTCCACAAAAATAAATAATATTAGGCACAAATATGCCATTATCCATAAACCTTCCTAATGAACATATTAAAGTTAAAAATACATTATCTAATGAAAAAAGAGAGGTTTAATGTGTTGAAGGATGGTCAGACACCCCTACTGAAAGTGTTTCTCACTCTGTGAGCAACTTAGTGACCTCATTGTGCTTCATTCATGGCTCTGGTGGCCTCTCTCTTATGCATTCCTCAGTCCTTTCTCTTAAGAATCTTGGTTGTAAGTTCTGCAAGGACAAGTACAAAAATGTAGTTGTTCTTTTCATGATTTTTTAACAGTATTCCAAGAAAAAAATATAACTTTCCTCTTTGCAAGTGAACTTCATTGGCTTGTATATCCATTTCATTCATATCCTCTCCCTTGAAACCTTCATTCCATTTTCACTCATTTTTCCAAAACTGTTTGTGCATAGAAAAATCATAGTGTTTGTTGAGACCATTACCCTACCTTCTTCCCCTTATTCAAGATGGGTTATTGAATATTTTTCAGTTTGGCAAGGTCTTCCACATACATTTCCAACCTCCTGTTGCCTTTTTCCACCATTTGGACACCTCTGAAACCTTCAAAATGCCTTTAGATGAGAACTAGGGCATCCTATAGTAATTCTTGTAGTAACTATAGGAAACCTTGTTGCAGCATGTTTAAACCTGTTTTGAGCATAAATGATAGTCTGAGCCTAGGGTATGCCCTCAACTTGACTTCCATGCCTTTCTCCCCTTTCTATAACATCTTTTAGGCATTGGACAAAAGCTATAATAGATTAGAGACCTCTTGGAAAGCCTCTTTTCATCACTGTAGTTTGAGCTCTATTTTGATGGTGAATGCCTTCTTGCCTTTTGTTACCTTATTCTTCTGTTTTGTGGCCTAGATGATTGCCTAATGGCCTTGGAGTTCTCTATTTTGATTAGGTCTCTCTTAGGCACTGTCATTTTGGGTTTTATCACAATTTGTTCCTTTCTTCCTTCTTGTAGCAGCATTTTGCCTTCCCGTAGCAGTCATTCCTTCTCTGTATGGGAGTGATGAGAAATGATGTAAAAGGTTTGGAGGATGATGCTAAGGCTTAGAGGGAGTAGTGTAGGTTTGTGAAAATGGAGAGGATGTGCTCTGTGTTTTTTTTTTCAAGAAATTTTCAATGTGAGACAAAGTGTAGGGTTTGTTCTTGAAAAATAATAATTTTTTTCTTATGAAATGGGACGGATGAATGATAGATAGAGAGTGGATGGAGGGCTTGGAGTGTCGTGGTGATTTGGCTTTTGCACAAATTTCCTCTTTTAATTGTTGTCCCCATTCCTCAAAATCATCACCCTTCCTAATTTGGTTTTTCCACATTGGATGAGTGAAGGAGTTAGTTGTATTAACTAGTTGAAGGTGGTTGAGACTGTTGATCCATCCTTAGCTTATAAAACCTCATATCTCATGCAATGACAACAAATTTATAACTATAATATTCTCAAGAGAAGAGGTCAAGAATATTGCATACATGTACCTGATGGTTATTAGAGAGGCATGCATGTTGCTACTGAGTTGATGATCGATCCATGGTCCTCTGGAGGTGATAATTTCCTTTGTTTTCTTCTCCATAGATCTTCATAACTTTGTGATTCTAAACCTCTATCTTCCAGTTACCATGAACAAACTATCTTAGTCAAATCCAACCTTCTTGGAGTGTTGGGCCCAACCATGGGTGATGTTCACCTTCCCAAACTTTTCACAACTATCATACCCCTTACCAACACTTCATTTCCCCTTCAATGCCTTCCTATAGCCTTCATCTAGTTTCCTGTAGAAAACCAGGACATCCTGTACTAACTACATGAAACCTTGTAGCAGTTTGTTTAAACCCATATCTCCCAAATGGTATACTGGATTGACCTGAAATATTCTGAGCATGTTCCCATCATCCTTATCCACCTCCCCATAAAAATCAATTGGCCAATGGATGCACGAATCTCGAGAAAAATGAAAAATGGTTGTAGGTGATGGAGGTCGATTTCTCGAAAACTACACACTGGAATTTTCTAAAATTTCTTGGGCATGTTACCATCATCCATATTCATCTCCCCATGAAAAAAATTTGCAAATGGATGCACAAATATCAAGAAAATTCAAAAATGGATGTAGGTGATGGAAGTCGATTTCTCGAAAACTGTACACTGGAATTTGTTGAAATTTCCTAGGCATATTACTATCATCCATATTAATCTTCCCCTAAAACAAATTGGAAAATGGATGCATGGTTTTCAAGATATGACAAAAATAATTTTCTTCTCTATTTATTTTTGTTTCCTATAGTAACTACAGGATCTTCCTGTAACATTTTAGGACAACAAGGAAAACGAGTGGTAAAATATTGGGAATGATGAATGGATGGTGGAAATAGATGAGGGTGATGGATTGGCATGGACTTGGTCCTTCTAAATCATCTGAGAAAAGGAGGAGAAATTCCAAGTTTGACTTCCTTTGACTAGGCTTTTGATCAACTTTTCTTTTGGTGGCTAACTTGTTTTTATTGCTTGCAGAGGTTGGAGAACACCTGCATTCACGAGAGAGAGATACATGGAGAAAAGATTTTTATTTTTTCTTCTTTTTTCTTTTAGGCCTACTAGCCACCTCAATGAGGTTTACAACTAGTGGGTCTGCTTAGGTGCCTCAAAGGAGGTTTTCACCTAGGATTTGTTTTTTCTTTTCTTTTTACTCTTTTTTCCAACCCGTTGACTGTCTCATGGAGGTTTTCAATCAACGAGCTAATCTTAGGCACCTCAAAGGAGGTTTTCACCTGAGATTTTATTTTTTCCTCTTATTTTTCATTTTTATTTTCTTTTCCTATCCTACTCTACTTGAAAAAACAAAATCATTTTCAAGTGTAGGAATACTTCCAATGGAGCCACTTGCATAACTGGATGATAGATAAAATCAAGTGTAGGCTCGAAACATATTCTTTGACGTGTACTTGAATGTGAGATACCAAATTCTTTGACTTTGATGATATCAAGTGCAGTTGAAGAAGAGAGTATTGCTACAACTTAGTGACTGTCTGGAACCATATTTCAATATGGTTGTGATGCCCCTAGTCCACTTACTGATTTGGATCATCTTGGATGTCATATTCTTCCAGGAAATTCAGATATTCTTCTTTTTGTTAATTATTCTCTTGAACACATAGAGGATCTGATGGTAAACATGAGGGAACTTTCCCAATCTCTGATTCTAATGTTTGGTCTTCATCAAGTGCAACCCATGATTCTTTGGTCTTCTCATTTGAATATTCTTTTTCTGCATGTTTTCCTTCAATGATATCAAGAGAAACTCTTTTTTTGTGATAATATTCCTGGGCTGAGATGAATACCATTTAGATCAAGGGGATATGTTTGCAAGTGTTGTACCTCAGCATTGTAAGTGGGCTAAGCTACTTCATTGTGTGGGTTCGGAAATGGTGGTACAGGTAGTTGAGTGGGAGTGGATATTTGAGATGGATGTGGTTGGGGTTGTGGTTGTGGTGTAGGTGGATGGTAGGGATAACACAGAGTTGAGTATGTAGGATATTGAGGAAAATATTGAGGATATTGTGGATGGATCCCATAAGTTCCTTGCCAACCTTGTTGCAAAGATTGGTTTTGGGGTTGAGATGGAAAAGGTTTCCAAGTAAAGGGCATGTTACAATTACTTTGAGATGGATGTGCATTAGCTCGAAATTGTGAATTAGGCTCTTGCATCATATCAGGTTGAATAGACTGCCATGGTCCTCTTCGAGCTACATAACATAGTTGCATTGGCAATTGACTTGCTCCATTGTCCTCTTGGTAAACTTCCTTCAACCTTGGTAATGAGGGGCAGTATTTAACATCACGTGATTCTGCATAGACAACACAAATATCAACATCATTTTTTCTCATTTTTTATTCTTAACATTTCTACTTGTTCACTTAGATTGCTAAAAATTTCTGTTTTAAAGTTATCAAACAAATTTCCAAGTTTAGCTTGACTTACCGATCTTCATGCTGATTGAATTACCCTTGCCCTTCCTCTTGATATGTGTTTGCATGTTTCACAAATTTCTTCAAATGATAATTGGTATACATCATCTTTACTCATGAGATCAAGGAGATCAATCCACTCATACCTAATTGTTTTAAGAGGGTTTCTATTATGTCGGATCCTAAATGATGTAGTTTTTCCCTCTTAACATTGTACATGAACCTCTCTATTAGATCCTCTAGAATCTCATATTCTTTTTTATTCATTATAAATATTTCTTCTTTAAGATCATGATCTTTATATTTTTCTAGAAATATATTTTGCATCTCACTCCATGATCTTATTGAATTAGTCCATAAACTCATGAACCATTTAAGAGCTCTATCCTTCAATGTTGCCAGAAACAATCTCAATTTTTGAGTGTTTAGTAAGTAACCATAATATCTACAAAGGATTTCAAATTCAAAGAGAAAGGTTTCCGGATCCTCTGACCTTAGACCATGAAATTTTGGAAGAAAAGATGGAGGGATGTTCTTCATGTGCACACTACCATCAGTATCTTGAATAGGAAATATGAGAGGATCTTCCTCATTGTCATCACCTCCATCCATTTCTTCTAAATTATTTGCCATCTCTTCTTCTTCTACATACAAAAGTGGATGGTTATGTGGCTCTTACTGCACCATGTGATCAAATAGGGGGTGGGTTGGTGTGGGAGAATTTTTTTGTTTTTATGATTGAATGAAAACACTAATGCGATGCACTTTTCTGTTTTTGAAATGAAATATGCCTAGTGAAAATCTTTTTTTTGTTTTTGAAAAATGTAAAAATAAATTAATCAACTAGGGAAGAAAACAATGCATACTTTGACACCTCCCCAGCAATGGTGCCAAAAAGTGATGAGCCTCGGTATTGCAACAAGAATGTTGCAACTCCCAAGGCTAGCAACTTTAATTATCAACCTAGAATTCGTACAATCTTAAGAGGTATAGACACTATATGTGCAACATACAATGTGTCCTTCCTTTTATGTCATGATGTAATGGAGTGAATATAATAAAATCAGATCCTAAACTAATTGTAGAAAACAAAATGCTCAAAATGGAAACCTTAACCTATTGCAAGAAAGAAAATACAAGGAAAGAAACATATTCTAATTACATAGAGTAAATCTCATGAATTAAATTTCAATCATTACATTTCAAAGATTTTAGGTCCATTAACAGAGTTCATTGGATGTGGGAATCATCATTGTATTATCCATTTCATAAATCTGTGCGTTAGCCCAAATCACTGAAATGTTTTGCATGTGTAAAGAGGCAAGTACTAAGTTCTCTTTAGTCCTCCCTAATCATTTATTTAGAGCATAGGTCTCTTTATTCAACCCTAAGGGACAATAACCAAGATTCTTGAGTGAATCTGGGCATGTATATACATGTTGGAAGGCTGCTACACGAGATCCTGTAGTTACTACAGGAAACTACAGATTTACTACAAGAAATTGTAATTCACCGAATGACCAAGAAAATCAAATCCAAATTTGATTGGACAATTTTTTTTATTGACTAGGATGTCTTAGGTCTCCATTAAAATTGGAATCACTCACAAATACCTCTGTTAAGCCATGCTAAAAAATAGCAGAAATTACTAGTCTAAAATCTAGAAATTCGAGAACTAGTGAGCTAGTTAATTTATCAAATGCCTAACCTAATCAAGTGCAAATGTAATGGGGTAATTTTTGTTATTAACTAGAATATTTTTTGACACAATTCAAGTGTAATCAACTAGATTTAATCTCTTTAGAATGCTCTTAAAAATAGCATAAATTTACGGTTATTTGCCACAAAGGACTTCTAGAAATCTAGATTCGGGAATAAGCAAACTAATCCAAGTAACTCAATGATTACTATGACCTTCCAAATCCATTCCAATTATTAAATGATGCTTGTGATCCTCCAAAATAACTTAATTCAACCATTTAGCTCAATCCTACAACAAGAAATCATTAATACTAATTGCAGAAATAGAAAAAAGGCAAGCACAAGAGATGCATGTGAATAAGACGTGAAAAGAAGAAAAGTAAATGATACAAAAAGGCTCTGAGTCTCCTAGGATGGCCAATCCCAAGGAAAATCAGAGTCCTATGGAAGATACCAAGATTTAGAAGCTGAACATGGCACCGACCTTCATTATTTCCATTAATACAATTACATCCCTGCAATAAATGATAGTGGAGATACAAAAATACGAGTTCTCTCCATAAGAGGACTAATAAAAATCCACCTCTAGAGGAAAATTTGACTTGGTACTTATACAAAATGTCTAAGAAGTATTCCCCATGAAAGGAGGAAGGTTTCCCCACCAAAATCCCTTAATTAGTGGATCTCATTCCCAATACTAGGAATCTTCATTAAATGACAGGGAACACATTCCTAGATTTTCTCAATCATTGGAGCCCCAGAATCTGTGTAATTATCTAAGAATATATTCTTGATTTATTATTTAATATTGATCCTCCTGTAGTAGGGAGAAAGTCCCTAAATTATCTCCTCCTCCAGAACTTCATAATCTGCCCATTTGTTGTTAAAGAAGGAAAGTTGTTGAGCGATATAATTTTAAAGGAGGGAGTAGTAATTGACCCCAAACGAGTATCTGCCATTGAAAAATTAACCTTACCTATAAATAAGAAGGAGATTCAAGCTTTTCAGGCAAGATTAATTTTCTAAGGAGGTTTATTCCAAATTATGCAGAGATTGTAAAATATATAACTGACATGCTCCAAAAGGACCATGAAGTCAAGTGGACTGCCTCTTCTAGGCATGCATTTGAACAAATAAAAAGGGCTATCTCTAAAGCTCCCACCTTAGCCAGGCCTGATTATACTAAGCCATTTAGTATTTTCTCTTTTGCCTCTGAAACAACCCTTGCTATCATTCTATTACAAAAAAATGAGGATTCCCATGACCAACCCATAGCCTTTTTCGGCAAGGTTATGAGAGATGTTGAGCTTAAGTATGAAATCATTGAGAAGCAAGCCTATGCCCTTATTCAAGCCCTGAAATCATTCAGAATGTATGTCTTACATTCACCTATTATTTCTTATGTCCCTAATAGTGCTTTGAAAATTGTCCTAACCCAACCAGACATTGATGAGAAAAGAGGTAGATGGATCACTCAAATTCTGGAGTTTGATCTAACTATCAAGACTACCAAGCTAGAAAAAGGTCAAGGATTAGCCAAGCTTCTAGCTGAATCCAACTGCAAAGTACTTTGAATCAATTCCGTTTTAGAAACTAAAGGGGAGAATCCACAAGAACCTTCCCTTCATCCTAAAGGGGAGAATCCACAAGCACCTTTCCTTCATCCTAAAGTGGAGAATCCACAAGAACCTTCCCTTCATCCTAAAGGGTAGAGTCCACAAGAACCTCTACATTCAAAGCAGATCAGTCCTATATACATTGATGAAAAATTCTTGTTGTCAAACTGGTATCACGATATTGTAAATTTCTTGATCCATTTTGAGTGTCTAGCATCATTCTCCAAAACCCAGTGTAAAACTCTTAAGTTAAAATCAGTCAAGTACTACATTATAAATGCAAATTTATACTAGAAAGATCCACTAAATATTTTGTTATTATGTTTAGCAGAATCAGAAACTAAAGGAATCATTGATCAGTTTCATACACGATTTTGTGGGGGACATTATGCTTGGAGAGAAACAGCATACAAGATTTTGAGGGGAGGATTTTATTGGCCCACATTGTTCTTACAAGTAAGGGAAAAGATCAGATGTTGTGTTCCTTGTCAAATGTTTGCTAGTAAACAAAAATTAGCAGATCTTCCACTAGTTCCATCAATAGTTTTAGCACCTTTTTCTCAATGGGGATTAGATTTTTTTGGAGATATTCACCCCACTTCAAGTAATCACCATAGATGGATCCTCCCTGCAACATACTACTTTACTAAATGGGTGGAAGCAATTCCAGTCAGAAATGCTACTGATTCAGTAGTAATTAAGTCTATTGAGGAGAATATCTTATCTAGATTTGGTTGTCGAACTCAAATTGTCACTGATAATGCAGCAGCTTTTTCTAGTGTTAAAATGATTGAATTTTGCCAGAAATATCAGATTATGTTACATCATTCAACTCCATACTACCCTCAAGGTAATGGCCTTGCAGAGTCATCAAACAAAAGTCTGGTAAAGGTAATCAAAAAGACTCTAGCTGATCATAAGAAGAGCTGGGATTCACATATGATTTATGTAGTATGGGAAAACAAAATTACTCCAAAGAGAGCAACTGGAAAATCTCCATTTCAGTTAGTCTATGGGAAAGATGCAATTTTCCCTACCAATTTGGCCTTCCCTATTTTAAAATTCCTGTAGGATTCAACAGATGAACCTGATGATTTTTCAAGAAGAAGAAATCAGATTATTGAACTTAATGAAAACAGAGATGAAGTTCAACACAAATTGAAGAAATATCATAATAAGATGAAGGCCCTATTTGACAGAAGAGCCAAGGAAAGGGACTTTAAGGAAGGTGATTTAGTTCTAAGATGGGATGCCAGGAGAGAAGAGAAAGGAAAGCATGGAAAATTTGACAATCTATGGTTTGGACCATTAGCAATCGCTGAAGTGAAGGGTAACAACACTTTTGTGCTGCAGAATCTTGAGGGGCTATATTCCACTTATCCTATAAATGGAAGGTTTCTCAAACATTACATTCAGTACAAAGAAGTCGAAATAGTTTTCACTGTAAATACTCTGGTTTTCTTTAACCTTACAAGATGTCAGTGTGATTTTCTTTACATCAAGGACTCCATAGCCTAAGGAGAAGGCACATGGATCTGCAGGTTCTCTGCATTCTACAGGAGAAAGCAGTCCCCATATGGAGCCAATGTTGTAGTATTTTTTGGTTTTGATAAGGTAGAAAAAAATAGTCAAAAAATAAAAAATATATTGAAAAAATGTTAAGTTAGGATATGGACATAACAATACTGAATAAAATGTTTTTGAAAATATCTTGATGACGATGTCCATATCAAAGAAAATGTTATGTTAGATGTCCTAAAAAATAAAGACAAAAAGAAAATGTTAGGTTAGAAAGAAAAGGAAACAAATAAACTCTGAAAGTGAGCAAGTCTAAATGCCACTACTATTTTTCTGCAAAATAATGGTTGTGTGCAGCTTATCATAAATGCCACAACCCATGACAATCAAATAGTTTAATCTTGACTGCTTCATGCTTTAAACTTGATGTTATAGTTAGAGAATAAAGATCTAGCCAAACTGTTTAATCTTGGCATATCAGTAGTTAGGTAGAGAATAATAAGGTGCTCATTAGTTTAATCTGAGCCCTTGGATGTTACAAGGTTAGAATTACATAGTTTTCTTTGTAAAATAAAAAGAAAGGAAAAGGGTTTGCTAGCTTAAATGCACCCATTAACTGAAGAAAAAATGATAGGATAAGCAAAGGGTAAGTAGAAGAAAGGTTATAGAAGTTTGATGATTGATTGGACAAAATGTACATTTATCATGTTTTACCATATGTTTCTATGTCCATGAGGAAATTACACAAAGCAAATGAAGGTCTACAAGATAAATTAATTAACTTCCCTCATCCTCATTCATACCTACATTTACTAATTTCCCCTTCCCACCTTCATACAATTCATATTCATCCATTTTCCATAAAAACCCCTTTCCTAAGGTCAAAATCCTTTTTGCCTAGGAAAAGTGAAAGCCCCATGTTAAATCCCCTTTTACCCAAAAACCCACAAAAAGATGTTTACCCTAAGTGTTGATATATATATGTAAAAAACAAATAACTCATAAAAAGCATTATACTTAGTCTATTTCCCCTTTCCATTCATATTTCATATTAACTCTAACTTATAGTATTAAACCCCTAAAAGTTCCATTTCCCGTATATATTAACTCCCTTTATTAAAATACTCCAAAAACATTCGTTTTATTATAAAAACTATGTATTTAATAAAACATCGCATCGGCGGATCGCAAGCCTTTCAACATGAATGCACTCTCCTCGCATTGTGATATGCGATTACGATGGACCCAGACCTGACGCAAAAATATTTCATATTTCATTGCCATTTCGCATCTGCCTCCATCACAAGTCCCAACTAAAGCATTACCCTCCGCCATTGTGATCTCTGATATGTGATGGGAACCCGGACCCAACGCAGTATTAACCATGATATATTTTCCACATCGCGTCTGGCCCCTATCGCATTCCTTTGTGATGGGCCTTTCCTTCGCTAAACTGCGATTGTGATATGCGATCAACCCAGACCCGATATCATTATCCGTCCGAATTCATATTATTTCAAGTCCACCATACCGTGTTTTGCGAAGAATTTCTTTGTTAAAAGGTTTTTATGATTTAAACGAAGAAATAACCTAAACCTCCATTTAACCGCTAATCTCAGTTTTAACCCATAATAAAGCCATTGCCGCCATAATTAATCATTGGGACCCTCCGCGCTGCTCTTTTGCTCCACCACCGTTCGATCAAATCCATTCAAATCTATTGACCCTCAACAATTTCGGGTTGGCTCTCTGTCCGAACATTACCCACCCGAAAAGAGGTATTCCACTGACCTCCCCTTGCTACGTGTCAAGCTCAAATTGTATCGGGTGACCCCTCTATTGGTACCATTCCATTACCATATTTTTCTTCTAGAAACACCATCATTTGTTTACCTTTTTCCTCCATAGGCCCCTTATATCCCTCGAAATTGATTAATTAATAGCATTATAGTTGTTAGTTTGCATTAAAGTTAATTTATGAATTCTTATGTTAGAAATTAGAAATTTTCAATAAAAAGATTACAGGAAGTCATAACATCCTATAAATGGTTTATCATCTGACACATGGCATGACAGGCAAGCCAAAGCAATGGATAGGAACGAGACATGGAATGTACATGCATGGTGAAAAATCGATTCTATAGCAAATCAAAAGCTCCTGGTTATGCGGTCCACGCTGGTCAAACCCCAGCCTTTTAGTTACAAAGGCAGTAAAAGCCATGGTTTCCCAAACCGGTTTCGTTTTGTTTTTTTGGAAATCGGTTTAGATTAGAAATGACCAAAAATCATTCCAATGTAAAAGCAAAAACATCTTCTTAATGAATGTACATTCGATTCAGATAGGGACAGGCAGATAAAGACTGTGTATTATTTTGTTTTCAAAGACAGTTACGATTATTATCTTTGTGCATCATTTGAGAACAGAACTTTTGTATGTGATTGCAATCTTCAGCACTTAAATATAGTCACGATTTTACTCTAGCAGTGTTTATGCGTTAACACTCTCACTGCTTGAGTTTACTTCAGTGTACCATTGAAACGTGGACGGGCCCTTCGTGGATTAGTATACTGTTAATTTCATTTCCTTAGCAGTTTTTGAATTTGAATAGAACGCATAGTGTTTAGTGTTATTTCCATGTTTATGATTTTGTCGATTTGATTAGAAATTCTCACAAATGGTATTTATGGTGATAGCTTGAAGATTTTATCGTTAGATCATTGAACCATATCTTGTAAGAGATTTGATCCATCGTTATATTTTAAAGCATCTCCATAGACTCTGTTTTTCATGCATTTAAACTTTAGTGTGCTTTTGATATTTTTTTATGAATGCTTAAGTGTTAACTAGACAGGGCTTTTGTGCATAGCATCCTTGTAAGAGGATTAAAATCTCAGTCTAGCAATACGCTGTATCCTTAGGACAGTTAGATAAGTTAGGTGATCTGAGTGTTAAGGTGAGAGGAAACATATTTTAACCTCCTGTAAAGGAGTGCTGCAACCTATCACAATAAACACTTAGTTAGGAATCCTTTATGTCTATAGAATGTAGACACATGCCTCGAAGTTTACTGACCCTGGTTGATAATAAATCTAGTCTAATATAGCACCCTATATTGGCCACTACATTTTGGTGTCGTTGCCAGGGAGGCGTAGTTAGAGGATTTCGAAAAAATCAAAAAAAAAAAAAAATTAAATAAACAAAAACAAGCAAAAACATAGATTTAATTTTTTAGAAGTCATGTTTACTTATGCCTAGATCTAGAGATAATAAAGGTAGATTCATAAAAACCCCCATCCAAAAACTAACCTACCATCATGAGCAGACCCTTTAGGAAACATTGAACACACAACATCAGCTAAGGAAGTCACCATACAAAAATTAGAGGATAAACAGAAATCAGGGCAAAGGCTCACACTCATCGAGAGGCAAATTCTATTAGCACACAAATCACAGAAGAAACATTTCCCTGAATCCCCTATAAAAGGAGAAAGTAGCACAGTAACTCAACAATCTTTCCTTGAACTTCTCTTTGAAACAAGTGACACTGAAAAGGAAATTAAATCAACAGAGGAACCTATCAAAATGGCTGAAGAAGGACATGGATCAGAAAGAGGGCCACCAAATCAAGGTCAAGAGGAAGAGTCAACCTTTAAATTTCCTATCCAAGAACCAGAAGAGGATGGCGAAATAAAAATGAAAAACATACCTCCATCTGTGCTACCAAACTTTTATGGCATGGCTTCAGAAGACCTAGATTAATTCTTGTTTGAGTTTGACATTGTATGTCGAACATATGGTTACACAGATGATGCCCATAGGCTTAGACTCTTCCCAGCAACATTAAAAGCATCAGCATTAAGATGGTTCATGGGGCTTGGTGAACATGCGATAACTGATTGGGATGGCATGAGAAGAATATTCCTAAAGAAATACCAACCTTATTGTAGATCGAAAGATTCCAAAGATGATATCTTTAGGATGAACCAACAAGAGGATGAAAATTTAGAGGAGTACTTAGAGCGGTTTGTTTACAATTTACAAAAATCAAAACACAGAACCATGCCTCTTGATCTTATTCGAACAATATTTTATAAGGGCATTCGAGAGGAATACTTAGGTGATCTTAATTTGATGGGGAAAGGTGATATTTCCACTTTACCTTTTGAAGAAATTGCTGAGTTATGTGAAAAGTATTCTAGGAGCAAAGCCAAAATTGGAAAGAGAACCATATCATCCAAAGCCACAAAATCTGCTTCAGCAAGTGTCACAAGGGCTGAAATAGGGAACCTGTTAGAAGAATTCAAAACAGATCTATTAAGTACCTTAGGAACTCAAATTGACACTCTAAAAGCTAAGAAGAGACAAGAAGAGGAAGATCAAATGATGGCTATCTTTTGTCCAAAATGCTAGAAGAAACATGCCTTAAAAGACTGCCCATTAGAAAACATTCAAGTTTGTGCCTTTTGTACTGAAAATCATGATATATTTCATTGCTCTAAAGTCAAGGTTTTGCATAATTGTAATGTGGCAGCTAACACAGATATGGAAAATGTGTATTACATGGGCGCAAAGAGACCATGGCAGCCAAAACCAGCACCTCAAGGTATGTTCCCAAACCAGAATTCGTGGAATGTACCCATGCCATGGCAACACCAAAATTACCCACAACAACAATGGAGACCATCTCAGCAATACTCTCAACAATATCACTCATATCCTCAACCATACCAACCATATTCGCAACCATATCAACAATATCATCAGCCATATTCGCCATATCCTCAATCATATCAGCAATATCCTCAGCAGCAAGTTGTTTAAACACATCAACCCCAACCCACTCAACAAGCATTGCCTGCTCGTCCACTAATAAATCCACCACAATTACAACTTCCATCTAACCCACAACCTCCTAGACCTACTCAAATCCCTGCTCAACTTGTACCAAATCCAAATAACAGAGCAGAGAGACCAGCCTACAATGTAGATGAGGGAACCTCATATCCCACATTACCCTTGCAAAATATCAATTTAAGGTCTGGTAAGATACTTCACAAAGAATCTCCAACAGTTGATAAACAAGAAGAAAACGAAGAAAATGAAAATGAAACTCCCATTCAAAGGAAATCAAATGATGACATCAAAAATAAACAAATGCAACCGTTGCATCCACCACCTTTTCTAGACCAATTGGTCCAAACAAAACTTCCCATGTCTATACCACAGTTTGATGCTTTAGATGAACTAAAGAATTTCTATATAAAAATTCCACTACTACAAGCCATAAAAGACATTCCCATATATACTAAAGCCATCAAAGTACTGTGCCTTAAAAAGCCTACTAGGAAAAGAGTTGATCCACAAACCATTCATGTTATTGGACATTTAGCTGGCCTTATGACAAACACCATTTCGATGGAAAAGTATGTTGATCCTGGTATTCCCAGAGTCACTACAATCATTAACAACATACATATTCCAAACACCTTAATTGATCTTGGGGCCGCAATAAATGTGATGACTCTTGAAACCATGAAAACACTCCAGCTCACAAATTTGCAGCACACAACAATTGTTCTAGAACTCGCTGATAGGTCTAAAGTGATTCCTGAAGGGATTTTGGAGGACATAATTGTTTCACTGGACTCTTGGGAGTATCCAGTGGACTTTTTAGTTCTTCAGCCAAAATCCAATTTAGGAGGACACCCTATCATCCTTGGTAGACCATGGTTAGCAACTGCTGATGCATTCATAGGATGTCGATCGGGTAATATGATCATTTCACGAGGAACTGAAAGAAAACAACTCACTCTTTACCCATCAGCACAATCACCAACAGTAGCACACAATTTATGGCTTGATGATAAATACAATGACAAAGAAGAAGTTCAATATGTTTTCAGCATCAACCAAATTTATGATTTTCAAGAACATAATAATGATGATTTGGTAGAGTTGTTCCTTTCTCACCCTGATGTTTCCGAAGATTTGAGAAATGACCAATACCATGCTGCAAATGAACTTTTGGCACAAAATTTTCAGGAAACATGCACCATTCAATCTTTGCAAACAACATTTCAGAACATTTTTCCTACCCAATCTATCACAAACACACAGAGCAAGACCATAGAGATTAGTCCAGGAAAAACTTTGAATATTGGCACTCACCTAGACTCATCTCAGGAGGAAAAATTGATTCAATTATTGAGAAAATACCAGAAGGCATTTGCTTGGGACTACACTGATATGCACAGAATCCACCTTGAAACATGCACTCACCATATTTATACACATAGTAATATCAAACCAGTGAGGCAACCGCAGAGACGAATGAATCCCATGCTTCAAGATATTGTTAGAGAGGAATTACAAAAACTGTTGAAAGTCAATTTTATCTATCATATCTCTGACAGTCAGTGGGTATCCCCATTGGTAGTAGTGCCCAAGAAAAATGGTAAGTGGTGGATTTGCGTTGAGTACCGACAATTGAACAAAGCAACCCTCAAAGATTATTTCCCACTACCATTTATTGACCAAGTGCTAGACACATTAGCTAGGAAATCATCATTCTCTTTTCTTGATGGTTTCAGTGGCTACAACCAAATCAAGATAGCCTTAGAGGACCAGAAAAAAACCACTTTTACTTGTCCCTGGGACACTTATGCTTATAATGTTTTGCCATTTGGACTTTCCAATGCTCCAGCTACATTTCAGAGAGCTGTATTAGCTATTTTTGCTGATTTAGTTCATTATTGTGTTGAAGTTTACATGGATGATTTTTCAGTGTATGGTGATTCATTTGAGCATGCATTAACGAATCTTGAAAAAGTTTTGAAGAGATGTATTGAAGCTAATCTGTCCCTGAGCAACGAAAAGTGTTCTATGATGTTAAATGAGGGGATAGTATTAGGCCACTATATTTCTTTTCAAGGCATTAAAGTTGATCCATCAAAAATCCATATCATTGTCAATTTGCCAATTTCGAAGACTCAAAAAGAGGTAAGAAGTTTCCTTGGGTATGCAAGCTATTACAGAAGGTTTATTGAACATTTTAGTAAAATAGCTTCACCTCTGTTTAAACTTCTAGAAAAAGATACACCTTTCAACTGGAATGAGAATTGTCAGCAAGCATTTGAAACACTCAAAGAAAAGTTATCAACCACACCAGTCTTAAAAGGACCTAACTGGAACCTACCATTTCACATCTTTACAGATGCATCTGATACTGCAGTAGGTGCTTCATTAGGCCAAAAAGAGAGTCTTGTCATTATGCCATCTATTTCATTAGCAAAAATCTAACACCTGCAGAATTAAAGTACACAGTCACAGAAAAAGAAATGCTTGCCATCATACATGTTGTGAATAAATTCCGACATTATATAACTGGTTATGAGGTTTTTGTACATACTGACCATTCTGCCATTAAGCATTTAATGAATAAACCAGTAACTAGTGGCAGAGTTACCAGATGGTTGTTATTATTACAGGAATTTAACATCACAATGTTAGATAGACCAGGTAAGGAGAGTCAGGTGGCAGATTTTCTTTCTAGACTGCAAAACCAAGGTGAGGTTGTTCCGGTTGAAGATTCTTTCCCAGATGAAAATTTATTTGCAATTTCAATAGTGAATCCTTGGTATGCTGACTTGGCCAATTATTTGTCCACGGGAAGAACACCTCCATACTTTACTCCAAAGGAAAAGAAGAGGCTATTCAAACAAAGTGCTCGATAATCATGGGTTAATGGCGATTTATTTTACACTGGATATGATATGATTATTAGACGATGTGTAAGAAATGATGAGATAATTGATATTTTAAAATCTTGCCATGATGAACCGTGTGGTGGGCATTTTGCAGCTGAACGAACAACATTCAAGATTCTTAGTCTTGGATACTACTGGCCATCTATTTTTAAGGATTCCAAGAAGTACGTGAAGAGTTGTGATAGCTATCAAAGAATGGGTAGGCCAACAGCTATAGATGAGATACCACTTCAGCCTCAAGTACACCAAGAGCCATTTGAAAAATGTGCTCTAGATTTCATAGGACCCATTAATCCAACTTCCAATGGCAAGAAGTACATCCTAGTATGTACTGATTACGTAACAAAATGGGTTGAAGCCAAAGCACTAGTCCGGGCAACTGAACAAACAGTGGTAAACTTCCTTTTTGAAGAGATTTTTGTAAGGTATGGAGTACCAAGGGAGATAGTGACTGATCAAGGTACTCAGTTTACTTCAAAGTTAGTTAAGGACATCACAAAAAAATATCAAATCAAGCACAGAAGAAGTACACCTTACCATCCACAGGCCAATGGCCAGGTGGAATCCACAAATAAAACTTTGGAAGGAATTATCACTAAGACCGTAGCAATGAACAGAAAGAATTGGGAAGAGAAGCTCAAAGATGCACTCTGGGCTTATAGAATCACGTGGAAGAATACTACAGGATTTACACCATATCAGTTGGTGTATGGCAAAGAGGTAATGCTTCCTATTGAGTTTCAAATACATACTTTTAAGATGGCTGCAGATTTGGGAATTGATCTTAATGAAGCACAACAAGAAAGAATTCAGTAGTTGAACCAGCTGGATGAAATGAGGTAGTAAGCAGAGGAGACAACACTCCTCATGCAAAAACAAAGGAAGCAGTGGCATGATGCACATATCAAGAAGAAACAGTTCAAAGAAGGAGACTGGGTTTTACGCTTTGACTCTAAATTCAGAGATCATAAAGCCAAATTTACCACACATTGGATGGGCCCCTACGAAATAGTTCAAGTTTATGACAATGGATCAGTCAAGCTTATTACCATTGATGGAGAAGGCCACCCGTTTATTGTCAATGGCCATCGCTTGAAACTTTACCATAGGCCCATCAGCAAGCAAAATTTTCTTCAAACTGTATCTCAGCAAAGGGAGGTTGAGATATTGCAGCCTTCATCTATAGTATCTCTAGCTTAGTTCATTTCATTTTAATTTAGAATTTTTTTTTTTAGAAAAAAAAAAAAACAAAAAAAACAAAACAAAAAAACAAAAACATTTTAATTAAAAAAAAAAAAAAACATAATAATGGTTTAGATGTGAAAACCAGACTTTGGCACACTCTAACCCAGAATTCTTACTTGAAAACCAATTCTTTGGCTGGTAAGAATTCCTTTTCTTTTTGTTTCCAGTTTGATTCATCGATTGAATAATGACTTGAGGACAAGTCAAACCTTTAGTGGGGGAGAAGCATCAGCATTTTTGTTTTTATCTCATCTCCTCATTGTAAATTCTCAAAGAGTTTGTTTCAGCACTTCAAAGAAGTTGTTTTTGTCTTTGTTCTAATCAGAGGGACCTGTTTAAGCACTATGCAGTGGGACCTATTCAGAAGACCATGTTACCAGCACCAACATTAGAGGGACCTGTTCAACAAACAATAAAAGGGACCTGTTAGAGACTGCTATCTCAAGTTACTTCAACAAAGCTTCAACAAAGTTTCAACAGAGATTCAAAGGTTGCTCGTCACCAGGGCTCCATCAAACACCAAAGATCAAGGAAGTTGCACACATATAGTTCTTTTCCAGATTTCAAAGAAGCTGCACAAACATTCTCCAGATCTCAGAGGGACCTGTTGTATCCAAATTCATCTCAGAGGGACCTATTATGGAGAACAAAGATTAGTCATATCTGAACAAGAAAGACCAGTCCTACCTATGCATGCCAACTCAACTCTTGATCAACCAATAAAAGTGTAATGTATTGTTGTAATTTTTATTTTTAACATTTAAATTCTTAGATTATTTTAGTGTTAAATGTGATGACTATGACTGCTTATGATCAATTTTAAAAACACCCACATATCCATCACCCTTGTCATATTCCTAATTCCTATCATTTCCCAACACTCTAGCCTATCCCCATACTCTTCCTATGATTTTTAAATCCTCTACTATACCACCCTTCCAACCTTGTTATTAACTCCTTATCGGCCATCAAAATTTACTATCGGTTCAACATCTCCCTATTCGGCCAAGTACCAATGAGCAAGGGACAGGTGGTGAACTATTGCAAAGCCAAATGTTACACGGTTTCATTCATTGTTTTTGAATCGGCTAAGTTATAACATGATTGTTCGACCAAGTCGACTCATGCAAACAACTATCCGTTATTATACTCCAGTACTCCATACATGCTTACGACGTTCTCATGATGGTACTCATACAACTCAGTACAGCTACTCCTCTGTCATTGAAATATGAATACGTTCTGTTATTATTATAGTGAATTGGGTCAAGTCGGTTGTTAAAATTCCATTTCATTCTCAGTTGTAAAAAGGGCATTCCATACTAGCAATTCAAGTGCTGTGATTTCAAAAACAAAGGTCGAGAACAGCAAGTTCTACGAAAGGAAAGCACAGTAATTGGGCTCACAAGTTTCCATCGCCGCCATAATTCAAGGACAATCATCCGGTCACTACTTAAGCCATTGAAGGAGCTGATCTCAAAGAACAGAGGGCGCCACCAGGTCAGTTGTGTGGAGCGAAAAGCAGAGGTAACAAACCAAAATACCCTTGTTAAATTAGTAAGCATAAATGAAGAGGGTTAGAGCAAGAGTTTCTCTGTCAAAATGACTAATAGAGTAGATCCAAACACATTGGATAGTTCTCAGTACCACGATGACTGTATTGCAATTTTAAGAGAAAAACAATGGCTACCCTTCTTGGAGAAGTTTAATGGGAGCAATGAAGAAGTAACTAAACAGTTTGCCTTTAAATTTAATGGGGAGAAAGCATTGATAGGCAATTTGTCATTTAGGATCTCAGAAGACACCATAGCACAATCCTTGGGGATCAGCCCGGAAGGAGAAAAATACTTCAAAACAAAACAATTCAAAGAAAAATCATGGACCCAATTCATGTCCAGGTCGAGGGTTTCATCTGTTAACTAGAAATATGTGAAGAATTAATATCTCCTCCACAATATTAAGAAGATAATTATGCAAGCCTATTCCTAAGGAGAAAATCATGGAGGATTTGGTTGGCATATCTTTTACTGCCTTTGTAACCAAAAGGCTGGGGTTTGACTAGCGTGGACCGCATAACCAAAATGTGTGGTCTAAAATGCGGATGCAAATTAGAGTTTAATTTAATGTCAACCCGGGAAGGTAAACTTAGAAGTTCTTATCTAAAATATATAGATCTAGAAAGATTCCTAATTTGTCCAAGATCTTAAAGTCCCCTTACAGGAACATATTCATTAAGATCTCTTTCAATAACTAATCAAGCCTAGATCTAACAATTGTTTGAGATCTATGATTCTCTTACAAGAACATATTCTACAAGATCTCTTCCAAAATTAGATCATCTAATTAGAACTTAAAAGTGGAAATGAAGTAAACCTAGATCTAATCATCGTATGCGATCTTATGGTTCTTTTACAAAAACACTTTCAAATAAGATCCTTCCAATATTATAACATTTAATAAAACTTGAAAGATGAAATCAAACAAAAACATAAAATAAATTATAAACAAATAAGCATGCAAGTGAGGCCATGGGGGCCCTCCATAACTCCACCAGCACACCACTTCAATGGAGACTCAGATGTAGAAGCAAAATTGAAGTATGATCCTTTATTTCAAAATTCTAAGATTACAAAAACTTCCAGATTACAAATGGAGGAGATTGTACTCCTATTTATACAATGGGATGAGTAACAAACTCATAATGATCATCCACTAATCTACTTTCCCATTATTACAAAATATGATCCCACAAATCTCTCAAGCATTTTTAACTACTTTCCCATTATTACAAAATATGATCCCTTTGAATCCTGCATAAATCTCTCACATATCTTGGATAAGATATGCCAACCAAATCCTCCATGATCTTCTCCTTAGGAATTGGATGAGATATGCCAACCAAATCCTCCATGATTTTCTCCTTAGGAATTGGATAAGATATGCCAACCAAATCCTCCATGCTTTTCTCCTTAGGAATAGGCTTGCATAATTATCTTCTTAATATGGTGGAGGAGATATTAATTCTTCACATATTTCCTGCACATGACATATACTTTAATGAAATTGAAGTATGATCCTCACAAAATTCATGCAGGTCTGAAAATAAAAAAATGGAACACTTGGAAACAAATTTTGAGGATCGATTTATCAAACATTTGGAGGATTCTATAAATGATGATTATCTTGTTTCAATAGCTTCAAGTTGGCATAACATATTTCTGTTGAATGCTTTTATATCACATACTAATATGCAAACCACAACAGATCTTTCTAATGCCAATCTTTTTGCCGATATTTCATCTAACCCAAATGGGGAGTATTACTTTTCATGGTTATTTTAAGAATGGATTGATTTTAATATCATGATTAAGTCAATTTCAACACTTTGATTGTCCTTAATATGTTTTATTTGGTATGAAACTTTTGCGTAAGAATCATGAAGGAAATGGCCATTTCTTCTTGAACACATTTATGTTTTCTTTCTGCCAAGTTTTTTTACAGGTTACAGGATAATCAAGTGATCATAAGGAGATTACATTGTGACGACAATTGGTCTTCCAAAGACTACAATTCATGAAAAATTCTAAAGACAAATCCAACTCCACAACCACTACCTTGCACCTCCCTTTTTGGAAGCACATGCAGCACTTGAATTGCTAGTATGGAACGCCCTTTTTACAACTGAGAATGAAATGGAGTTTTAACAACCGACTTGACCCAATTCACTATAATAATAACAGAACGTATTCATATTTCAATGACAGAGGAGTAGCTGTACTGAGTTGTATGAGTACCATAATATGGACCCAATTCATGTCCAGGTCGAGGGTTTCATCTGTTAACTGGAAGAAGGGTATCCCTAGGAGCTGGTTGATGCATCCATGGGACGAAATGGTGTATATCATTCAAAAATTTGTTACATGTGAGGGTCGTTACAGCATAGTCTTTTTATACCACATCAAACTCTTGTTACATTTAAAAGGGCAGTGCACCATTAGTTTACCATATTTCCTCTTGCAGAGCTTGACCAAGATGTCAAAAACTATCCAAAAGAAAAAGGGTAATGAAGATAAAAGTTTATGTCATTTTGGGTTAATTAAAATTCTAATTGAATTTGAATTACAGAGAAGGGGAAAAACATGGAAGGAATTTCTGGCTGCCAATCAAATCAAAGATGAAGAGGATGAGCAAGAACAGCAAGAGCACTCAGGATTTATGCTTGACATTGATGAAGAGATCCCTGTGTGCAAATAAAGCAATGTCCCTCCACCCAGTAGTAGTGTGAGGACGAGAAAGATGAGACAAGAGGCTGCCCAGAAAATGGAGCAAGATAAAATTTTCACTACATATACAAGAAGATCTAGGAGAGCACAAAAGACCCAGCCACAAGAAGATCAACCAGAATCAAATGCACATGCACCGATGGACATCGAGAGAAATGCTCACTCACAGCCTGGACCAGAAGCCGAAATGGAGGTTGAGAGCAACAATAGGCAAGGAAAAGAGTCACCACCTGCAATTAAGAAACAAAGAAGGCTGGAAAAGCAAATTGAAAGGTTAAAAGAAGAACTGATGGAGGCCAACATGCTGGAGAAAGTCATCAAGAAAGAGAATGAAATGCTGAGAGCACATAGTAAGGAGACTCAGCAGAAAAATGAAAAGTTGAAGGAGCAAATCAAAGAACTCAAGGTTGAACAAACTGACATTTGCAAGTGGGCAACCAAATGGTATACCCAAAAGAAAGCCCTCAAGGAGAAATACAAGAGTTTGAAACATGAGCTCCACATTCAGAAAGATGCCCAAGCTAAGAAGAACATAGATGCATTGTTAAAAGTAGCAGAGGTACAGGCAGGAATAGAGTATAGATGCAGCACATCAGGATTAGCATGAGGACATGCTAATTCATTGAGCTTGGGGAAGATGTTGGTACCATTCCATTACCATCTTTTTCTTCTAGAAACACCATCATTTGTTTACCTTTTTCCTCCATAGACCCCTTATATCCCTCGAAATTGATTAATTAATAGCATTATAGTTGTTAGTTTGCATTAAAGTTAATTTATGAATTTTATGTTAGAAATTAGGAATTTTCACCTTATTACAAGAAGTCATAACATCCTGTAAATGGTTTATCATCTGACACGTGGCATGACAGGCAAGCCAAAGCAATGGATAGGAACGAGACATGGAATGTACATGCATGGTGAAAAATCGATTCTACAACAAATCAAAAGCTCCTAGTTATGCGGTCCACACTGGTCAAACCCCAGCGTTTTGGTTACAAACGCAGTAAAAGCCATGGTTTCCCAAACCGGTTTCGTTTTGTTTTTTTGGAAATCGGTTTAGATTAGAAATGACCAAAAATCATTCCATTGTAAAAGCAGAAACATTTGCTTAATGAATGTACATTCGATTTAGATAGGGACAGGCAGATAAAGACTGCGTATTATTTTGTTTTCAAAGACAGTTACGATTATTATCTCTGTGCATCGTTTGAGAACAGAACTTTTGTATGTGATTGCAATCTTCAGCACTTAAATATAGTCACGATTTTACTCCATCAGTGTTTATGTGTTAATACTCTCGTTGCTTGAGTTTACTTCAGTGTACCATTGAAATGTGGACGGGCCCTTCGTGGATTGGTATACTGTTAATTTCATTTCCTTAGCAGTTTTTGAATTTGAATAGAACGCATAGTGTTTAGTGTTATTTCCATGTTTATGATTTTGTCGATTTGATTAGAAATTCTCACAAATGGTATTTATGGTGATAGCTTGAAGATTTTATCGTTAGATCATTGAACCATATCTTGTAAGAGATTTGATCCATCGTTATATTTTAAAGCATCTCCATAGACTCTGTTTTTCATGCATTTAAAATTTAGTGTGCTTTTGATTTTTTTTTATGAATGCTTAAGTGTTAACTAGACAGGGTTTTTGTGCATAGCATCCTTGTAAGAGGATTAAAATCTTAGTCTAGAAATACGTTGTATCCTTAGGACAGTTAGATAAGTTACGTGCTCTGAGTGTTAAGGTGAGAGGAAACATATTTTAACCTCCTGTAAAGGAGTGCTGCAACTTATCACAATAAACACTTAGTTAGGAATCCTTTATGTCTATAGACTGTAGACACATGCCTCGAAGTTTACTGACCCTGGTTGATAATAAATCTAGTCTAATCTAGCACCCTAGATTGGCCACTACACCCTCCCAAAACCGCCCATGCCTCATAAGCGATGTGATGAAAGCCAAAACCACCTCCCGCATAATGACAAAATGACCACTGTTCACTTTGCGCCATAATTCATAAAGTATACTGTTGTTCCATTTAAATGAAAAAAATCACCATTTTGCTTTGTTTCGCCTATTTTCGCAGTGAAGCCTCCATAAGCCTTTGCGACCACTAAAACTATTTTTTTACCTTGCGACATGCTCTGGACTCTTTCCAATATCATTTCAAGCTCAATAAATCCATTGATGTCCTCTTCTGTCACCTATGTTTCTTAACAATTTCTATGTTTTGCAGGTAAAAACTTCTGTTCCAGGCTTACAAAGAAAAAAATCTTGCATACAATTTGAAGACAAATACGAAGATCTTACTGTTAAAAAACACAGTAAAAACCTGAAATGCACAGTAAAGGTAAAAGAAACACAGTAAAGGTTACTCGGCAGGGTCAAAGGATATTCACAGAGTTTAAATAGTATCATATGAAAGATCAAATGAAGAAATCAACCAGCGTAGAGGATACAAAAAATCAAGCAGCTTAAAGGGAAAAATATCAAACAACAAAGCCAACACAACCTGAATAAAAGGGACAGCAAGAAGCAGTTCAATAGTTGCCCCTATCTTCTTGCATGAAGATCTTTCCTTTCATAGAATAAATATTAATCAGTTTTAGGATATTTTCTTAGTTTCATTATTGTATAAATAACTCCCTTCTCGAGTTGTTAAGGGTTTGAAGTTCAAAGTTTATTATTCATTGCTTGTTAAGTAGTGACTGTTCATTCTACTTTGAACCTGGTTGCACCTTTGAAGGAAGCTTTTATAGACACTTGATGTACTCAGTTTTTCTGGAACCTTAATACAAAGCAGAGGATTCTGATTTGGTTTTACACAATTTGTGTTATCCTGTAAGTTTTTCCAGTTATCAATCATTATGTTTTTCTTCATATGCTTATGACTTATAGAGATATCTAGGTAGGAATAATTGTGTCTCAATTTATTCCTATAAGCTCATGAAGTGATCATCTATTAAGAGAATGGATTAATGAACTATCTGTTTAGCTAGTCCCCTCTAATCAATAAATCATCAGCATACTTTGTAAGCTTAAGTATACTGCCTTGAATCTTTGGAACGTAGTTTAGAAGGTTTTCATACTTATGATTGTTCTGTTTTAAAGTTTGGAAACTATGATAATCATATTATTTTTAGTCTTCTTCTCACCACTATTTTGATCTATATCACTGTGTAAAGTTTTATAGCAGCCCTTTGCTAAGATATTAATATTATCCAAAGGATTAAGTATTTCAATTCTAAATCTGTCTTCATTCATTGGTCTTCCAAAACTAAAACCAAAAACCCCAAAACAATTATTTTAGATGCTCTGGCATTGGTAGCCGACCTACTACTATCTCAGAGGTACAACATATTCTATAGTATTTTTCGCAGTCTAATTTTTTTAGATGGTAGGAAAAAATTATTATATCTCACTTAGAAAACCAGTAATGCGAGCAATTATTATTGGTGGTGGTTAACCTAATGTAGGTTGATTCATTATTGTAATTTAAAGTAAGCAGATTTTCATTTTTATTAGATGTTTCTAGGTTTTGGTAAGTCCCAAGAATACAAATTCTAAACCAAATTGAAATAATTTTAAAACATACTCCAAACCCAATTTACTTTTTTTAAATTTATTTTTTAATTAAAATTTACAAATTAGAATATTTCAATTTTTTTTTTTTTTTACACGGAATCTTATCAAAGTGTCGTCCTCGAACATTCCAGTCCAACTTGCTTCTAGAATCACAAGTATTTTCTCATGTGACAAATTCACGGATTTTACGGAGAGCATAAGTTGCCATCTTTCATTGCTCATGTGACAAATTCATGGTTTGTACGGAGAGCATAAGTTACCATCTTCGTAAAAGGCGGTGCTGCTTTCCAACTTGAATATTTGGAAGTAACCAAATAGTTACGTCAACATTCATAAATTGGATGATCCAACACTACAAAGGACGTTTTACTTTAATCAATTGGCTTTGACATAACAACAACATGTGAACTCAGGGATTTTAGCAGTCAAATTAATTTATGTAATCTGTATGTGAATAGGAAGAACTCCTCCTCTTACCATAAGCTGAAATGATGAGTGCTATGAAATTGGAAATTGCGGGTCCACTTGCACAAACCTTGAGAAGACATGGACAAATGTTGTTGACATGGATAGAGAAGTTTTTATGGACTTAAAGAGACAATCAGGGATGGATCTGCAGAAGAAGAAGAGGGTGGCAAAGAAAAACAAAATGGTGAAACATAAGATAAAGTGCCTAAAAAAATATCAGAACAAATGATAAAAGGAGAATAAGAAGCAAACTAAAGAGATAACCTCCGTCCAATCCAAAAGAAATGAGCCCAAGCCTCTCCGAAGAAGCCAAGCACTAGGGGAGCCATGACTGAACAACTAAAAGAAGAATATGCCCTGCTTCAGGAAGGTAGAAATTTGCTACAGGAAGGCAGAAAGTTGCCACAGGAAAGTGTTGAACACCTATATAAAAAATCAGGGAGGCCACAAGGGCCATGAATGAGGCACAATGAGGTCACTAAGTTTCTCAGAGGATGATCAACACTTTCAATAGGGGGGTATGATGGGCCTCAAAATTAGACATAAATTAAGGCCCATCTAACCATCCTTCAACACATTAAACCTCTCTTTTTCTATTAAATAACATATTTTTAACTTTAATATATTCATTAGGAAGGTTTATGTATAGTTGCATATGTGTGCCTAATATTATTAATTTTTGTGGATTATTGTGAGAATATTGGGCAGATTATGGAGATTTGGAGGAAGAGATAATTTAGGAACTTCCTCCCTACTACATGAGGATCAATATTGAATAATAAATCAACAAGATATTTTGAAATTACTGCAGAAATTCTGGAGCTCCAATGATTGAGAAAATCTAGGGATGTGTTCCCTGTCATTTAATGCAGATTCCTAGTGTTGGGAATCAGACCCACTAATTAAGGGATTTTAGAGGAGAAAGATTCCTCCTTTCATGGGGAATGCTTCTTAATCATTTTGTATAAGTACCAAGTGGAATTTTCCTCTAGGGGTTGATTTTTCTTAGTCTTCTTATGGAGCGAACTCGTATTTTTGTAGCTCCACTTCCATTTCTTGCAGGGATGTAATTGTATTAATGGAAATAATGAAGATTGGTGTCATGTTTAGCTTCTAAATCTTGGTCTCCTTCATAGGACTCTGAGTTTCCTTAGGCTTGGCCATCCTAGGAGCCTCAAAATTGTATCGTTTACTTTTCTTCCTTTCACTTCTTATTCACATGCATCTCTTGTTCTTGTCTTTTTCTATTCCTGCACTTAGTATTGATGATTTCTTGTTGTAGGATTGGGTTAAATGGTTGAAGTAAGTTATTTTACAGGATAACAAGCATCATTTCATCCTTGGAACAAATTTGGAAGGTCATAGTAATCATTGAGCTACTTATATTATTTTGATTATTCCCAAATCTAAATTTCTGGAAATCCCTTGTGGCAAATAATAGTAAATTTCTGTTATTTTTAGAACATGCTAACAAGATTCAATCGAGTTGATTCCACTTGCATTAGATTAAAAAATAAATAAATTATAATTAATAAAAAAAATTACCCCATTGCATCTGCACTTTATTAGGTTATGCGTTTGATAGATTTACTAGCTCATTAGTTCTCGAATTTCTAGATTTTATACTAGTAATTTTCTGCTATTTTTTAACATGGGTTAACAAGGGTATTTTTGAGCGATTCCACTTGGAATGGAAACTTAAGACATCCTAGTCAATAAAAAAATTTGTCCCATCCAATTTGGATTTGATTTTCTTGGTCATTTCGGTGAATTATAACATCTTGTAGCATCATGTAATTTCCTGTAGCACTCTTTCAACGTGTATATACTTGCCCAGATTTGCTCAAAAAGATTGGTTTTCATCCCTTACGGTTGAATCATGATCCCCAGGCTCTAAATCATTGGTTGAGAAGGAATGAAAACCACTTAGGACTTGTCTTTTTAGTTAATATATTTTACTTTATGCAATTAGAATAGTTTTTCCCTGTAATTTCTTTCTTGCAATAGGTTAAGGTTTTCATTTCGAGCATTTCATTTTCTGCAATTAGTTTAGGATTTGATTTCATTACATTCACTCCATTACATCATGACAACGAAGGAAGGACACACTATATGTTGCACACATAGTGTCAATATCTCTTAAGTGTAGGAATTTACAGGGTAAGTTCCTCAGAAAGAACACCAAAAGGACACCACTCACAACCAGATCACAGATCAATACACCAGTATTTTTGATGTGGTTAAAACCCTCAAAGAGGGAAACAGTCCACGGCCTGCGCCAACGTGGCTACTAAAGCAATTTATTAATCAAAGAATGAAAATTTACATAAGCTTCTCTCATGCACGGATTACACGAACAATGACCCTCCATGCTCTTTAAATAGAACTCATGGACCAATCGGGTGTCAAGCCATGGATCACGTGTCGGTAATACCGAGGAGACAGTGAACCGTCGGATCACTACATATCGTGACCATCGGATTTTAAGTTACAAAATGTACAACGGTAAAGAAACACACTTTACCTAACTCTATACTAGACCAAGTTGAACTTAACTATTTCCTATGTGTCGGAATATCCTAACATCCCCCCTTAAGAACAACTTGGGATAGGATTGAAGGATTTACAAATATGACACAATAGGAGAAGGAAGGAGGCACTAGAGCCTATCCCCCCTTAGTGACAACTTCCTGAACTCCAAGCATATATCGAAGTTTAGTGAACTTTGCCTCTGTGAGAGCCTTTGTGAAGATGTCTGCAACCTGATCATCTGTTGAACAATATTGCACTTCAAGAACATGGTCATGAATGAGATTTCTAATGAAGTGCATGTGTAGTTCAATGTGTTTGCTGCACTGATGCTGGACTGGATCTTTGCATAGCTGAATGGCACTTTGATTATCACACCAAAGTGTGGTTGGATGTTGCTGCTCAAAGCCAAACTCTGATAGGATCTGACGAAGCCACAAGGCTTCCTTACTAGCTTCCACGGCACCACGATACTCTGCTTCTGCTGACGAAAGAGAAATGGCAGCCTGTTTCTTACAAGCCCATGTAATAGGTCCTGAACCAAGAGTGAAGACATAACCGGCAGTAGACTTCCGATCATCAGGGTCACCAGCCCAATCAGAATCAGTGAAACCAACTAATAGAGGAGCTGCTTTGGCACTGTAATGAATCCCAAACTGTACTGTACCTCGAACATAACGAAGTATTCTTTTGGCTGCTTTCCAATGACTTTCACGGGGGTTTTGCATAAAACGAGCAACAAGGCCAACAGCAAAGGAAAGGTCAGGACGAGTATGGGTTAAATACAAGAGTTTTCCTACAAGTTGACGGTATAAGGTAGCATCAACTTCAGGAGAAGTACAAGAGACTGAAAGTTTGACTCCAGACTGAAAGGGAGAAGGGGTTGGCTTACAGTCTTCCATGTGAAAATGACGAAGAATATCACAAGCATACTTGGACTGGGAAAGGGAAATACCCTCCTTGGATTGCAAGACTTGAAGACCGAGAAAATAGTGTAAGTGTCCTAAGTCTGTCATTTCAAATTTCTTTTTAAGGCTGGACTTCACATGGTTTATAAGGTTGGGATCACTACCAGTAAGAATAAGATCATCAACATAAAGAACAAGGATGATAAGAGAGTTGCCCACTTTCTTGGTGTAGACAGTATTGTCAGAATAACACCTAGAAAAGCCAGATTCTAAAAGAAAGCTATCCATTTTGGCATACCAAGCCCGAGGAGCTTGCTTGAGACCATAAAGGGATTTCTTAAGTCGAAATACAAGGCTGGAGTCTGTTTGGATGAAGCCAATGGGTTGTTCCATATAGATTTCTTCATGCAAGTCCCCATGCAAGAAGGCAGATTTAACATCCATCTGATGGACTTCCCATTTTAAAGAGGCAGCAAGGGAAAGAACAAGGCGGATAGAGTTCATTTTGGCAACAGGGGAGAAGGTTTCAGTGTAGTCAATGCCTTCAACCTGTGAAAAGACCTTAGCAACAAGACGAGCTTTATGTTTATCAACTTTCCCATCTGGTCCATACTTGGTTCTGTAAACCCATTTACATCTAACAAGTTTGCGTCCCTTTGGTAGAGGAACAAGATCCCATGTATCATTTGCCAACAATGAATGATATTCTTCATTCATAGCTGCTTCCCAATGTGGATGGCCTGAAGCTTCTGCAAAAGTGTCAAGATCATGATTTACTGGAGCTTGAGCCAGTAAAGAAGAGGCTCTTTCAAACTGAGAACGTGTACGTCGCTGATCTGTAGGATCACCGGCAAGATCACCTGCTGCATCCCGAGTAGCACGGACCCATCTTGGAAGTTGAGGATCCTGAGAAGGTCGGGGAGGATTGTCATCCTCACTTTCATCATCTGAAGAAGAAATGTTTTCAAAAGTAGAAGAGATAGGAAGAGGTGGCACATCCGCCGGACTAGGCTCGCAGGCCGATTTATTTTCATCAAATTTTACATCTCTTCTAATGATAACATTTTTGGACTTAAATGGAATAAGTCTATAACCTTTTACATCTTCAGAATATCCAACAAAAGTACATTTCTCACTCTTAGGTTCTAAAGCTTTATGCTTTTCATCTGGAATATGGGCCCATGCTTCACTTCCAAAAACACGAAAGTGACTTACATCTGGTTTAATGGAACTCCAAGCTTCTTCTGGAGTGATATTCTTTAGAACCTTAGTAGGAGTGCGATTGATTATATAATTTGCACAATTAATTGCTTCGGCCCAAAAACTAAGACTGAGTCCTTTAGATTGCAGCATACAATTAGCCATTTCCTTTAAGGTGCGATTTTTCCTTTCAGCTACACCATTTTTTTGTGGAGTGTATGGAACAGTATGTTGCATTTGAATTCCATTTTCGGTGCAAAAGTTGATGAATGTGTTTTTAACATATTCTCCACCATTATCAGTTCTTAGCTTAAGAATTTGATGTCCAGATTGTTTTTCAACAAAGGCTTTGAAGGCCAAAAAAGTGTTAAATACTTCGCTCTTGAGTTTTAAGAAGTATACCCAAGTGCGTCTGGAGAAATCATCAATGAAAGTTAAGAAATACTTGCAGCCAGAGAATGAAGCAACAGGAAGTGGACCACATAAATCACTGTGCACAAGCTGTAAAGGGGCTGAGGCGTGCCAAGAGGCACGTTTTTCAAAACTGTCCCGATGATGTTTTCCGAGTACACATCCGAAACAAACACCATCTCTGCAAGATACCATAGGAAGACCTGTCACCATATTTTCTTTACATAGATGCTGAAGGGAGCGATAGTTTAAGTGACCAAATCGCTCATGCCAAAGTTTGCTCACTTCATCATTATGAGCAACAAATACTGAGGGAAGATTTGATGACCCAAAGTTGTGAAACTTATACAACCTTGTGGAATCATCAGCAATACCAGTAGCTAGAATCTGTTTAGGATCTCTCAGATCCTTGATTACAACATCATGAGGTGAAAATTCAACAATTTTACCTTCACCTGAATGAGTTATCTGATATACAGATAGAAGGTTGCAGGATAAGGTTGGAACACATAATACATCATTAAACTGACCATTGTCTAGATGAACAGTTCCAGTCCCTACAACATTAAGAGATCTATCATCACCAACATATATATTTTTGGTGTTACAATCATTTAAAGAAGAAAACATGGCTTGGTTTTTGGCCATGTGATAAGAGGCTCCAGAATCAATGAGCCACTCATGAGAATGAGAAGAAGAAGATACATTTAATGCATAACCAGACTGAGATGATTGACAACGACATGCAGAAAGTGCCATTCCTGAAGATGAAGTTGAAGTTGAAGTTGAAGAATGCTCCACATGGATGTTATGTTTCTTCATTGCGGCTTCCAAGGCTTCCATCTTCTTAAAGCATTTAGATTCTAAGTGGCCATCTCGATTACAAAAGTTACAATGTCTATCAGTCTTCTTCCATTTGTTTTTATTGGTCTTATCATTTTGCTGAAATGATCTTTCATTTTGAGGCTGAGTTTGCTTAGGACCCTTGTTTGGTTTAGGACCATTCTTTTTAGGATATGACTTCTTAGGATTCTTTGAATTTGGTTGCTGCTGGGCGGCTAACGCTTTCTTGGAAGAGTTTCCAAGATTAAGAAGACCAAGGTGTAAGAGTTTTTCTTGTTCTCTTATTAAAGAATCACAAAAAGAGTCAAAAGAAGGGGCCTTGTAGTCTTTTCCTTGACAAATGAAAGCTTCCCTTGTAGAATGGAAGGTGGAAACAAATACAGAGTAGGCTGGTCCCAACTTAGTAAGGATGGAATAAATAAGGTTACTATCTTCTTTCTTAACCTTAACACCTTCCAAGAGATATCTAAGGGTCTTGAATTTGGACAAGAAATCTTCAATGCAAGAAAAATTATTAGGATCCAATGTAAGCAACTCATTTTCAAGTTGATGGGCTCTAATTTCATTTTTAATCCCAAAAACTTTAGTGATTTGTTCCAATGCTTCATGAGGAGTTTCAAGTTCTGCAATATGGAATCTAAGATCAGGAGAAATAGACATCCCTATCAAACCATGTGCTTGATCTTGTCTATTTTCCTATTTTGCAGCCTTGTCTTCATCTTTTGGTTTCTTCTCTTGGCCTGTAGCTATTCTGTAGAGACCTTTACTTCTAAGAAAATCTTCCATGTAGGCTATCCATTGGAAGTAGTTAGTGCTGTCAAGAATGACTTGGCATGGACTTTCCATTTTTTTTTTAAAACTGAAGCTGAAGATGCTGAAAGTAAGTGTTCCAATGGATAGATCTCGAAAAATTAGGCTGTTTTAAAAAAAACGGCTCTGAAAAAGGCTTCCAGATGAAGAAGTTATGGCTTTTTGAAAAAAACAAATTGTTGAAGTTGCCGGCAAAGTGCGCGAATGTGCGGGAATGAAAAAATCCGCCCCCACAAAATGGAGACTTGAACCCAAGACCTCTACTCTCTTAAAATAGATTTGAACCAATTGATCTATACAAAAAATTTGAGAGCGAGAGAGAGAGAGAGAGAGGGGGGGGGGGGGGCCTTGGTTTGCGTGCTTGCCTTGAGAAAGCTCTTTTTCCCTACAAAACACAAAACACAAAACCCAACACGGACATGCAAAGAAAACGAACCTTATGGCTCGAAGTTAGCTTTAGCCAAAAAACTAGATATTTTCAAAAATGAACCTTGCGGCTCAAAGTTAGCTTTAGCCGAAAAACTAAATATTTTTCTCAATGTTTCTGATTTTCCGAGATCACACTAAGGTGCAGGGAAAAGAGCATACGCATGAGAAAAATCCTTCCTTTCTGTTTCTGATTTGCCCAGATCGCACAGAGTCGCAAGGCAAAGAGCATACGCAGAAATGAGAGGTATAGATCCGGTTAAAAAAAGCTAAATAAACCGAAACCGAAATAAGCAGAGAGAAAATAACAATAAACTGTAGATAAACACTGTATACCTCCAGATCTTAAAAATGACGCAGATAGGGCTACCGGAAACCTTTTCGCGTGAAACGAAAGGGGTTCCTCACTGGAACAGATACTCCGAACATAACAGAGCAGTCCTCTCAGCCCGAAAGCAGTCAGAAACAGTAGATCTAGGAAACGACAGCCGCATGCAGTTCTACCGGCTTCAGATTTGGATCACCAACAGACGCGGCCCTCAAATAGCTCTGATACCATGTAGGAATTTACAGGGTAAGTTCCTCAGAAAGAAAACCAAAAGGACACCGCTCACAACCAGATCACAGATCAATACACCAGTATTTTTGACGTGGTTAAAACCCTCAAAGAGGGAAACAGTCCACGGCATGCGCCAACATGGCTACTACAGGCAATTTATTAATCAAAGAATGAAAATTTACATAAGCTTCTCTCATGCACGGATTACACGAACAATGACCCTCCATGCGCTTTAAATAGAACTCATGGACCAATCGGGTGTCAAGCCACGGATCAAGTGTCGGTAATACCGAGGAGAGAGTGAACCGTCGGATTGTAAGTTACAAAATGTACAACGGTAAAGAAACACACTTTACCTAACTCTATACTAGACCAAGTTGAACTTAACTATTTCCTATGTGTCAGAATATCCTAACATTAAGTTTGTATGAATCTAGGGTTGATAATTAAAGTTGGTAGCCTTGGGAGTTGCAACATTCTTGATGCAATACTGAGGGTCATCAATCGAATTTTGCTTCCATTTTAAACATGGACTAATTCATGACACTCGAACCAAGTTGATCTTTTCTAGATACTTTCTTTGATTGATTATATGTTTCTCCCCAATATTCTAAACTTCGTTCAAATTTTTTCTCTACATTCAAACCCCCATCTTCTCCAAATATCCCTAGCTTGCTATTCAAAGCCTCCATGAGGAGGTTTACATTGCAGTTGATATCTGCAACTTGTTGTTCCAACCGCATAAACCTCACCTCTACAGGATCACAAGGTTCGTTTACAAATTTGTCGGCCATGATTAGGGTTTTATGATTTTTAGCCCCACCGATCTAGATCCATGCAATCTCCACAAAATACCCAAAGAAACCTTCTCTAATACCAAATGATCCATAAACTGTCGTGGATGTTCCACTGGACAGTTCATCATTACAAATTTGATAATAATCTGTTAAAATTATGAATTTGAACACTATTACAATTTTATTAAACTTCTAGATATGTAAATTTAACTGTAATTAGTGCATGGATGCGAATGAAAATTATGCAGAAAAGTAGAGAACGACAAAATAATCTCACACATATACATAAGACAAAATATGCTCTGGAAAACTTGTTCGAGAGAAAACCCAGCTGGAAGGTGAGACCACTTCCCTCTCTTTCTCTGTCTAGAAATGTGGCTGCATGTACAAAGAAGTAATGCTTGTGGCTCATGGGTTGGTACAATGCACAAATCCTCTATGTATGCTCTACCTCCTATCTTTGCTAGCTATATTTTTTCAACTATGGAACAAAATGCTCTCGAAAGAATGGAATGTCTCTTCCTCTTAGTGGCCTGATTATAACAAAACCCGATAGCTTACTAGTGTTTAAGTTTGACTACATCAACTCTTAACTAGAGTTACAATATAGTCTCTTCTAGAGTCATTTACATGAAAAGCATGTGGCTAGCCCCTTTTCCATAAATAATGGGGGCTGACGCGGTATCCTCCCGAACTATAGGTGTGAAAACAGGAAGGTCAACTTCTCAGTGACATAACTTTTGCATACAAACCCCGATTGACGCGCTTCTTGTGTTCTTCGAAAGATCTATGTGTAGAATATCATTAAAATGTGTGGGGCTAAAGAGACAACTTTGTACCCAAAAAACGTCGTTTGATGCCTCAAAATGCTTCCAGAAGGTTTCAGAGCCCATTTTGCCAAATTGGGCCCCATCGGTAAAAATGGTCCCTTGAGCTTATTCCTCCATTTTTTCCACTCAGAATTCATCAAGATGGATGACAAACAATATAATGATCCAATCTAAATCACGAACAAATATTTCTTCTTTAGAAAATGACATGCGAGCTTGGTCGTAAGGTGGTGCAACATGAAGGTTGCAGTGTAGTTTCTTAGCGCATTATATAGCGAGCTTGTCATCTCTTTGGTCTCCTTGTCATGTGTTGGTCTGCATAGTGATTCTTAGCTCACTCATTCAGGAACTTGTCATATTATTTGGTCTTCTTTCCTTGGGACAATAACTGGTTGCATTGATATAGACTTGGCCTCTTTTTCTAGTGTAAGGATCGCAAAATTTTGTATGGTCATAAATTGGTTTTTTTGGGTAGACTCTTTGTGGTTTGAAAGTTGGCAACATTATTTTTATTTTGAAACATGTTTGTTGTCTTTGCGTAAGTGTGTAGGGAAATTATACAAGCCAATTCTAGCCTAGGCCCTTATGTAATAAGGAGTATGCAAGTCTTTAGTTAATTTATGGCCATTGAAATATGGGGTATGAAAGTCTTTAGTTAATTTCTGGCAATTGGGACTTTATTGGTCTGGTCGACGTATACAACATGTTGAGGGCGGTTCGAATTCTCCATGGATACTTTGGAAATTCATGTAAATTTGTTTTTTAGTAATATCAAATGTTAATTAAAAAAAATTAATATAGTTATTCATTGTTTACAGTTTTTTTACTTCATGTCGCTCTGTCCAAGGTGGACCCCTTTCACGGGCTTCGAATTTTCATGCGGTTTCTTTCTCCATAGCTTGGGCATCCCCACAAAAACGGATGTGTGGACTGAACCATGGGAATCAAACAAAATTTAACAAACATGATAGAAAGATAATACACAGAGTGGTAAAATTCTAATAATTTATAAAAATTTTGTGTGGTAAAAATAAGATGATTTGTTTAAGAAACCTATTAAGAATTTTAATATGAAAGAAAAATTTTACAATCATATTTACAAACTCTTCCATGTTATTGGTTTTGATAAAAATGAAGTAAGTTATAACTATAGCAAAATTAATTTTTTTAATGAATATTATTTATTCTTGTCATATCTCCCCACAATAATTATGTGAAAAATAAAAAAATAAAAAAAATACAAAACTAAAGTTTTTACCCGGCGATTTAACCCAGGAAACATTTCCTTTGGTTTTCCCCTTGTCTCACACCAGCTACATTTACTGCGCCACCTCAGCTACATACGGATCTGGATTACTCTTGGGTTAACTTAAATGTGGACGAGTACTGTGACAGCACCTCTCACACTGCTATTAATTGGCAACTCACCCGGAGCTTGACACCTCATCCACCACCTCGAGGTTGGCCCAAAATCATCTACGGGTATTAACTATGTTGCGTTGTTGATTTGATTGAACCTGCAGCGATACACTTTCCTCGGGATTCCTAATCGAATTGAGGGTGGAAAACCCCACCCATTCCATTGAACAGCTAGCTTTGATCCATATGACTTTTCAGTCTCATACCACCGGGTTTGGTGCTCATTCGACTCATTTGGCCTATGCTCTCGGTTGTGGTTCTATTGTTTGCGAGTTTAACAGGTTTGGGGTCTTCTCTGTATCACCTTACAGGGCGATGCTCCTGTGGAGACTCGGCAGATCCTTCCTACCAGATAGGTCTGGTTGTTTCCCGGATTCTCTTTACTTTTATTCCTGGTTTTGTTTCAATCTATATTCTCCTGTTGTCTCATGAACTGTTACTAATTTCCTATTCGGCTCTCGCTATCTGTAGGTTCTGTCATGCCACAAATATGTTCCGCAGCCGATGGTGGTGAGTTGGCTCCTTCTCCAGGCATGGCGCGCGTTGTTCCTCTCGGGTAAGTCCACTCTTTCGTGTCTCTTTTTGTTTTGGACTAAGGGTGAAGATCTTCAGTTATTTTCAAGTGACTATCTGCCCCTTTCCTCTTGTCAGGTTGGGTTGCCAGCCCTCGCTTGAGAAGGGTTTCCGCTCTGGCTCTTCTCTTCTGGAGGCTACTCCCTACAGTTTACAACCCAGTACAGGGTTTTCATTTGCATGCATCCTGTTCAAAGTTTTACTGTTTTAGTCTGGTTTTCTTTTCCAATTTCCATGGCTTACTAGCCTGGACAGAGGTCTTGTAAAATTATTATGCCAACATCGCCTCAGCTTGAGGTTGTATGGTTTGTGAACCGTTATTTATCTCCCTGTACACGTATGGATAAGTTTTGTGACCTTCGGTCGAGTGATAGCCAGCTGATTCCCTGGCTATGAGTATTTATTTTCTGAATTTTGCTATGTGGACTATCATTCGGCTCCTGGACTTGGCTACGGTCATTTCTCTTGTCTTTATTTCTGTTATATATATATATATATATATATATATATATATATATATATATATATATGTAATCATGGAGGTTTACTCAGAGGAATGTATGCACATATAATTTATCTGGTTATTTTCACGCTGTGTTTGATTCTACACTGATTGGATAATGGATTTTAGCACTCGTCATATCTATATGCATTTCTGTTTGATAACATTCTAGATAGTTCCCGAAATGGAAGGATAATTCCCTTTCGCCTTTACAGTTTATCACTTATTTGAATCTACGTAGGGTCCTTGTTTTGGTTAAAGAATGACTTAAAAGCTATCGTTGTTTCATTATTCTGTCTGTTCATTATATAATTCTAATCACAGATATTACTCACCAACTTATTTGTTCGACTCGACTACCAGTTCGGTACGCCACAGACCTCCCCTGCTATGAGTGTTTATTTTCTGAATTTGCTATGTGGACTATCATTCGGCTCCTGGACTTGGCTACGGTCATTGCTCTTGTCTTTATTTCTGTTATATATATATATATAATCATGGGGTTTACTCAGAGGAATGTATGCACATATAATTTATCTGGTTATTCTCTCGCCGTGTTTGATTCTACTCTGTTTGGATAATGGATTTTAGCATTCGTCATGTCTATATGCTTTTCTGTTTGATAACATTCTAGTTAGTTCCCGAAATGGAAGGATAATTCCCTTTCGCCTTTACAGTTTATCACTTATTTGAATCTACGTAGGGTCCTTGTTTTGGTTAAAGAATGACTTAAAAGCTATCGTTGTTTCATTATTCTGTCTGTTCATTATATAATTATAATCACAGAAATTACTCACCAACTTATTTGTTTGACTCGGCTACCAGTTCGGTACGCCACAGACCTCCCCTGCCAGTGCCTTAGGGTAAAAGTTCATAGCGTTATTAACACCGTTTACCCTGAGTAAATCTTCATGAAATATGTTTACACCCCTAGGCATTTTTCCTGGGCATTGAGTTGGTTTACTGTTCCTTATATACATCCCTATTTACATATTCAAGTATGTATATAACTCAAGGGTTTGAATCTGGTGGGTTAACAACCGAGTTCTTAACCGTTATAAATATATTCCTGGGTACTGTGATCCTAATTTCTTGCTGAAAGTAAAGGTTACAACGATGACAACCTACATCAAGTCTTATGTTTGTTCTTTTAAGGGGTTATAACGGAGTTCTGGAACCCGCCTAATCTTACTGTTCATATAATTTTGCAAGGACCATGGTCCTTATATGTATTTTCTTATTTTTCTTCTTTAAACAGTTGATGAGGATTGTCATAGCTTAGTACTGTGTATCAATTAGTCCTTGAATAATGCAGATAGCAGCAATTGTTAAATGAATTTGTTTTTCCCCCAGTCTTAGTGGTGTCTACTATTATTATTATTACACTGTCTCAGTTCTTTTTTTTAAGTCATAGCTACACAGGAATTTCCTGTTTCCAATTTTCAGACGACACAGACTTACTTATTCACAACAGTTAGAATTTTCCATACCTGTCTATTCGAAGTGTCAGAAATACTGCAACAGAACTGCTCACCTCTGCTCCCTGTGTTGTGGTGATCCTCGTAGTCCTACAGAAGCAGAACCTTCTCTTGTCTGTCGCTTCTAATTTGCCACCCAACCTCGAGATTCGTCTTTCGGGACCAGAATCTCTCCCTCGTGCTCTCTTGCAGGCCACTGCCCTCAGCAAGAAATTCTGCACCTAGTGCTAGACTATCTGGTCCTCACCAGACTTAGTCGCTTTTCTTTTTCTTTTCCTCTGCCTATCCCAATAGCACAGAGCCTTCCCTTTTCCCTCTTCTATTTTCCTTTCTCTCTCTCTGTCTGTCCCAACAGCATAGAGCCTTCCCTTTTTTTTTTTTCCTGGAAACCTTTCCAGTCAGGGAAAAAAACAGTTAGGGTTGGGAATCATGGCAACTGTCTTGCCTCTAACTTCCCCCTTGAGAAGTGGCCAGTTTCTTTATAATAAAAAAAACCTTTTCTTTAAAAAAAATCCTCTTTAAAAGAAGAGAACTAATATTATTTAAATTCAAACGATAATGTTGTCAATCCAGTTCATCATTTACCACAGTAAAATTAAATAGTTACATTTAACCTGGGGCATTACATCTCCCCCTCCTGAAATTGGACATCGTCCCGATGTCCGTTGACCAGAAACAGCTCCGGATAAGCTTTCTTCATGAGCTCCTCATCTTCCCAAGTGGCCTCATCAGGCCCAAAGTGCTGCCATTGCACTTTAACTTGGGTAATAGCTCGCTTCCGCAATTGTACTTCTCTCCGGTCGAGGATGCTCAGCGGCTCGACCAAGACTTCTCCTTCCGGTTCGACCTGCACATGCAATATTCTAAATCAGTTTCTTTTAAAGGAAACTTTTAGACTGATCTACTAGAATAATCCTTACCTATATATCCTGCCATCGGATCACATGTTTAGGATCATAAACGTATTTTTTTAACACAGAGACATGGAAGACATTGTGGACCCGGATGTGACTTGGCAGGGTGAGCTGGTAAGCCACTGGCCCAATTCTCGCCAAGACTTGGAATGGTCCACAATATCGGGGTGCCAATTTGGCACACCCGCTCCATTGCAGTGTACTCTTTCTGGCTTGGATCCTCACATAAACATGGTCACCGACTTGGTATTCTTTGAACCTCCTCTTCCAGTCAGCAAAGCTCTTTTTCCTATCCTGGGCAGCTTTTAAATTAGAGCGTACCCTTTTCACCATATCCTCCATTTCCTTAAGAATTTCTGGCCCTAATATTAATTTGTCTTCAGGCCCACCCCAGCTTGAGGGTGTGCGGAATTTCTGTCGGTATAAGACCTCAAAGGGACTCATTTGTAATGAGGAATGATACTGTTGTTGTATGCAAATCCAACCAAGTGCAAATACTCCTCCCACTGCGTCGGTTGCTGCATTACATATGCTCTTAACATGTCTTCTACCACCTAGTTCACTCGCTCTGTTTGTCCGTCGGTCTGGGGGTGGTACGTTGTACTGAAGTTCAGCTGTGTCCCCAATTCTGCAAATAATGTCTTCCAAAAGGCCGATGTGAATTTCACGTCACGGTCTGAAATTATTGTCTTCGAGAGTCCATGCAGTTTAAACACATTCTGCATGAAGATATGGGCAATCTGTACAGCTCTGTAGGTGGATTGCACAGGTATAAAATGTGCTGCTTTACTCAACTTGTCTACCACCACCATAATAGAGTCGTTATTCTTCTTTGTCTTAGGCAGCCCTGTTATAAAATCCATGGAAATGGTTTCCCACTTCCATTCTGGAATGGGTAGTGGTTGCAATAACCCCGCTGGATGTTGATGCTCTGCTTTAATTTGTTGGCACTCCAAACACCGTGCTAAATACTCAGCTACATTCTTCTTCATACCTGGCCAATAGTACTCTTTTCGAAGCGCAGTGATCATTTTCTGATACCCTGGGTGTCCAACATAGTGACTGATGTGAAATTCGTCCAAAATCAGATTTTTAAGACTATTTTGACTAGGTACATATAGCCTCTTTTTATAATACAACATTCCAGCATTATCTACCTCATATCCTTGCTGATTCTTCTCGCTGGTAAACTGTTGTACTTGCTGTTTTGTTTGCTGGTATTCAACATCTTGTTCTGCTGCCTTTTTTATCATTTCCTCGAAGGGACTTTTCCATTTGCTGAAGGAAATTTCATACAAACATTGTACCTTCCGACTTAAGGCATCAACCACCCGATTTTCTCTCCCCTTCAGGTGTTTGATATCGAAGTCAAAACCACTTAGGAAATCTACCCACCGTGCTTGTCTCGCGTTTAAAGTGGGCTGGCTAAAATAATTGGTCAGACTGTGGTGGTCTGTCAGTAATAAAAATTTCCTCCCCATGAGATAATGTCGCCACATCTTCAAGGCGTGTATAACAGCTGCCAACTCTAAGTCATAGGCAGTATATTTCTGCTCATGTTCTTTTAGTTTCCTTGACTCATAAGCTATTACTTTCCCTTCTTGCATCAACACACCTCCCACGCCCTCTTTGCTAGCGTCAGTGCACACCACATAGTCCTTATTAGGATCAGCTATGCTCAGAATGGGTTCGGTGGTAAGCAGATGCTTAAGCTGTTCAAAACTTCTTTGACACTCTGGGGTCCATTTGAATGCTCTTCCTTTTTTCTGTAGGGAGGTGATAGGATACACTACCCTTGAGAAACCTTCCACAAAGCATCTATAATAACCGGCTAACCCCATAAAGGACCTGATGTCTACTACATCTTTCGGTACGGGCCATTCCATTATGGTCCTTATCTTTTCAGGGTCCACTGCAATTCCTTTTTTTGTGATTATATGGCCTAAATACTATATTTCTTCCTTGAAGAAATCACACTTGCTGAACTTAGCATATAACTGGTGTTCTCGGAGGGTTTGTAGCACCAATCTAAGGTGCTCCTTGTGCTCTTCCATGGTACGGGAGTATATCAGTATATCATCGATAAATATCAACACAAATTTGTTCATTAAGCACATGAAAGTTGCAAGGGCATTAGTTAACCCAAAGGGTAGCACCACAAACTTGTAATGCCCATACCTTGTTCTAAAAGTTGTTTTAGCTATGTCTTCCTCCTTAATCCTGATCTGGTGATAACCTAATCGCAAATCGATCTTGGAGAATACTGTTGCACCCTTCACTTGATCAAAAAGCTCATCAATCTGAGGTAGAGGATACTTTTTTTTGACTGTCAGTTTGTTCAGCTGGCGATAATCTATACACATGCGAAGGGTCCCATCTTTTTTCTTAACGAATAACACTGGAGCTCCCCACGGAGACACACTGGGGCGGATATAGTTTTTGTCTAACAGCTCTTGTAGCTGCATTTTTAACTCTGTCAACTCAGGTACACTCATTCTATAGGGTGCTCGAGATACCGGTGCTGCCCCTGGTATCAATTCGATAGTAAAGTCTATATCCCTCTTAGGCGACAGTCCGGGAATCTCTTCTGGGAATACATCCGAAAACTCTTGTATTACAGGGATGTTATCCAACGTGGCTGTTTTATCCTTCGAGTCAACATAGCCCACTTGGATGGCGTAAATCTGACACCCCTTCCTAATGCATTTTGCTAACTGGGATGCAGTTATTGGCCGAACCTGCACTAGCCGCTTAATTCCTTGCATCTCTTGCCTAACTCCGAGTTCATCCCTATAATATATAATCTTAGTTTTGCAATCAACCAATGACCAGTGCTTTTCTAACCAGTCCATACCGATCAGAACATCATATGAACCAAGGGGGAGCACATTTAAATCTGCCATTACTGGTTGTCCTGCTATCTGTAGAGAACAGTTATTGATTTTTGCAAGTACTCGCCTCTTGGCTCCTGTCGCCAGCTGTACTAGCCATGGATTCTTGAATTTAACAGGTTGCAGTTTACAATGCTCTACAACCTTAGGACTAATATAACTTAATGTGGCTCCAGGATCAATTAAAACAGCTACAGTAAGGTCTGAGATTTTACCTTCGAATTCCACCATGGTCGGCTGGTATTCCGCCTGACGGTCGTCCAGGGCTGCATTAATCCTCGGTATGCTACGTCCTACATCGCCGACTGTCGATGCTTCATGAATTTGGGATAGTTGTTCAGTTCCCTTTCGCTGCGGACAGTTTTTGACGTAGTGAGGCCCTCCGCAACCCCAACACTGTACTGGGGGTCTTGCTGTCCCTTCGCTGTCCAATCTGGCAGGCTGTTCGCTGACTCTGGACTCGCTGGTTGGCTTGGTTTTGAATGAGTTTTTCTGTATAGATCTGTTGTTCTGCCCCTTGCCAATTCCCTTGCTTCCACTATTGTGATTTCCTTTACTGTTCCCAGCTGACTTATTACCTCTTTTATCATTCCATCTTTTACCTGGAACTTCCCCTTTCTGTTTACTCTGCTGGTAACAAATCCTGGCTTTACGTATGGCTTCGTCCATTGTCTTGGGATTGTCAAACTCAATCCTTTCTCACATATACAGGGGTAAACTGCTGACAAATCTTTGCACCTTAGCTTTTTCCTCTCTAATATAAGGCACATAACGAAGCAAGGAAGTAAAACGGGTGATAAATTCGTCTATGGTCTGCTGTCCCAACCGCAAGTCATGGAATTCCTTTGCCTTTTCGTCGTAAAAACGCTCAGTCAGGTATCTTTCTTTGAAGTACCTTTGAAATTTCTCCCAGGTTATGGTCTGTTCACTTACTCCCTTTACGATCTTAACTTCTTCCCACCACAGGGTGGCTTTTCCCTGCAGTTGGTAAATGGCCAACTGTGCCTTAAGATTATGATCGTATTCGTACAGCTGGAAGTATTTGTTCATATTTATCAACCATGCCTCAGCTGCTTCCTCCTGTTCCCCGTCGAAGTGTGGCGGTTTAATCTTCTGGAATTCCCCTTGCAACTCTATTCATTGCCTCTTTGAAGTCTGTTGTTCAGATGTATTATCAGATCATTCCTCCCTCTCTTCTGACCCTTCAGGTTCTGTATGACGGTTCTGTTCTTCCGACATTCTCTACTGTTCCACACTAGGATTAGCTGGCGGCTGGTTCTGTCTGTCAGACAAGCTTTTTATAATTCTTTCTTGTTCCATCGTTAGTCATGCATTATCTTCACGTAACCGGGCCATTTCATTTTTCAACTCCTGCACCGTCTCCAAAATAGCCTGGTTTGTATTGCGAGCTTCCTCTCCGAGCTGTACCCATAGCTCAAGATTACTCTCAGGGCCAGGTACAGGTCCCTGACCCATCGCATATCTGCATGACGCACTGTCCCCTCTTCTCATGTTGTCAGTCTTCTGGTTCCCTATCTATAACATGGGAAAAGTAAATCAACACTTTAACTTCTTCTTTTTTTGAACTGCTCAACTAGGGACAAAATAAATGATAAGAGCTACTCTTTGTTTTAAAAAAAAAAAATCAATTTGTTGTATGTATTGTTTTGATTTCAATGTCACTGTCAATTTCAATTTTAATTTCAGTTCCCAGAGGCCTTAGTTTTGTAACTGGGCTCTGATACCATATGTCATATCTCCCCACAATAATTATGTGAAAAATAAAAAAATAATAGAACTAAATTTTTTACCAAGCGATTTAACCCAGGCAACATTTCCTTTGGTTTTCACCTTGTCTCACACCGGCTACATTTACTGTGCCACCTTAGCTACATACGGAACTGGATTACTCTTGGGTTAACTTAAATGTGGACGAGTACTGTGACAAAACCTCTCACACTGCTATTAATTGGCAACTCACCCGGAGCTTGAAACCTCATCCACCACCTCGAGGTTGGCCCAAAATCATCTACGAGTGTTAACTATGCTATGTTGTCGATTTGATTGAACCTGTAGCGATACACTTTCCTCGGGATTCCTAATCGAATCGAGGGTGGAAAACCCCATCCATTCCATCGAACGGCTAGCTTTGCTCCATATGACCTTTCAGTCTCATACCACCGGGTTTGGTGCTCATTCGACTCATTTGGCCTATGCTCTCGGTTGTGGTTCTACTGTTTGCGAGTTTAGCAGGTTTGGGGTCTTCTCTGTATCACCTTACAGGGCGATCCTCTTATGGAGATTCGACAGATCCTTCCTACCAGACAGGTCTGGTTGTTTCCCGCATTCTCTTTACTTTTATTCCTGGTTTTGATTAAATCTATATTCTCCTGTTGTCTCATGAACTGATACTAATTTCCTATTCGGCTCTTTCTGTCTGTAGGTTCTGTCATGCCGCAAATATATTCCACAGCTGATGGTGGTGAGTTGGCTCCTTCTCCAGGTATGGCGCACGCGTTGTTCCTCTCGGGTAAGTCCACTCTTCCGTGTCTCTTTTTGTTTTGGACTAAGGGTGAAGATCTCCGGTTATTTTCAAGCAACTATCTGCCCCTTTCCACTTGTCAGGTTGGGTTGCCAGCCCTCACTTGAGAGGGGGTTTTCGCTCTGGCTCTTCTCTTCTGGAGGCTACCCCCTACAGTTTACAACCCAGTACAAGGTTTTCATTTGCATTCATCCTGTTCAAAGTTTTATTGTTTTAGTCTGGTTTTCGTTTCCAATTTCCATGGCTTACTAGCCTGGACAGAGGTTTTGTAAAATTATTATGCCAACATCACCTCAGCTAGAGGTTGTATGGTTTGTGAACCGTTATTTATCTCTCTGTACATGTATGGATAAGTTCTGTGACCTTCGGTCGAGTGATAGCCAGCTGCTTCCCTGGCTATGAGTGTTTATTTTCTGAATTTGCTATGTGGACTATCATTCAGCATCCTGGACTTGGCTACGGTCATTGCTCTTTTCTTTATTTCTGTTATCTATATATATATATATATATATATATATATATATATATATATATATATATATATATATATATATATATCTATATATATATATATATATATATATATATATAATCATGGGGTTTACTCAGAGGAATGTATGCACATATAATTTATCTGGTTATTCTCTCGCCGTGTTTGATTCTACTCTGTTTGGATAATGGATTTTAGTATTCGTCATGTCTATATCCGCGAGATGATACGGGAAGGATACGGCCTTTGCAGCATCACTCATACAGAGGATTTTTATCATGAACCTACTCACATATTCTATATATTTTTGGTAGTCTAATTTTATTTTTTAATGTGTAGGAAAAGTTATCATATTTTAGTTTTTTGTAAAAAATTTCTGGTGTTGGAAATGCAGAGAGGAGAAACACAATAATTTCAATTTTATCAAATCAATTCATTGTTGTTGGATTTACGAATTCACATTTCACTTTGCAGTCATCATCCACATGTGTTTCATCACAGTGGGATTCACCATCATCTACTCCGTCCACATTACAGTGGAATCCACATTTATATGCTCTTGCTCTGCTTCACATAGAGACTCCTTCTTCTCTCTCTGCAATAATTATTGCATCTTCTTCATCCATATGCATGCTTGCATAATGGGTTTCAATTTTATGGTCTTGACAACCATCATCCACTTTTGAGTGGAATTATCCAAGCTCTGCTGTCCTCTCAGAGTTTTTCTCATCTACTCTGAGATCTACGACTGACTTCTTTGCTTGTGACATAACCTGTTGCTGCATGTCACTCGCCTTTGTGCCAAACTCTGCTTTGAGGATCTTCCATGCTTCCTTGGAAGTTGTAGCTTTTCCTACCTTGCACAAACACTTTTCATCTAATGTCTGTTTTATAAAATTCAATGCTAAAGCATCGCATACTTCATCATATGGGTTATTAGACTCGTATTCAATTAACTCTTTAGCTCAAAGAAAAGTTAACATTTTGATAACCATGATCAAAATATTTACCTATAAACATAGGAGGTTGTAGCAAATCAAAGCTACACCAATCACCCTCAATTTCTTCTTTGTCTTTTTCTAGACTTCTTAGTTCCTCGGTTGCGGCTTGAACCTCTCTAAACATGGCAACAATCTTTGCCTCTTCTTTTCGATTCTTTTTCTTAATCTTCTTCAATTGTGTTTTGCGACCCATGACTGATGTATTTTCTCAGTCTTATAACTTATTTCTTGATTGCATGAGTCTATCTTCAATATCTCCCCCAAAAAAATATATAATTTTTAATATGCGTCCCCATAAGGCACAATCTTCACCCAAAAAATTGTCATACTTAACAAAACAAACAAGGAAAATTTGTAGATTGTCGAACTTTGCAAAACCTTAAACTCCTTTTCCAAATAAAAAAACTTTCAACAAAACCCTTTTTATAAAAAACCATTTTTCAAAACCTTTATGCTTCAAAACCCTTTATAACTCCTTATGTAAAAACTTTACAATTTTTTTTTCATAAAGCCTCTTTATCCTTTATGAACCCCTTCTAATAAAAAATCATTTATATCAAAACCTTTTATAACACATTCACTTTAAATCCCTTTTAATATGCTTTTAGAACTTCGAACCTTCACCTTTAGACTTGTCCACTATGTCTTGTTGACTTCTCATGCGTGGGTGTCGTCACTTTTCTTAAGATAAATTGAATGACCCCCATGACTTTCATGCTCGATAATTTTCATGGGCTAACCACGATATGACTTTCTCAATAAAAGCTTCAAAATTTCATAAGTTTTGTGCGATTAATGTGACAACTTCATTGTGGCTTTATGAGGCAACCCACAGATCGCGACTCCAGTGGTTGCTCGGGATGGTGGCCATGACATCTAAAAAATTTCTACTCTCTTCACACAGTGAGACATGATGCAACTCTACAAACTGCGGCTACAGTGGATGCTCTTTTTGGACTATCCTCGGATCTTGTCACTTAACTTTTCAAATCTCATTGTGATACCAATTTGTTGGAAAGGCAGAGAGGAGAAACACAATAGTTTCAACTTCACCAATTCCATTAGCTGCGGCTAGATTCACAAATTCACATCTCACTTTGCAGTGATCATCCACATGTGTCTCATCATAGCGTGATTCACCATCATCTGCTCCATCCACATTACAGTGGAGTCCTTGAGCATTTATATGCTCTTGTTATGCTTCACATACAAAGGCTTTGCTTCCTCAAACCTTGTTCGGATACCAATTTGTTGGAAAGGAAGAGGAGGAAAGACACAAAATTTAACACACACAAATCATAGGAGTTGTTGCTCTTCTCTATTGATCACACAAAACTTGATTATTACAATGAACCCGATAAAGGGTATTTTAACCTTTTCGACTAGCGACTTGCCTAAAATAACTTGACATGCACACACTTACTAAATTCAACCTTTCCAAATATTGAAAGTGAACTCAAACTGTTAATATTGAACTTGCCTTAACTCATAATGACTCAACTCGACTCAGAGTCTAAATATGGACTGCACTCCATGCGGGAGTAATTATTATTTCCAACACTTCCTCTTAATTATGACCGTATGACTCAACATAACTCAAACATGACATAAATTGACTCAACATGACTTGACATGACTTGGCAAAATATTATCTCTTCTTAACTCCATTGTTGAAAAATGGTTTCAATGCATTCATATTTGGCTTCAAAAACATCTATGTCCTTTCCTGCATCATGATCATCATATTCTCTTTTAGTTGGATTGTTATCCTGTTTACATGCACATTCAAAATCAATGTTAAAAATATCTTGTTTATGCTCTTCAGTTAGAGCTTTTTGCTCTACCTCTTCCTTCTCTACCTTATCTTCCACTCCTTTACAAACCTTTGCTGCTGCAAACATGTTGTCTTCCACTTGGCTTCTAGACACAAGTGGCCTTCTCTCACCAAATAACAACATATCAATAAGATCTTTTTGTTGCATCATGTGCAACCACTAATTATCAGTTAATGGTTCTTCATCAAATTTAACATCAACAATTCCAATTGTTGGGTGCACCAAACTACTTGCTCCTCTATTGATAGCTTTAATTATTCCAAACTCAGTTGTTGCTTGTTCACACAATGCTTCTTGAGGAGTTTTAACTGCTTCATATCTTACTGCAACAGTGGTAGCTTCAACCTTTAGAAATTCCTATTGGCCACCTAAGTTTATATTTCCTTTTAGCAATGGCCACACTACTCCGAACAATCAATCGACCACAAGGGTTGAAACCCTATTCCTCTCTTTACAGCGAGAGTTAAAACTAAAAAATTGATGGCTCAAGTCTTAGTTACAGCTGTGGCTGTTGTGCTTCTTTCCACGTCAACTTCTCCCAACAACTTTGCAGGATAGTGCTCATTCACACACTCAACGACGAAACAACTTTCGACTCTTATCACTCACATAGTATGGTTATGCAAGTTGCGACTGCAGATTCTCACTCTTCCTCAAACCTTGTTGCGATACCAATTTGTTGGAAAGGCAGAGGAGGAAAGACACAAAATTTAACACACACAAATGAAAGGAGTTGTTGCTCTTCTCTATTGATCACACAAAGCTTGATTATTACAATGAACTTGGTGAAGGGTATTTAAACTTTTTCAACTAGTGACTCACCTAAAGTAACTTGACATGCACACACTTACTAAATTCAACCTTTCCAAATATAGAGTGAACTCAAACTGCTAATATTGGACTCGACTTAACTCACATTGTCTCAACTAGGACTCTAAACTCGGACTCTAAATCTGGACTGCACTCCATCCAAGAGTAATTATTATTTCCAACAAGTGGGAGTAATCATTATTGGTTGTTATTCGCTTTCACTCTTGTTAGATACCTCTGGTATTGGGACGTGGGATGTTACTCTATTTCTTTACGTCAAAGAAGCACGAGCTCTTAGCCAAGTTTTAGGACATACTCCATATCCAATTTACTTTAACTTTTTTTAACAAAAAGTTAAACCTATTATTTATACATGAAAGTGTTTTTGGATTTATTTTCTTATTAAATTTGTTCAAAATTTAAATAATTTGAATGTTCCACCTTTTTCTTCAAAACACTAAATCTTATAAAAGTGTCATCCTAGCACGTTCCGGTCCAACTTGCTTCTAGAATCACAAGGATTTGTTCATGTGACAGATTCACGGTTTGTACGGAGAGCATAAGTTTCCATCTTTCCTTGCTTGCCAGCTTCAATATTTGGAAGTAACTTGTAATATCCCCAGGATTTTGTAAATATTTTATTTACCATAGTTAAAAGGAAAAGAAACAAACTGATGGATGATGGTATTATATGTTGTATAAATTGACATTTTATTATTAGTAAATAAAAAGAAATGAGTTCCTGGTCACGGGAATATCATGTAACTTCTGAGGAGGGAAGTTATGTTCTTTTCTTTCTTTTTTTTTAAATAAAAATAAAAAGAAACAGTTGCAAATCCTAACTGCCTTCCCCTCCACCGTGGGTGACTTCCGAGGAAAAGGAAGGAAAGGGGAAAACTGTGCGGTAGAGGACCGACAGTGAGCAGGAGAAAGGAAGCTTGCCAAGTCTGGTGATGACCAGATGGTAAGGGCGCAGAGCGCAACCAATTGTCAAAGACTGTTTGTCTTTGAGTGAGCCAGGGGGGAGATTGGTCTCGAAGGACAGTCTCATGGTCGGGTGGATGGCTAACTGCAGAAAGCAGAGGTGATTTATTCTTGGAATTACTTTTGGACAGAAAAACCAGGTACGAAGTGTTAACCTGAATTTCATTAATATTTATAGTGAACTGAAGGATTTCTTTCTGTAAACCAGTCTTAACAGAGGACTTCAATTAATAGTTGTATTAAACTGGAAGTTAACTTCTGTGAGTTAGTCTCATCAGAGGTCATTAATTAGAGTCAAAGTGAACCCGAGGGTTTATACATTGGGGTCATGAGATGATAGCGGGATGGCAATAGGTACAGGGTTTACCTTAGCATAGAGTCATAATAACATCCCTCTGTTTCTTTATCTAATTAAAAGTGGTACACGGGTTTTGCATTAGCCAACGTAGTGTTTCCACAAGTGTAGATACAGACAAAGAAAACTCTGTGGTAAGGAATGTACACCGATATCTAGAAACAGTGCCATGCAATGGAAACCAATCAGAAAAGAAACTGTCCGCATTAATAATTACGTTAAAACAGTGTAGCAAGAAACTATGCATGACATAGAAAGATCAGGAAGGATAGTAATTATTCTTATTTTGAAACTATTTCACACGCAACATTGAATGACAACTGACGTTTCTCATAACCAAAGACAAATTCTGTGAATGATATAAACAAAGACCTACTGCGAGATAAAGCCATGATGCGCTATAGCCAGGGCTGAGCTACAGTGCTGTGGGACAGCCATTCAGGAGCAGCATCTGAGCCTGGTTAGGCTAGACAAAAATCCTTAGGTACGGCCAGGTTTCATACCCTGGTATTCCAAACCCTTAAGTAAGGTATTTTAAGCAACAAAACCCTAAGGAACCAAATAAAGAACCTAGCAGAGTGTTATTATGCCTGTGGCAGTAAGCGGGTCCGAGACCGAAACCAAATACAAGATACATTCACAAAATTGTGCATTATAGACAGATAATAAATCACAGATATAAAGTCTACAGCTGGTCGAACCCGACATCCATGGAAGAAAACTTCACATTCCATCTATCATAAATATATCCTCAGAGCATGCGGTATAAGAACAGTAAAAGAATAAACGTCAATATTTGAATTCAACACTAGCGTATTTTAGTTTACATTCCAATAGCAAGAGGGAAGCATGCCGCAACATGGCTATGCACAGCCGTGCCATAGCCCCAAGGGCCGAGTCATGAACTAAAACTATGGCTTAATGCCAAATTCCTATAACAAAGGAAACAAAACTACACACGTAGAACCCGAGCTCGGCCTCATGAACTTCCATTCAAACTCGACAGGGTCACAGTCGAGGAATACCCCTTTGCTAACCTTCCATCTATAAATGAATGAAGACTTTTCATTCGAGGGCTCGGCCGAAGGAAATGTGCATACCTGGAACCCTGGACCCTGTGCAAGGAGGGTTTTCCTTAAATTAGAATAGGCGTCCAACCTGATGCCAAACAAACCAGGACATGAAAACAAAGAGACTGCGTCAGTATTGTGAAATAGAAAAATTGTGACAGTTTAGAAGAGGGAAGACAACTGCAATGAGTCAAAAATTTTACCTGAGTAGGGTGGAGTTGTCGTGTGCCAGACCAGCTCCTTCAGAGCTGCAACAGACTATCACCCTCGAGACCTGAACTCTACAAACAACGGAAGGCGGAACAAGGTCACGGTTAATGCGGAACGAGGGCGGTGCTAACCTGGAAAATCACATAGAACAATGTCACCGTAAAGTTTGTTCACCTGAAGGGAGTAGTAGACCCGGAATCGCCAGCAGTGAAACCAGAACTGAGAAGTTGACACTTCGGGCGGCATGGGTTGAGCCTACCAGAGTTGGCTCCGCGAGGAGCAACCTTTCCAAATGAGCTCCACCACCCTAGACCGAGGCATAGGTTGAAATCCGCAAGTCTACGACAGCCGTTGGATAGCAAGGAGAGATCCCCACCGTCGATGATGGCGGGACTACCCACGACGCTGGGACTCAATCTGCCAGCCACGTACAGGACGGACAGCCAGAGTTAATGGCACCTTATCCATGCCATGTGAAGGCGGAAGAGTTACCAGACGTTCTGATGCCGCGTGGACAGCATTTGCATGTCACCCAAGCGGCAAGTAAATGAGCCTCGAAACTTTTACGTTGGGACTGGGAAAAAATCCATAACCGCATACAAACATGTGCCAAAATTAAACATTAGGATTTCCAATGATGTATAGAGTTATGTCAATGAGTCATGTGAGCTGGTGAGGGTAATACATACCATAAAAAAAAATTGTTTTACCCGAGTCGGAGTCATTACAATTGGTATCAGAGCCCAGTTTCAAAAATTGTGGCCTTTGGGAAGTATATCTTCATATTAAAATAAGCAAGGACAGATAAAAGTAACAGCATTTTATTCCAGTTCAATTTTACGAGTTATGTTGTTTTTAAAAAAAAAAACAGTTAAAGCATTAATCATCCTTCTGTCACTTTCCTTAGGTTGAGTACAGGGAAACAACAGACTACCAAGATGAGAAGAGCAGACAATGTCTCACACAGGTTTCCGGTGGGTCAAGGGCCTGTAACAGGTCCTGAAAATAACCCAGAATTATGGGTACAACTTGGGGAAGAGGCCCGCAATACGAATCTCGCAATACTTGAGACTGTACAGGAGTTGAAGAATGAAATGGCCCGTCTACGTGAAGATAATGCAAGGTTAACTTTAGAACAGGAAAGGATTATAAAAAGCCTATCTGACAAGCAAAACCAGCAACCACTGAATCCAAGTGCTGAGCAGCAAAGGGAGTCTGAGGAGCGGGGTCACCATACAGGACCCGAAGGGACAGAAGGAAGGGAGGAGGAACAAGAGGAACGGTCTGATAATGCTTCCGAGCAGCACACCTCCAAAAGGCAACGGATAGAGTTGCAAGGGGAATTCCGCAAGATTAAACCACCGCATTTTGATGGAGAATTGGAGGAAGCTGCTGAAGCATGGTTGATTAATATGAATAAATATTTCCAGCTATACGAGTATGACCACAACCTCAAAGCACGGTTGGCCATTTTCCAATTGCAGGGAAAAGCCACCCTGTGGTGGGAAGAAGTTAAAATTGTAAAAGGAGTAAGCGAGCAGAATATTACCTGGGAAAAATTTCAGAGGTACTTTAAAGAAAGATACTTGACTGAGCGTTTCTATGATGAGAAGGCTAGGGAATTCCATGACTTGCGGTTGGGACAACAAACTATGGATGAATTTATTACTCGCTTTACTTCCTTACTGCGTTATGTGCCTTATATTCGAGAGGAAAAGGCAAAAGTACAGAGGTTTGTCAGTAGTTTACCCCTGAGCATGAGGGAAAGAATCGAGTTTGACAATCCAAAGACCATGGATGAAGTAATACGTAAAGCCAGGATCTGTTACCAGCAAAGTAAACAAAAGGGAGAAATTTCGGGTAAGAAATGGAATGATAAGAGAAGCAGCAAAATGACTGTAAACAATAAAGGGAATCGTGGTAGTAGTAACAAGAGTTTCGCCAAGGGACAGAACAACAAAAATTTACAGAAGAATTCGCTTAGATCAAAGCCTGCTAATGAGTCCAGAATCAGCGAACAACCAAGGAAGATGGATAGTGATGGGACAGCAAGACCTCCGGTGCAATGTTGGGGCTGCGGTGGGCCTCACTACGTTAAAAACTACCCACAGCGAAAGGGGACCGAACAGGTTTCCCAAATCCACGAAGCATCTACAGTCGGTGATGTAGGACGCAACCTACCAAGAATTAATGCGGCCCTGGAAGATCGTCAGGCGGAGTACCAGCCGACCATGGTGGAATTCGAAGGTAAAATCTCAGACCTTACTGTAACTGTTTTAATTGACCCCGGAGCCACATTAAGTTACATTAGTCCTAAGATTGTGGAGCATTGTAAATTGCAAACTGTTAAATTTAGGAACCCATGGTTAGTACAGCTGGCTACAGGGGCCAAGCGAAGAGTACTTGCTAAGGTCGATAACTGCCCCTTACAGATAGCAGGACAGTCAATAAAGGCAGAATTGAATGTACTTCCCCTTGGTTCTTATGATGTCCTTATTGGTATGGATTGGCTAGAAAAACATTGGTCCCTAGTCAACTACAAAACAAAGACTATCTATTACAGAGATGAACTTGGAGTGAAGCAGGAGCTGCAGGGGATTAAGCGATCAGTGCAGATTCGGCCAATAACTGCCTCTCAATTAGCGAAATGCATTAGAAAGGGGTGTCAGATGTATGCCATCCAAGTGGGCTATGCTAACACGAAAGATAAAACAACCACTTTGGACAACATCCCTGTGATACAAGAATTTGCTGATGTGTTTCCAGAGGAGATTCCCGGACTGCCACCTAAGAGAGATATAGATTTTACTATCGAGTTGGTACCAGGGGCAGCACCGGTATCCCGAGCACCCTACAGAATGAGTACACCTGAGTTGACTGAGTTAAAAATGCAGTTACAGGAACTGCTAGACAAAAATTACATTCGCCCCAGTGTGTCTCCTTGGGGGGCTCCAGTGTTGTTTGTTAAGAAAAAGGATGGGACCCTTCGCATGTGCATAGATTATCGTCAGTTGAATAAATTGACCATCAAAAACAAGTATCCTTTACCCCGGATCGATGAACTCTTTGATCAAGTGAAAGGAGCAACAATATTTTCCAAGATCGATTTGCGATCAGGTTATCACCAAATCCGGATTAAGGAGGAAGACATAGCCAAGACTGCCTTTAGAACAAGGTATGGACATTACGAGTTTGTGGTGCTACCCTTTGGGTTAACTAATGCCCCAGTGACTTTTATGTGTTTAATGAACAACATATTTCATCAATATTTGGACAGATTTGTGCTGATCTTTATTGATGATATACTGATATATTCCCGCACCATGGAAGAGCACAAGGAGCACCTCAGATTAGTGCTGCAAACCCTCCGGGAACACCAGTTATATGCCAAGTTCAGCAAGTGTGACTTCTTCAAGGAAGAAATACAGTACTTGGGCCATATAATCACGAAGGAAGGGATCGCAGTAGATCCCGAAAAGATAAGGACTATAATGGAATGGCCAGTACCAAAGGACGTGGCAGACATCAGATCCTTCATGGGATTAGCCGGTTATTACAGACGATTTGTGGAGGGATTCTCAAGAGTAGCGTATCCTATCACTTCCTTACAGAAAAAAGGAAGAGCCTTTAGATGGACCCCGGAATGTCAAAAAAGTTTTGAGCAGCTTAAGCACCTGCTCACCACCGCCCCCATTTTAAGCATAGCTGATCCTAACAAAGAGTATGTGGTGTGCACTGACGCAAGCAAAGAAGGTGTAGGAGGTGTGTTGATGCAGGAAGGGAAGGTAATTGCTTACGAATCTAGGAAACTGAAGGAACATGAGCAGAAATATTCTGCCTATGATTTGGAATTGGCAGCCGTCATTCACGCCCTGAAAATGTGGCGACATTACCTTATGGGAAGAAAATTTTTATTATTAACAGACCACCACAGTCTAACCAATTATTTCAGTCAACCCACCCTAAATGCTAGGCAAGCACGGTGGGTGGATTTCCTAGGTGGTTTTGATTTCGAGATCAAACATTTGAAAGGAAAAGAGAACCGGGTGGCAGACGCTTTAAGTCGAAAATTACAAAGTTTATATGAAATTTCATCCAGCGAGTGGAAAAGCCCCTTTGCAGAGATGATTCAAAGGGCAGCAGAGCAGGATATGGTGTATCAGCAAATAAGACAGCAAGTACAACACTCTACCAGCAAAGGAAAACAACAGGATTACACTGTGGATACTGCTGGAATGTTGTATTACAAGGAAAGACTGTATGTGCCTAATCAAAACAGCATTCAGAATCTAATTTTGGATGAATTTCATAGAAGTCATTATGCTGGGCACCCGGGATATCAGAAAATGGTCACAGCACTTCGGAAAGAATACTATTGGCCGGGTATGAAGAAGAATGTGGCTGAGTATTTGGCACGGTGTTTGGAGTGCCAGCAAATTAAGGCAGAACATCAACACCCGGCGGGGTTGTTGCAACCATTACCCATTCCGGAATGGAAGTGGGAAACCATTTCTATGGACTTTATAACAGGGCTGCCTAAGACAAGGAAGAATAACGATTCTATCATGGTGGTGGTAGACAAATTGAGTAAAGCAGCGCATTTTATACCTGTGCAGTCCACCTACAAGGCGGTACAGATTGCCCATATTTTTATGCAAAACATATTTAGATTGCATGGGCTACCAAGGACAATAATTTCGGACCGTGATGTGAAATTCACATCAGTTTTCTGGAAAACATTATTTACGGAATTAGGGACACAGCTGAATTTCAGTACAGCATATCACCCCCAGACCGACGGACAAACAGAGCGAGTAAACCAGGTGGTGGAAGACATGTTAAGGGCATATGTGATGCAACAACCCACTAAGTGGGAGGAGTATTTGCACTTGGTTGAATTTGCATACAATAACGGCTATCATACCTCACTACAAATGAGCCCCTTTGAGGTTTTGTACGGGCGGAAGTGTCGCACCCCCTCAAGCTGGGGTGGACCAGAAGACAAATTAATGTTAGGGCTGGAAATGCTCAAGGAAATGGAGGATATGGTAAAAAAGGTACGGTCTAACTTAAAAGCTGCTCAGGATAGGCAAAAGAACTTTGCTGACCGGAAGAGGAGGTTTAAAGAATACCAAGTCGGTGATCATGTGTATGTGAGGATTCAAGCAAAAAGGAGTACATTGCAATGGAGCGGGTGTGCCAAGTTGGCACCTCGATATTGTGGGCCATTCCAGGTCTTAGCAAGAATTGGGCCGGTGGCTTACCAGCTCGCCTTGCCAAGTCACATACGAGTCCACAATGTCTTCCATGTCTCCGTATTAAAAAAATATGTGTATGATCCTAAACATGTAATCAGGTGGCAGGATATACAGGTGAGAATTATTTCCGGTAGACCAGCCTAAAGATTTTCTTTTAAAAGAAACTAATTTAGGATGTTGCATGTTGCAGGTCGAACCGGAAGGAGAAATCCTGGTCGAGCCGTTGAACATTCTCGACTGGAGAGAAGTACTGCTGCAGAAGCGAGCTATTACCCAAGTTAAAGTGCAGTGGCAACACTTTGGGCCTGATGAGGCCACTTGGGAGGATGAAGAATTCATGAAACAGGCTTACCCAAAGCTGTTTATAACTGAAGGACATCGGGACGATGTCCAACTTCAAAGGGGGGAGATGTAATATCCCCAGGATTTTGTAAATATTTTATTTACCATAGTTAAAAGGAAAAGAAACAAACTGATGGATGATGGTATTATATGCTGTATAAATTGACATTTTATTATTAGTAAATAAAAAGAAATGAGTTCCTGATCACGGGAATATCTTTTTTTTTTCTCAGTAAAACTATGCTATTATATTATATTATGTACAGATAAACATTACAGACAGAAAAACATGTTGCCCAAGGCCGACTGTGGCACTGTGGGTTGGCTTCTTGCAGCTCCCAAATAGCCCTTACAGGGGCGACGTTTCCCTCCGGAGTTGCAACCAGTACATCAAAACACATAATAGTTTTCATTCCAGACCATGAACACCCACGCAGGGGCTTTGAAGCAAAAACTGCCCTCACAGGGGTGACCAACTAGCTGAAACAAAGCATATAGAAACCTGGACACGAACCTTAAAAACTCAGACATAAACATGTGACTTATCCCATACCCAGACACAGATAGCGAACGAGACAGAAGACTTAAACAGAACCTGAACAAAAAGATGGTCGACACAGCCTGCCGCGGAGTGCTACTCCTCAGGCTTCTCCTCAATGATTGGAACCCATCCATAATACTCAGGGACGCCTTCCCCTTCTTCCTCTGCAGCGTTCTTGGAGGACGACGCTTCCGGCTTCTGAGATTGGGCGGGAGCCTGCTCCGGAGCTCCTCCCGTTCTTTCCTCATCAATTGCCGGATGTTCAGCGAATGGCGTTGCCCTGCTGCCCTCACCGTCTTCATTTTCCTTGGTATCCTTAATGAATAGGACGGAGAGGTGAGCACTAATGCTTCCAAGAGTAAAAACAGCAGTGCCAAATGCTGGAAGGGAGGGTGGTTCTGAGTTGGGGCCGCCCGCGTCCATGAATTGGGAAGCCTGCATGTGGGTAGCCCCGGCTCTTCTGTGACAGTAGCAACAGCAGCAATGGTGGTGGGAATCCGCTGCTGGATGGCGTGAGGAGCTCCCTCGACCAGAGCCGCGTCTACATGGCATTCTTTCCCTTGGCTTGACCATTTTGGCAGAGGAGCTGGCGGTGAAGAACAGAGCTTCAATCGCTGGAAGCCCCTGCTCGAGTCTCCTCCCAACGCAGCGAAGTATTCTCTCCTCGCCTCTTGGCAATAACACAATGTAACCCGCAACTCTGTCACCAGGGGGGACAGGCGCGAAATATTCCTTAGCAGCCGCAACACCTGTAACATCCACAGCGTCTGCCAGAAGGAGGAAATTGCCCAAACCAGCCTGCGCAGCGAGCCTCTCACTCTGAGTATGGTTCGTCCCCATGCCCATCTCAAATTTAACCAACTCGACATTCTCTTGAACCTTGGGCGCCATAAATGCGCTCTGCAACTGCTACAGTTCACCTTAGGTTTCATTGAAGACTCTGAGCTAATGCCTCGGTATTTAATACCTCGGCGGCGTTCTGTGTGTCCTCCCTTATATCACCTCGAGGCGGCACATGTTGGCCATGTGGCCTCCTTTCCTCTGCCGTGCGAACACCCGCATCCGGGGAGTCTGCATCTTTTTGGATGAGGCTTTTACAATCCTGGGCTTGGAGATGATTTTGTATGATGTCCGTGGTTCCTGAAAGAAGGACCTGGTCATTTTCTACCCCAATATTGGCCAAGAGATCAGCTATCTTATTGCCCTCTCTTCTTATGTGATTAAAGGAGACGGCTCTGTTATTGCGCAGATACTGTTCCATGATGTTTAGCCTCGCTTCTAATCTCCAGCTTGTGGCAATTTTCCTGGCTTGGGAGCCCATCTGAATGTGGGTGGCCATATTGATGAGAAGCTGGGAATCCCCTTCCACAATCAGGGGTTGGAGACTGAGATTTTCCGCTAGTAAGAGACCTTGCCAGAGGCCCTCTAGTTCAGCGGAGTTGTTGGTGTCCCACCCCATGTTTCCAAAGTAGATCTGTAGAGGAGTGCCAACATGGTTCCTCAGAATTCCTCCGAATCCAGCAGCTCCCGGATTGCCTTTGGAAGCCCCATCAAAGTTGAGTTTGAAGGAGTTAATAGGGGGGGCTTTCCAGCAGCTGTTGTCCTTGATGTTGCTATCAGAAGGGCGAGGCTTGAAACCTTCTTGTGGCAGCCTGATCACGGGAATATCATGTAACTTCTAAGGAGGGAATTTATGTTCTTTTCTTTCTTTTTTTTAAATAAAAATAAAAAGAAACAGTTGCAAATCCTAACTGCCTTCCCCTCCACCGTGGGTGACTTCCGAGGAAAAGGAAGGAAAGGGGAAAATTGTGCGGTAGAGGACCGATAGTGAGCAGGAGAAAGGAAGCTTGCCAAGTCTGGTGATGACCAAATGGTAAGGGTGCAGAGCGCAAACAATTGTCAAAGACTGTTTGTCTTTGAGTGAACCAGGGGGGAGATTGGTCTCGAAGGACAGTCTCATGGTTGGGTGGATGGCTAACTACAAAAAGCAGAGGTGACTTATTCTTGGAATTACTTATTGGACAAAAAACCAGGTACAAAGTGTTAACCTGAATTTCATTAATATTTACAGTGAACTGAAGGATTTCTTTCTGTAAACCAGTCTTATCAGAGGACTTCAATTAATAGTTGTATTAAACTGGAAGTTAACTTCTATGAGTTAGTTTCATCATGTCAGGCCAGGCAGTAACTCCATAAAACAAAAACTGATTCGTATATTATTCCATAGGTAGGTCATTGTTATATACAATAGGGAGTGATTGTTCAGTTCATCTCCCGATGACTGTTCAAATTCCTAATTTAATTATTTACATAAAATTCACCCAATCATGAAGATTAGGTGTCAATATTCCCCCCCTTAATCTGAAGGGATGTTGGTGAGTCCAAGCATCATTCTGAACCGTTCACGCTTTTCCCTTCCAAGTGCTTTGGTGAAGATGTCTGCAATTTTCTCATTTGTGGAACAATGACGGAGATGGATTGTTTTGGCCTCAACATGATGTCGAATCAGATTATATTTAGTATTTGTATGCTTCGTTCGATCATGGAACTTTGGGTTCTTGGCCAACTTTATTGCAGAGGTGTTTTCAATCATGAGTGGAGTTGATTGTACTTGTTTTACCTGCAAATCTTCAAGAATTTTCTTGAGCCACACAATTTCTTTTGTTGCTTCAGCTGTTGCCACATATTCTGCTTCTGTTGTGGAATCTACTGGAACTGATTGTTTGCGTGATCTCCAGGAGAGAGCTCCTGATCCAAGACTCATAGCATATCCTGAAGTTGATACCCTAGTTTCTTTGTCTCCATCGAAGTCTGAATCAGAGTATCCAATCAAACTGAAGTCGTCCACCTGTGTATACTTGATTCCAAAGTCTTTAGCTCCCTTCAAGTACCTTAGAACTCTTTTAGCAGCAGACCAATGTCCCTCACAAGGCTTTTGCATAAACCTGGAGAGGATTACAACAGCAAACAAAATGTCTGGTCTGGTTGTAGTTAGGTAGTTGAGACTTCCTACAAGCTGTCTATACTTTGTTGCATCCTCAAATTCTTTTCCTTCAATAGATGTGAGCTTTAAGTTTTGTTCCATTGGAGTAGTGAGAGGGTTGCACTCTATCATGCCAAACCTGTTCAACAAATCTCCAATGTATTTCTTTTGAGAAAGAAATATGGACTTTGGATGTTGGGTTACTTCAATGCCAAGATAGTAATGAACATAACCCAAATCAGTCATTTCAAAACTTTTCCCCAATTCCTTCTTTATGGATACAATGTAACTTTCATTGTTCCCTGTCATCAAAAGATCATCTACATATACCACGAGATATACAACTGTTTTTCCAACTTTCTTGAAAAATAAAGTTGCATCATCAAGATCAAAATGTTTGAAATTGAGTTTCAGAAGATGCTCAGTTAGTTTTTCATACCAGGCTCGCAGTGCTTGTTTGAGGCCATACAAGGACTTCACAAGTTTGCATACTTTATGTTCATGTCCTTTCACAGCAAATCCTTCAGGTTGGGACATAAAAACATTCTCTTTTAGATCTCCATTTAAGAAGGCAGTTTTTACATCCATTTGATGGACTTTCCAACCGTTCTGAGCTGCTAGTGCAAAGAGTGTCCGGATGGTAGCCCATTTTTCCGTGGGGGAAAAAGTCTCCTCATAATAGACCCCTTCCTTCTGTGCAAAACCTTTTGCCACAAGCCTAGCTTTGTGCTTGTTAAGTGAGCAATCAACTTTATACTTGTTCTTGTAGACCCACTTGCAACCAATTGGTTTGGTTCCAAATGGAGGATCAACCAGCTTCCAAGTGTCGTTCTTTATGAGGGCATCATACTCCTTTTGCATCGCTTCTTTCCATTCATCATGAGAAGCAGCTTCTTTGAAGAAGTTGGTTCAAAATCTGTAGACAAGTTCAATTCACAATCATAAGAAACATCCATATCAACAGGTGAATTAGAGTCATCTACATCACCTCCAATTTGTCAGTTTGAATTTCTGGTTCCTGTTTTTCCAATTTCATCAGGATGAACACTTTCAAGTGTCTTCGTCAGCCACTTTGGGGGACCTTTCTAAGATGGTCTAGGCTGCTCTATTGATTGAGTTGGGACTAAATCAAGATTGAGTCTCCCAATTCTATCAATTACATCACTTAAAGCATCATCTGTGGTTCGAGTTTCATGCGGGGGAGAGTGTTCTTCAGAAGAAGATTCCACATGTTGATCTAGAATAGGAATCCCCCCTTCAAGATGTGGAATCTGATTATCAAATTTTTGAAATGATTTTGTTTTTGCGAATCTATCCAAGTGATCAAGTTGCCACTCAACAACATTGTCAGATTTGGATGATTCAAGAAAAATTACATCTCTAGATACAACAAACTTTTTATTTACTTCATCATAGAGGCGGTATGCTTTGGCGGTGTTTGAATACCCCAAGAAGATACACTTACGACTTCTAGCACAAAGTTTGTTTCTATGAACCTTTGGTATCAAAGCATAACAGGTGGAACCAAATACCCTGAGATGTTTTACCGAAGGAACATGTCCATACCACAATTCATAAGGAGTCTTGTTTCTTATAGCATAGATGGACATCTATTCTTTATATATGCATCACATATAACAGCATCAGCCCAAAACATTATCTTTACATTTTTGAAGAAAATCATGGATCGTACCATATTCAAGATTGTTCTATTCATTCTTTCAGCTACACCATTCTGTTGGGGATTATAAGGCACAGTTGTTTGATGTTTGATCCCATGTTGGCGAAGATAGTTTTCAAATTCATTTGATGTATATTCTTTTCCATTATCAGTGCGAATAGAACCAATATTAGATTGTGCATCATTTTCAATCCATTTATGAAAATTCTTGAATTTTTGAAAAGCATCAGATTTGTTCTTCAATAAATAAACCCAACACATTCTGGTGTAGTCATCAATAAATGTCATGATATATTTATTTCCATTTGCAGAAGGAACAGGCATTGGACCACATAAATCTGAATGAATGAGTTCAAGCTTCCTATGTGCTCTTGAATGTGAATCATGAAAAGATTGTTTGCTATGCTTTCCTAGAATGCAAGCATCACATTGCTTAAGTTTCCTAGGAATTGTAGGCAAACCAGCAACACCATTTTTCTTCAATAAGCGGAGACTGTCATAGTTTAAATTTCCAAATCTAGCATGCCATAATAAACTTGATGGAAGTGTACCTTCTTCATGATGAGAAGTATATGAGAAATGTTGTGCATGAGCAGAGGTTCCTTGCAGTTTGAGAAGCCTTTCTTCTTCTATTCCCCTCATGACAAGTGAGTGGTCAGATGCTTTTCTTACCTCAAGCTTGCCATCAAACATATGAATGGAGTGACCTTGCTGGCGGATGTGGACCAAGGACAACAAGTTTCTCTTGAGCTGTGGAAGATATAGAACATGATCCAGAAGAAAGTCTGGAAGACCAGGCAGTTTAAGCCTGATTGTGCCAAGCCCCGATGGCTTGATTTTTGATTGATCTGCAAAGTATACTGCTCCATCAACATTGTCAGTGAAATCTTCAAAAAAATCTTTTCTATGATTCATGTGGCAAGTTGCTCCTGAATCAAGCAACCAATCATTTTTCCATGAAGCAAGTGAAGCATTAAACAAATCTTCATTTACTCCAATGTTACATTGTGCCTCAACATAGTGAGCGGATTCAGGTGCTTTACCTTTGTCTGTATCATCAGTTTTACATTTCTATTGGTTTCTTTTCTGCTCAATTTTGTCCCATGGTAGCTTGCATGTAGAGGCATCATGTGATCCATTTCTTGTGCAGCGAATGCAGTGCAGATCTGCCTTTTCTCCTTGAGAATGTCTACCCCCCCTGCCTCTAAAATATCTTCCTCTTCCTCTTCGTCCACCTCTTCCTCTTGTAGAATCTTGAGCAGGATGCTTTTCTTTATGAGCAAGGCACACAGTCTCTTCAGAAGATTCATGGGTTGTCTTCTTTCCAAAAGCTTTCTCTCTTTCAGCAAACTTTTTCACAAGAGAGTCAAAGGTTATATCTTTGAGATTTCCATTTGCTTGCAAAGACTCAAGATAATTGGAATAAGTAGGATAAAGTGCCTTGAGAGAAGCAATAAGAGGGATATCCAGCTCAACCTTAGTGGAATTGATATCATGCATTATAGACTTTACTTCAGATGCAAGAGCAAGAGGATCATTATTTTGCAGTTCAAGAATGAAGAGTTTAATCATGAGTTGAACAACTTCAAGTGCAGAATGTGAGTCATAGAGTTCTTTCAGCTTTTGTAAGGCTTCAAAGGTAGTGGAATATGACGAAATATGGCGACTCACCTCTTCATTTACAGATGTTGCAATTAATGCATAAGCTTTGTTGTTCTTGTTTTCCCAAATGACGAGCTCTTTGTCTGAGGTAGGATGTACTGGGTCATTGTCTCCTTCTCCAACACACACTCCTTTCCACAACTCATTGAAGATGAGGGTGTGTTTTATCATCCGGGACCATTCAGGATAGTTCTCCTTGCTAGTGAGAACTATTCCTACCATGGATATGATTGAATGCATTCTGTAAAAAACTTTTGCTGATAGAAAAAAATACTTCTGCCAATATACAGTAAAATGTACTCAAAAGGGCATTCTCAAAGGGTATTATTGTCCACTAAGACTTCTAAGATAAGGTTTTCATGTACCCATTGAATCACTGTCATCACAACTTCAATACACAGAGAGAAAATGACTTTCAAAATGTATACGGCTACCAATAAAAACATTCAATGTATATGCAGTATACGGCCTCTTTTAAAAAGGGCTCAACGCATTATGGATGTTCTGCCTCCACCAAATATTCTGCTACAAAATTTGTTTTATTTTTTTTTTCGTTCAAATGTATGCTTTCAACTGTTAGGCCACCCATTAGATTGAATAGGTTTGTAGAACATCATCAAAACTATTACATACAAAATCCTTATGTAGCACAGCGTACTCAATTTATTCTTAGGTTCACCTAATAACCACCTTCCAAATGTTTGTATCTGGCTTACTGCTGTATCCTTTTCACATAATAATGCAAACTAGAGCGACAAGTAATAGATACACCTATTCATACTTTAAAAAAGCCAGCCTATAAATAACCAACTGCTCATATTCATCCTTGAAGACCGACAACCCCGCAAGCAAGTCTGCCACCAACATTTTCAGATATCAAAGCCGGCGTTTAATTATTTGAAACCAGGCAGGCAGTGTTCAAATATTATTTGAAAGGATATATCATGCAGCGTTCAAATATTATAACAGGCAAACCAGCTGTTTTTCTAGCAGATCGAGCTCTCTATTTATCAATGTTTTGCGCTGGAATAAAATAACTAAACAACAGAAATTCGACCTTTGAGTGGAGCGCAAGCATCCATAAAGAAGATCACACTGACAGGGCCTTACAGAATTTTTTTTTCGAGGTCTCACCTTCGTCTCGGGCACTGAATACGTATTTGAGGTTCTCTTCACTTCTTGTCATTGTCACATTTGAGCTTCAGTCCTGCGATGGCTGAAAACAGAGGTTCCCGAAAATGGAACTCCAATATGATAAGCATCGTGGGTAAGCCAAAGTCAGACCAGCGTTATGGAATATGGACAGACCAGCGTCAGACCGGCGTTTAATTATGGAATATGGACAGACCAGCGTTATGGACAAAGGCAGCGCTGGTGCGCCAGAAAGCGTTATGTCAGGACAGGGGCAACGCTGGTGCGCCAAAGAGAATTATGGACATATGCGTTATGTGGAAGAGGCAGGAAAGAGGAGTTACAGGAGAATAAGAGCTAAAACAAGGAGCTGGCTCTGATACCATGTCAGGCCAGGCAGTAACTCCACAAAACAAAAACTGATTCGTATATTATTCCATAGGTAGGTCATTGTTATTTACAATAAGGAGTGACTATTCAGTTCATCTCCCGATGACTGTTCACATTCATAATTTAATTATTTACATAAAATTCACCCAATCATGAAGATTAGGTGTCAACACATCAGAGGTCATTAATTAGAGTCATAGTGAACTCGAGGGTTTATACATTGGGGTCGTGAGATGATAGCGGGATAGCGATAGGTACAGGGTTTACCTTTGTATAGAGTCATAATAACATCCCCTTGTTTCTTTATCTAATTAAATGTGGTATACGGGTTTTTCAATAGCCAACATAGGGTTTCCACAAGTGTCGATACATACAAAGAAAACTTCGTGGTAAGGAATGTACACCGAAATCTAGAAACAGTGCCATGAAATGGAAACCAATCAGAAAAGAAACTGTCCGCATTAATAATTACGTTAAAACAGTGTAGCAAGAAACTGTGCATGACATAGAAAGATCAGGAAGGGTAGTAATTATTCTTATTTTGAAACTATTTCACACGCAACATTGAATGACAACTGACGTTTCTCAGAACCAAAGACAAATTCTGTGAATGATATAAACAAAGACCTACTGCGAGATAAAGCCACGATGTGTTGTAGCCAGGGCTGAGTGATGAGCCCCAATTTTTGGTACAATTTGGGCTCATTTGGCCTACTTACCTTGCTCAACCATTCATCTTTTATCACTTATGCATTCATTTCTTAGTATATTCGTGTTGTTTGTAGGAAGAAGGGCAGGCATTATATCTATGTGGCTAATACATGATGATTTCAGGTTTTTGGCATTAAAGAGAGCAAGAGACCACGCAAATGGAGACAAGGAGACAGCAAAGGTGACATTGCGGGTTCATAGGGAGGTTTTCCACAGTCTTGATGACCTTCCTCGTGATTTTCACCTTAACTCCGAGCTCCAACAGCTCTCCCCACCGAGCTTAAAGGCAGCCAACACGTTCTACAGGATCAGCAGTTTACAGCAGTTTGACTTTCAGTTGGACAGCCAAGATCCACGAATGGAGGAAGCCAGCTTGATCTTCATTGTGTATAAATATGAAGGTCGTAGCCTTTGATAGGAGCTTTTTGAACTTTTGAACTGATATTGTAATTTCTGAGCACGAGCTACAGCTCGGTGTTTGTTTTTGTAAGCCAGTTTTGGCATGACATTAGACTCTTGATTATGAATAAAGGCAAGCAGATTTGGATCTAATTCTGAGCTTTTAAGGGAGCTATAGCTCTCAGGTTAGGGCCCAACCTGAGAGCAATAGACCTCCTCTTCGTTTTATTGTTACTTGTTTCCTTGCAGCACTTTATTTCCTCTGTTTTGATATGCATTTAGAATCTACAGTCTGCTGATTTGATTTCTTGTATGTGATTGAGTAGGATTCATTTACAGTTCAAGTTCTTTCAGTTGCGTAGATTAGAGTAGGAGGATTGTAATTCATTAGAGCTCAAAAAACGTTGATAGTGCACTCGCTGCCATCTTTGTCTAGAGATTGGGGGTGTGGGATGTACCAACCACCAAAAACGCAGTCTTATGCTTTCATGCAAGCTGCCACATAGTCATTGCAATCATAGATCCTTCCATGCATTTTTCTCTAGAGCCATACTTCTTCATTCTAACTCCATGCACGACTTCTCTTCACGATTTACATTGCTGTTCATTGGTTAAATAGCACAGGTAGCACAGGTTAATGAACTCTCGTTTTTGGTGCAAGACATAAGCAATTTGTTTTATTTACACTGCTCAGTATCATCCCATTTCCTTCTTCTTCTTCTTAACCCCGCCTAAAGCCACCTACTCGACCTCTGTTCAGCTCGTTTACCTTCCAACTCTTCCACTGCCCACGTAGCTCCATTTTCTTGACCTTTCGTTGCTGCCATCCTTCTATCCACCAACCAACTTCGTGCACTCTTTCTCCATCTTATTTCTCTGCCCCTGAGTCATCACAAGCTCCATCTCCATCTTACCTGTCCACCCATACCGCTCCATCACTTCACCATCACCAAAAACTCCCACGGTAGAACATCCTGTAGAAGTTAGCAGACTTCCTGTAGAATTCCTGAGTTTCCTGTAGGATCCCCTGCAGACATCCTGTAGAAGCCTGCAAACTCGGTTGCTGAGCACCTGAACGTTGTAGACTTCTGTGGACTGATGCTAGGGATCCTCTGGGACCTCTCCTAGCCCTCCTGACCTTTCCCAAGCTTTCTCTCCCTTCGCACCACCTCTGCACAGCCAAACCCTAATAAGAAACAAAATCATAATCACTCCATCCACTTAAGCAAAAATACAAAAACAATGTTCTTTTCAATGGAAGTAGTTTGAGTTCATGCATTTCACATCACTAGAGGTAATGGCATCATTTTTAGACCTTTGCACTCTCACTATTGCATCATAGAGGTTAAACTAGTCAGATTAGGGTTTACTAGGGTTTCCATGTTTTGGTTGGCTTTCAGCTCATTTTTGCAAAATAGATTAATTTCCTTTGAGATAGCCTTCGTCCATCATTTAGAAAGCTTCTTCTGAGAGCATATAGAAGTTGGCTTGAGCCCTAGCGGACTTGTGTCAGCTGACCAAGTGACAGCTGCGACAAGAGCTAGTACTTGTGCATACAGCACCGTCGCTTCCAAGTTTGTACGAACTACCGGGTTGATAAAATTAGAGATAGGAAGCTCCAGGAGTTGTAGCATTATTGCTACAATACTGGAGCCCACCACTGAGCTACAGTGCCGTGGGATAGCCATTCGGGAGCAGCATCTGAGCCTAGTTAGGCCAGACAGCAATCCTTAGGTGCAGCCAGGTCTCATACCCTGGTATTACAAATCCTTAAGTAAGGTATTTTAAGCAACAAAACCCTAAGGAACAAATAAAGAACCTAGCAGAGTGTTATTATGCCTGTGGCAGTAAGCGGGTCCGAGACCAAAACCAAATACAAGATACATTCACAAAACTGTGCATTATAGACAGATAATAAATCATAGATATAAAGTCTACAGCTGGTCGAACCCGACATCCATGGAAGAAAACTTCACATTCCATCTATCACAAATATATCCTCAAAGCATGCAGTATAGGAACAGTAAAAGAATAAACGTCAATATCTGAATTCACACCAGCGTATTTTAGTTTACATTACAGTAGCAAGAGAGAAGCATGCCACAGCATGACTATGTACAGTCGTGCCATAATTCCAAGGGTCGGGTCAGGAACTAAAACTATGGCTTAATGCCAAAATTCCTATAACAAAGGAAATAAAACTATACATGTAAAACCCGAGCTCGGCCTCATGAACTTCCATACAACTCGACAGAGTCACAGTCGAAGAATACCCCTTTGCTAACCTTCCATCTATTAATAAATGAAGACTTTCCATTCGAGGGCTCGGCCGAAGGAAATGTGCATACCTGGAACCCTGGACCCTGTGCAAGGAGGGTTTTCCTTAAATTAGAATAGGCATCCAACCTGTAGCCAAACAACCAGGGCATGAAACAAAACAAAGAGACTGCGTCAGTATGGTGAAATAGGAAAAATTGTGATAGTTTAGAAGAGGGAAGACAATGGCAATGAGTCGGAAGTTTTACCTGAGTAGGGTGGAGCCGTCGTGTGCCAGACCAGTCCTTCAGAGTTACAACAGACTATCACCCTCGAGACCAGAACTCTACAAACAAAGGAAGGTAGGACGAGGTCATGGTTAACGCAGAACAAGGGCTGTGCTAGCCTGGAAAATCACATAGAACAATTTCACCGCAAAATTTATTTACCTGAAGGGAGCAGTAGACCCAAAATTCGCCAGCAGTGAAACCAGAACTGAGAAGTCGGCACTTCGGGCGGCATGGGATGAGCTTACCAGAGCTGGCTCCGTGAGGAGCTACCTTTCCAAATGAGCTCCACCACCCTAGACCGAGGCATAGGTTGAAATCCACAAGTCTATGACAGTCGTTGGATAGCAAGGAGAGATCTCCACCGTCGATAATGGCAGGACTACCCATGGCCCTGGGACTCAATTTTCCAGCCACGTACAGGACGGACAGACAGATTAATGGCACCTCATCCATGCCGTGAAGGCAGAAGAGTTACCAGGCATTCTGATGCTGCGTGGACAGCATTTGCATGTCACCCAAGCGGCAAGTAAATGAGCCTCGAGACTTTCATGTTGGGAATGGGAAAAAAACCAAAACCGCATACCAACATGTGCCAAAAATTAAACATTAGGATTTCCAATGATGTGTAGGATTACGTCAATGAGTCATGTGAGCTGATGAGGGTAATTCATACCTTACAAAATTTTTGTTTTACCCGAGTCGGAGTCATTACATAACTAAATAGTCACGTCAACTTTCATAAATTGGGCAGTCCAACACTACAAAGGACATTTTACTTTAATCATTTGGCTTTGAGGTAACAACAGCGTGTTGACTCAGGTTTTTTAGCTGTCAACTTAATTTATGTAATCTATATGTGAAAAAGAGAGCGTTGGCTTTCTATCCGAAGGTGAGTTGAAACAATCACAATTGTTGAGTGAAAGTAGTAGCATGTACATAGATTATCTGACATCTATATTTTTGGAACTTTGTTTTATATGCATTTCTGGCTATTTACCACGTAAAAGTATGTCTTTATTTGGTAATACCTACTTCAATGCCACTAAAATGCGGTACTAAATACTTGCTCCAATGTTTTTTTGTTTTTAATTATGAGCATGGGTAGGCTTATGTTTGCGATCCAGGAGATTGAGTCAATGGGACTGTCATTATGCTACTATATCTACAAGCCATGCAAAATGGATAAATGGCATTTTGAAACCTAAACCTGGACTGGTATTTATATTGATGGTTCCCTATTTTGATTGGGAAACACCCTTATTTTGATGGACAAACACCTTTCAATGCAAACATCAACTATTTATCACAAAGGATTTTGATGATATAGACAACTTTCCACCAATAAGAATCGAAATTGGCATAAGTTCATACAACGTTCATAAATCATACTCACATATGGACGTCCTTTTTAAATGATTTTAGGAATTTTTATTTTTATTGTTTATATAGCTAATAGTTTTATTCAGAATTTCATACTAGTTGAGCCGAGAGGCTTATCCTACAGTCTAGTATGAATGGATGTGTAAATTTTTTTCATTTGTTCGTGCCCCTTTAAAATAAAAATTAAGAATTATATTCTAAATAGAAAAATAATTTTGATTATAATTAAAAAAAAAAAATGAATATGTTGAAAATTTCAGATTTTTAAATCTTATACTTTTCACAGATATTTCAACAAGAGATTTAAATAAAGTATTTGAAAATCTATGTTAACTAATTTATAAAAAAATAAGTTTTATGATTAAAATTTTTATTTGGTCATATATATACTCTATTTAGCATTCAAAAATACAATTTAAACAATGAAAAATAACACAATGTATTTTTCACTCTAAAAAAAGTTTTCACGCGAAGAAATTTGATCCCTCTTGACTCATGTTACATCCGTACTTAAGATGGATCTACGTTGGTTTTTAGATCCATATGTTGTTTCTCTGCTTGTCGAAAGCTTGTTAGATCCATATGTTGTTTCTCTAGTTGTAGAAAGTTGCCTTTTTGTTGTTGCTTGGTCCTTATGGCCAGGACTTATTTGTGCATTTTGTTGTTGGCAACTGATGCTTGGTCCTTAGGGCCAGGACTTATTTGTGCATTTGAAATAGAAAAAGAGGCTATATTACATAAAAATACTATTAGAAAAACCATGAGTTGTCAAAACCTAGAGCCCAAAAATCTTGTCTTAACTCAAACATAACTCAAACATGTCTTAACTTGACTCAACATGACTTGACATGACTTAACTATGTATGCTAGGCTTACAATAGAAATTGACTCAATCATCACTCAAACATACATGCCTGTTGGTCTATGTCTTAGCTAAGTTTAAAATGACTTAACTTTTACAATTTTGCATTTTCTTTTTCTCTACTTCCATATTCTATATCATCAAAATTACTTTATTCTCTATTACGTGTTCTTGCCATAGGTTCCATATTGCTTTACTTGTTGCTACTGCAATGTTTCTTGGACTTGTCTTGAATTTGCTTTGAGTCGGTTTTCTATAGCTTCCTCTTCAAGGATTCGTTCAACTATGGACTGCTGCCACAACTCTTCATCTTCAAACTGCCTTCTTCGCGTTGTTCCTTGCGCTTCATATTCATGAATTTTTTTCTGCCATATTTCTTGATAGCAAAATCTTATCTCTTCTTAACTCCATTGCTAAAAAATGGTTTCAATGCATTCATCTTTATCTTCAAAAACATCCATGTCCTTTCTTGCATCATGTTCATCATATTTTCTTTTAGCTGGATTGTTATCCTTTTACTTGCACACTCAAAATCAATGTTAAAAATATATTCTTTATGCTCTTCAGTGAGAGCTTCTTGCTTTACCTCTTCCTTCTCTGCCTTATCTTCCACTCTTTTACAAACCTTTGTTGCTGCAAACATGTTGTCTTCCACTTGGCTTCTAGACACAAGTTGGCTTCTCTCACCAAATAACAACATATCAATAAGAGTTTTTTATTGCATCATGTGCAACTACTAATTATCAATTAATGGTTCTTCATCAAATTTAACATCAACAATTCCAATTGTTGGGTCCACCAAACTACTTGTTCCTCTATTGATAGCTTTAACTATGCCAAACTCAGTTGTTTCTTGTTCACATAACGCTTCATGAGGAGTTTTAACTGCTTCATATCTTACTGCAACAGTGGTAGCTTCAACCTTTAGAAATTCATATTGGCCACTTGAGTTTATATTTCCTTTTAGAAATGGCCACACTACTCCGAACAATCAATCGACCATAAGGGTTGTGATCCTATTCCTCTCTTTACGGCGGAAATTAAAACTGAAAAACTGATGGCTTGAGTCTTGGTTACAGCTATGGTTGTTGTGCTTCTTCCCACATCACCTTCTCCCAACAACTTGGCAGGATAGTGCTCATTCACACACTCAACGACGAAACAACTTTCGACTCTTATTACTCACATAGTATGGTTATGCAAGTTGCGACTGCAGATTCTCACTCTTCCTCAAACCTTGTTGCGATACCAATTTGTTGGAAAGACAGAGGAGGAAAGACACAAAATTTAACACACACAAATCATAGGAGTTGTTGCTCTTCTCTATTGATCACACAAAACTTGATTATTACAATGAACTCAGTGAAGGTATTTAAACCTTTTCAACTAGCGACTCGCCTAAAATAACTTGACATGCACATTCTTACTAAATTCAACCTTTCCAAATATAGAGTGAACTCAAACTGCTAATATTGGACTCGACTTAACTCACATTGTCTCAACTAGGACTCTAAATCTGGACTGCACTCCATCCAAGAGTAATTATTATGTCCAACAAGTGGGAGTAATCATTATTGGTTGTTATTCGCTTTCACTCTTGTTAGATACCTCTGGTCTTGGGACATGGGACGTCACTCTATTTCTTTACGTCAAAGAAGCACGAGCTCTTAGCCAAATTTTAAGACATACTCCAGATCCAATTTACTTTAACTTTTTTTTACAAAAAGTTAAACCTATTATTTATACATGAAAGTGTTTTTGGATTTATTTTCTTATTAAATTTGTTCAAAATTTAAATAATTTGAATGTTCCATTTTTTTTTTGAAAACACCGAATCTTATCAAAGTGTCGTCCTAGCACGTTCCGGTCCAACTTGCTTCTAGAATCACAAGGATTTGCTCATGTGACAAATTCACGGTTTGTACGGAGAGCATAAGTTCCCATCTTTCCTTGCTTGCCAGCTTCAATATTTGGAAGTAACTAAATAGTCACGTCAACTTTCATAAATTGGGCGGTCCAACACTACAAAGGACGTTTTACTTTAATCATTTGGCTTTGAGGTAACAACAGCGTGTTGACTCGGGGTTTTTAGCTGTCAACTTAATTTATGTAATCTGTATATGAAAAAGAGAGCGTTGGCTTTCTATCCGAAGGTGAGTTGAAACAATCACAATTGTTGAGTGAAAGTAGTAGCATGTACATAGGTTATCTGACATTTATATTTTTGGAACTTTTTGTTTTATATGCGTTTCTGGCTATTTACCACGTAAAAGTATGTCTTTATTTGGTAATACCTACTTCAATGCCACTAAAATGCGTATGTCTTTATTTGGTAATACCTACTTCAATGCCACTAAAATGCGGTACTGAATACCTGCTCCAATGTTTTTTGTTTTTTATTATGATAATGGGTAGGCTTATGTTTGCTATCCGAGATTGAGTCGGTGGGACTGTCATTATGCTACTATATCTACAAGCCATGCAAAATGGATAAACTAAACCTGGACTGCTCTTTATATTGATGGTTCCCTATTTTGATCGACAAACACCCTTATTTTGATGGACAAACACCTTTCAATGCAAACATCAATTGTTTCTTTTTTTCAAGAAAGAAAAAGCGTAATATATTATATAAGGAGTATAATGATCGTAATATATTGGCAGGCAGGAAGCTGCAAAAGAGATGGATAACGGATAAAAAATCTGTGACAAAAAATCCTGATAAAGAGGAAAGAGATCCCCGAAAAACATAACACCGATGATCGTTCATAAAGACAGTCAATCTCTGTAGACGGGGCCTCATAAACAAAATTTTGCAATACATACAGTTGAGAACTTAGATCCTCCTTGGGGGATACAACAAAATACCAAGAAGGCGATTGATCTAAATAGAAATGGGAACAGCAAGGTCAAAATAGACAAAACATCCATGACACTAGCAAGATGAATTAAGCTTCAGGAAAAGAGAATTTTGTGATAGGGATCACTTGCTTGTCTGAAATTACCTTCATGTGCCAAATACCTGGAGCTGAAAGCAGACCATCCTTTGATAAACTGTCAGCCTGCTTGTTCTGTAACCTGTAAATGTGTTGAATGGAACATCCTATCATCCTGTCCCAAAGAAACACAATCTTGTTCATCCAGCCTGCCAGTTGAGGATTGCTAATATGGATCTTTCCCGGGACAAAATCAACCATTAATTTGGAGTCCCCAAAAATTGAGACGGACTGAATATTAAAGGAGAGACAGAAAGAGAGAAGCCCAGCTAGAGCCATCACCTCCGCTTTACATCCAGATCCTTTTCCACCATTCGACGAAATAAGAAAGTGAGAATTTTCATCCATGATGATATGGATTCCGCAGCCACAGGAGTTTTTTTTGAGCCGCTCCATCAAAGAAAGCTCTCGAGTAACAGTGATGAAAATGATCATCCAAGTTGGGGGTCAATCTTTTTTCCTTGGGAGGCTTCTCAGGTAAGGAATCAAGGAAAAAATATATGCTTTGGATGATTCCCAAGAAAGGCTCTTTATCACAAAGGATTATGATGATATAGGCAACTTTCCACCAATAAGAATCGAAATGGCAATAAGTTCATACAATGTTCTTAAATCATACTCACATATGGAAGTCCATTTTTAAACAATTTTAGGAATTTTTATTTTTATTATTCATATAGCTAATCATTTTATTCAGAATTTCATACTAGTTGAGCTGAGAGGCTTATTCTACAACCTAGTATGAGGGGATGTGTAAATTTTTTTGTCTCTTCATGCCCCTTTAAAATAAAAATTAAGAATTATATTCTAAATAGAAAAATAATTTCGGTTATAATTAAAAAAAATTGAATATGTTGAAAATTTTGGGATTTTTAAATCTTATACTTTTCAAAAAAATTTCAACAAGAGACTTAAATAAACTATTTGAAAATCTATGTTAATTAATTTATAAAAAAATAAGTTTTATGGTTAAACTTTTTATTTGGTCATATATATACTCTATTTAGCATTCAAAAATACAATTTAAACAATGAAAAATAACACATTGTATTTTGCACTCTAAAAAAGTTTGCACGTGAAGAAATTTGATCCCTCTTGACTCATGTTACATCCGTACTTAAAATGGATCTACATTGGTTGTTAGATCCATATGTTGTTTCTCTAGTTTTCGAAAGCTGCATTTTTGCTGCCGCTTGGTCCTTATGGCCAAGACTTATTTGTGCATTTGGTTGTTGGCAACTGCCTAGTCCTTAGGGCTAGGACTTATTTGTGCATTTAAAATGGAAAAAGAGGCTATATTACATAAAAAATACTACTAGCAAAACCATGAGTTGTCAAAACCTATAGCCCAAAAATCGGTAAGGGTAAATTGATTCTATGATCTCAATTTTACATGAACCACCATAACAATATTTATAAGCATTATTTTATTATAATTTTATTTTAAATAATTTGACCTCTCCAATTTTATTTTTTATTTTTAATCTAACCAGTCAAAATGTTTACATAACATTACAGCATCTCTTCCATACATGTCTGGAGTGGAGAGTGCCTTTAGGCACAATTATTAACGAGCCTAGATCCATCTTAACTCTAAATCTACCAAGCCTCAAGAGAGATCAATTGTTTTTCATTTTAAAAGAGGTTTGCACCTGAAGAGATTTTATCCCTCTGGACGCTTGGTAGTCCCAGAGTTAAGATGGATCTAAGATGGTAGAACATTTAATCCCTCTTGGCGCTTGGTAGTTCGAGAGTTAAAATGGTAGAAAATTTGATTCCCTTGGTAGATTTGGAGTTAAAATTAAATATCATCATAGGCTTGGATGTAGATTCAAAGTTAATATGAATCAAACTACAGAAAATTTGATCCCTCGGGCCTTTGTAGATTCAGAATTATGTTAAGATACATCTAAGTTGGTATGTATATATATATATATATATATATATATATATATAGATATATATAATTTATTTATTTATTATTACATAAAAATATTATGGGAAAATTAAGTTGTCAAAACTTGAGCCAAAAAACTACTAAGATTAAGTTGACTATTTTACTTCAATTTATTTTAATCATTAATTTTATTTTTATTTTTCTAACTTTTATTTTTAATTTGTCTACTCCTATATTGATACAAACATATGGTTACAGAGAGGCAGAGGCCTCGAGAGTTCTAGCCCATGAGACGGCATGCTTACAAAAATCGCTTGAGAAATTGACCAGAAGACCTGCATAATGACTTGCTTTGAGACTTGATATAATTGGAAACTGTAACTGAAGACCGGGACAGATTGATAGGAACCAATCAAAACTTAGTACAGCGCAGCCGCTACATGATCGGAATCTGACCCATAAACAGATTGAACCAAGACAGTGACCAAAAAAACAGGAGAATGCCGCCCACGCAGGGGAAACCGGCAAGTCAAAAATTGAAAAAGACCTGATTCTGAGAACTAAAAACATGAAATGACTATATATCTAGAAGGGATTGAGCGTCTTCTTTCAGCAGTTGAACAAAACCAGAAGGTGCAGACCTGTTCAGTCTTCATGCGAGGTTGGAGGCGATTCTTCAACAATGCGGCAACCGAATTGGTCTGGGTCTTCAAACTCAGAGGGTTGGCCCTCTTTACTTGAAGGACCACCACCTGCAGGAGCGCTCAGACCGGCATGGATGGTCGAATCCAGTGTTGCAGAGCCACCTGGGTCCTTTCTTTTAGTAGTCGCAATCTGCGAAGATTCATTCTGGTCTTCCATCCTCGGTTCCAAAGGAGACCCCGAACCCACAGTGTTCTCACACAACTCTACGGTGACTGACGCAATGAAGGAGGAATTGCCTAGAGTGCAGGGGAAGCGGAAGTGAGCTGTGTGAGAATTGGAATGGTGAGAGCGCACTTCGGTGATGAACTGCCCTCGTCCCCTGCCACGACCACTTCTGGTCACAGGATATCTATCAAAGCAGAAATCCAAAGCCTCAGACGAAGGGTCCGAGGTTGTGGAGGAAGGCTGGCGGGAGACACGGCCTTGGGAGCTGCCTCTTCTGCAGCTCATCCTTGAGCGCACTCTGGGCATTTTGAAGTATGCTGGAGGAGCGGAACAAACAGCCGTAGAGGGGACTGAGAGGGGGCGATAGAGGAAGATGCAAAAAAGATTATTTGAAGCATGAAAGCCCTGATAAGTATCAACGCCTTGATACAGAGGCAGACAATACCCTGGACTATCTCGAGAGCGAGGAACTTCAACCTTGCTGAACCAGCATGAGCGCAAGGGAGGAGCAAGAGTGAATAACAAGCAGAGCGTCATTGCCGATAAACTTACATACTGGCAAGAGGGAAGGAGTTGCGTTAATGCAGCATTAAAGTTGATGGTCTGAAACATTAACTCTTTCCTCATGTGATGCCGACTGGCGATGGTGATGAGCCACGCGCCCATCCTCCACGCCGCCTTTGCACTGCCTATACACCCACATCCCGGGTTTATTTTTCTAGCTTGATATAACAAAAGATTACAATATCTCTTCCATACTAGATTTGAAAGTACAACTTAAAGCAATAAATTAATTGTATTTAAATATATTAATGTTTATTTAAAAGTTTGAAGATGAAATTAGTAATAATAAATAGTATAATTTTTTTTTCTTAAAAATATTAAGTTTGTTTAAAAAAAAATTACATAATTTGGAAAATTGATATGTGATAATATTTATTTTCTATTAAGTTAATTGGTTTCCAGAACTTTTTATTTTTATTTTTATTTTTTTAATAAATATAATTTATTAAATCTTTTAATAAAATGTAAAATTAATTTACATTATATATAATTTTTATTTTTACAATAAATAATTTATTATTATTATTTATTTTTTTATTTATAATATAAAATAATACAAAATTAATACTATAAATTTTAGAATTAAAAAAATATTATAATATTATGTTATTTTCATTTTAATTTTCAATTATAAAAATAGAGATAGATTAAAACTAATATTATTATTTTTCACAGATAATATCCTATACTTCATAAATAATTTAAAATGAGAACTACGATGTCATTCAACCCAATATTTCTAAAGATGAGATGATACGCGAAGTATATGGCCTTTGCAGCTTCACTCATACAGAAGATTTTATATCATGGCCCTGCTCACATATTTTATAATATTTTTTTATGTTTTCTTATGTTGTATGAGTTTTTGGTATGTGAGTATTTATGATCGGAAACGATTAGAAGTTTTTCCTAAATTTCCAAGAAATTTCAAAGTTGAGAGTTGGATTAATATAATTAAAATTTAATATATATTAAAAATAAAAATAAAATAATTTATTAATTTTTATCCAAAATTTATTAATTAAATTTTGTTTTGCAGATTTTATCTTGCAATAAAATATGTAAAACATTCAATTTTGAAACACTGCCAGAAAAAATCAAAATATTAATCCATCAATAATTTGTCAATAAAATTCCTTGCCAACAAATGCAACAGTATTTTATATTCAACTTCGAAATTCAGGTTTGGAAATCTATGAAATGAAACCGAGTAACACGCTACTCAGCATCATTATCATTTGTTGAATCTTATCATTAAAATATCATTTGTTGAATCTTATCATTAAAACTTCAAGATACACTTCAAGAAAGTAGAATTATTTGTAATTGTTGAACTTCAAGATTTGCAACAGAAGCTTCCAAGGAATGATTAGCAACTGTCTATATTTTGTTGAAACCTTTGTTAAATCTCCACCTCTCTGTCACTTTACAGAGCCCATGCAGTGCATCCCTGACCTGTCATGCATCACTTAGAAAATAAACAAATGGTACCTTATCTGCTCAAAATAGGTACCGAAAGACGTAAATCTGCTCAAAATAGGCACTCGAAAATTGTTGTAGTGAAGCTTCACAAAAGCTCCAAAGTACACTTTGAAGCTCTTCGATTTTGGAACGTTTCCTACCAGCTCCCAAGCTCCAATCCCTGGGAGGGCGTGCTCTCCAATCCCTGGGAGTGGTACCCGTGTTACTATGATATTTTCCGTAGTCTAATTTCCTACCAGCTCCCAAGCTCCAATCCCTGGGAGCGCGTGCTCTCCAATCCCTGGGAGTGGTACTCGTGTTACTATGATATTTTCAGTAGTCTAATTTTATTTTTTAAACAGTGGGAAATTTTATCATATCTCACTTTTTTGTAAAATTAGTAATGGGAGTAATCATTATTGGTTGTTATCGTAAATGTGGGCTAACCCATTATTGTAATTTAAACTATACCACTCCTCACTTTTTTGTAAAATTAGTAGTGGGAGTAATCATTATTGGTTGTTATCCGTAACTGTACACTAATTCATTATTGTAATTCAAATTAAACAATCATTATTGGTTGTTATCCGTAACTGTACACTAATTCATTATTGTAATTCAAATTAAACTATAGCACTCGGAAATTATTAATGTAGGCTTTAGATGCTTCCCAAAATTACTAATGTAAATTTTCATCCCTACTAAATGCTTATGGATCTTGGGATGTTAATTTGTTTCCTTACTTTAAAAGGAATAAGAACTTAACCAAACAAAAATAATATTAAGACATACTCCCTAGCCAATTTACTTTACTACTCTAATTTAAGAGTGTTTTTAGATTTATTTTCTAATTCAAAATTTACATGATTTGATTCTTCCCCTTTTGTTTTTTTTGAAAACACTGAATCTTATCAAAGTGTCGTCCTAGCACGTTCGGTCCAACTTGCTTGTAGAATCACAAGGATTTGCTCATGTGACAAATTCACGGTTTGTACGGAAAGCATAAGTTCCATATCGTCGTAAAAGGCGGTGCTGCTTGCCAGCTTCAATATTTGGAAGCAACTAAATAGTCATCTCAACTTTCATAAATTGGACGGTCCAGCACTACAAAGGGCTTTAATCAATTGGCTTTGAGGTAACAGCAGTGTGTGGACTCGGGGATTTTAGCTGTCAAAATAATTGATGTAATCTGTATGTGAAAAAGAGAGGCTCGGCTTTCTATATGAAGGTGAGGTGAACCCATCAGAATTGATGAGTGAAAGTAGTAGCATGTAGATAGATTATCTGCCATCTTTATTTTTGGAACTTTGTTTTATATGCGTTTCTGGGTATTTGCCACGTAAAAGTATGTCTTTATTGGGTACCAAAATGCGATACAGAATACCTGCTTCAATGCCACCAAAATGCGGTACTGAATACCTGCTCAATGTTTTTTTTTTTGTTGTTTATTATGAGAATGGGTAGGCTCAGGTTCGCCATTCACGAGGTTGATTGAGTCGGTGGGATTGTCATTATAGTTCTGTATCTACCGGCCTAAATGACATTCCGAAACTCCTTGTATTGATTGGTCTCTAGATTGATAGATGGATACCAATACAGACATCCACTTCCTCCTAACTTGATAGATTAAATAGACTAAATAGATCTTGCTTCAATGTTTATCACAAAGGATTCTTATGATAGAGGCAATTTTCCACCCATGAAAATCGAAATGGACATAAGTTCATATAACGTTCCTAAATCATACTGACATCTCGAAGTCCATTTTTAAATGGTTTTAGGAATTTTTATGTTCATTGTTCTCCTCACATGATAGGTAATATATTTTATTCAGAATTTCATACTAGTTTTTCTGGTTGTAGGTAATATATTTTATTCAGAATTTCATACTAGTTTTTCTGGTTGTTTATAGCTTTTTCGCTGCTTCATGTTTGGATAATTATTTTGATGTTTTTTTATATAGGGGGGAAATTTATCATAATTCAGTTGTCAAACTAGCACCCAGGACAATCATCTCTCGTTGCTAACCGCGAATGCAGGCTGACTCATCACCCTTATTGAAGGAAAACCACGCCACTTCAAATAACCCGCTGGTGGTCCGTAAGTGGGTAGGCTTTCACTCCTTCAAGATGCTTCTGGGTCTTGGATCTTGGGCCTTTACCCTATTTCCTTACCTCCGAAAAAGACAAGCTCTTAGCCAAACATAAGGCCATACTCGAGGCCCTGAGTCCCACGACTTATTTGGGCATTTGAAATGGAAAAAAAAATGATATATATATATAATAGGTTTTAAGTTAGTTAGTTTTTGTTGTTGTTTTTTTTATAATTATCTAATTTTGTGTGAGGTTAAGGTTTTTAATGACTTGAAGTCTCTATAACTCAAATAATTCAGGGTTAAATATTTTTTTTAAATATAAGATTTTTTAAGTATTTAAAGGTTTAAAATTTTAATACATTTGGTTAGATTGAAACATTTTTATTTCCATAAGTATTGAGACAAATCAAATGTCTCAAAGTGCAAATTTCGTTTTTGAATGCAAAACTAAAAAAAAAAAAAGTTTGCATCTCAAGAGATTTTATCCCACTTGGTAGTTGATAAGTCCGAAATTAAGATGGACCTAGGCATATAGGTTCGTTACACATATATATAGCCCAAAGACAAATTACAAAGGCTAATCACAAAGGAGCCTTCATGCATTCAAATAGGTTATATTACATAAAAATACTGTTGGCAAAATTAGTTTATTATAATTTTATTTTAAATAATTTGACATCTCCAATTTTATTT